>CM053784.1:583762868-584330368 GCA_028749045.1 Cupressus sempervirens | reverse complement strand
AGTGGTTAGAGGATGGAGCCCATTACCTCTAGTTTGTGTGTTGCAATCGCCAATTTGGGAAAGAAAAGACATGAGGAGATTATGTCTCCAGATATTGTTGGGGTGAAGAGTCTAGGTTGGCTAAGCAAGAGGACTACGCAGAGTTTGAAAAAAAAGGGTATTGAAGCTCTTGAGGCTCCTATTTCTATCATGGATGATATTATCTAGAGCACTATGGAGGCAAGTCAAGGAGGTAGTGAAGATCATTAAAGAGTTGTTGTAGGTGTTGGTTGGGGTTGCTAGTGTATTGATTGCTGGAGTGGACTATTTGTTAGGTTCTGTATTTTTTATTTCTAGCTTTTTTTAAAAACTTTAGGTTCCAGGTCCTTGTAAAATCTAGGTTTGCTTCTTTTACTTTTGAGGTTTCAGTTCCTTGTAAAACATAGTTTTTTTATGCTTTTTGGTAAACTTTAGGTTTCAAGTCCTTGTAAAAACTAATCGTGCTTAATGTTGATCTTTAGCTTTTGTTAAAGGGTTTTGAGTCCCTTCAAAACCTATTTTTGCCTTAATCTAAACAAGAAGTTTGACACAAAACCTTGACAAATTCATTATTTCCTTTTAGATACATTCTAATCCATAATGAACTAACAAGAAGTTAACTTTGAATAACTTAAGAAATAGTGCCAAAAAATGAGTGGCCCATACACTTTTCAAATAAAATTTCTCAATGCATGATGCATTTAAGATTAAAAATGAAGTTTCAAGTGAAGTACATTGTTGACATTAATCAAACAACCTTCTAATTATTTTTAAAATGGAAAGCCTAGAAATATTATTTGACCAATTTACAAATAGAAATTTATTTTGAAATATAGCAAAAAACAAATCTAGCAATTACCAAATTCTAATATATAACCCACCCTACTAGATTATGAGTCAATGGAAAACTAAAATATAAAACCTTTTACTTCTTAGTAACATGTCTACAAAAAGAGATAATAAATCTCATACCATGTATGTACCAAAATTGTATAAAATAATATCTCAAGGAGCTTGTAGGCTTGTGCAAACATTCTCTGACTATTATGTTTTTATAATTGTTGACTTAACTATCATATTTATTATTGTCTTCCTTATTCTTTTTACCTTTAAATGCACATATCTTATCAATGTTATCATTTATGCGGGTGAATGCACAAAGTTGGGTCGCAATTCTGCAGAAGTCAAATCCGCGAAATGAGACCTCTTAGAAATGGGTACCCGATTTTTAAAAATGGGCACCCGTTTTTTAAAAATGGGCACCCTTTTTTCACTCAGGTGTCCGACCCTAAATTTAAAAAACAGGCACCCGTTCTTATTAAAAATTGGGTACCCATTTTTTATTTTCAAAAAACGAGTACCTGTTTCTAAAAAAATAAAAAAATAAAATTTTTAAGAAACGGGCACCAGTTTTTTAAAAATAAAAAATGGGTACCGATTTTTTAAAAGTAAAAAATGGGTACCCATTTCTTAAAAATTCAATTTTTTAAGTTTTCGACGGATTTTACATGCCGCTTTTAGCTTTTCAAAATGGGTACCCATTTTTTGAAATTCAAATAATGGGTGCTCGTTTCTTACATGAGGTGGGATTTTTTTTTCCTACCTCGGATTTTGGTTTGGGACAGGCTTGGTGAGACCAAGCCTATGCCTTGGCCTCTCAAGATTTGGCTAAGGCATTGAACTGACAAATTCATGCGTTGCCATAATTTTTAGAGGGTCTTCTCGATCAAATTTTTTTACGAAACAAAAACCCATTAGAGCTCTCACTGTCCTGATTTCAAAAATATAAATTTTATAGAGTTATGATTTTATTTACTATTTTTTTATTATTTTTTAATCAAAGGTGGTACCTAAATGTAAAATAGCAACTTTCACTAAAACTTTAATAACTTTTTTATTTTATATTTTTGCTCAAATTAATTTATATGTCATCAATCTACATTCAATTCTTTTGAAGTTATAAAAAAAAAAAAAAAAAAAAAATTGAAAAAAGTGAAATTTTGATCAAATTATGGTGTCCGTACACTAGAGGTTTTAAAGTTTTCTTTTATAGCCAATTAAAAAATAATTTTAAAAAAATATTTATTAAAAAATTCAAGAAAAATATTCTCATCAATCTTTGGTGTGTCAGGTAACTCATTTAAAAGGATTTGCAAAAATTCACTCATTTGTGTCAAATTATGGTGTCCGTACACGAGCATGGTATGGTCCTGAAACAGGCATTTTGAAAAAGTGGTTTTTAAAGATCCATACCAAAAAAATAATCTATCATATGGGTATAGAAATAAATTACATATTCAAAAAGAAGATTCCAGGCACTACAATTTTTATTTCTAAAGTTTTTTTATATTTAATCTCTAAATGGATCAAATTTTGGCATCAATTGACAAAATATTTCAAAAATAGGAAAAACACTTCCACTTTTTGGCCAAAAATGAGACCCAACTTCTTGCACTGACCCATGCTCATATTTTTTTCTCACCTCCTATCAGGGTTTCAAGAATCTCTCTCATCAAATTTAGTCTTACAAACATTCTCACCACTCTCTTCTTCATATCTTCTTGTTTCGTGATGAGAAGTTCAAGGTTTTTGATCCACATGCCTATAGTCTATACTAAAATGACACCTGTCACCCTCACCATCTCTACCCCAATTAGTTCTCTCCCATTGTTTGCTTCTATTTATGTATGTATGTATGTATAGACTAGGAAAAATGGGCAAAGTTAATATCATTGTTAATGGGCATTATATTTCCCCTACATACATACATACATACATACATACATACATACATACATAAATACATACATACATACATACATATTTCCTATTAACTTTGCATTATTTGTGTGCAAAATTTTGAGGTAAGTTGCTTAGCACAGGTTGAGTGAGTTATATTGTTTTATTATTTGGATTTTGGAATATGTATACAACAGGATCAATTTTTTTGTTGTGCTAAGATGAAATAAGTACCTTAAAAAAGATATCTCTATATATATATATACATACATATAGTGAAATTCATTGATATCCTATATATTTCCAAAAAAAGATCTTATCTACATCAATATATACATCAACCATCTTATTTACTTTTGAATCCAATAACTTTAAATTTTTCAATCGTAATAGAAAAAAAAATGGAATGTGTGACATTGGAGAGAGTGCTTTCCTAACAAATATATTTCTAAAATTTAACTTTTTTTATGAACATTATCAAGAGACTATAGTGCTCTTACTCCTATAATTGGTTTTCCTGTTATTTTTATCTTTTGGGAGAGACGGGATGATTCTTGTCACTATCAAATTCTGCCCATTTTAGGGAGGATCAAAGACTAATGGCAAAAAGGTGTTTGTGTCACATTCAAGCCTAGAATTTCTAAAGTGATCCTCTTTAAGATGATAGCCCTATAAAAGACGATAAAAAGTAGTGTGAAAGGTTATTTCAATATAAATAATAAAAATATTAACAACAAAAAACTATAATAAATTGATCATGTGCACATATATATATATATATATATATATATATATATATATATATATATATATATATATATATATATATATATATATATATATATATATATATAAAGCTTTCCTTGAGATCACATAGTATGTGGAGTGGCATATGTAATTTCACAAATCTTGTTGGAATTAATTTCAATCCAATGATAGTTGTGGAATATTTTATAGAACTTCTATGTAGCTTTACTAGATGCAAAATTCACAAAATCATAGCCCAACTTACATCTATTTATGCAAAACCATAGCCAAATTAATTTTTTTATTAACTGCACATATTTAAAATGTAATAAATTAATATAAAACTCAATGAAAATTTAATATACTTGAAATCTAATGGCAAGTATATAAAATCATATTCAAAGAGAGGTTCATTAGCCTCTGTAATCTGCTCATTGCACTACATATAGTGCCTATCGAGTAATTCTAGAATCATGTCTAGGATGCAAGAAAATTCAATGGAAGAACCTTCATGTGGTTGGCCCTAATTAGTAGAGAATATTAAACTATTCTTGAAACCAAGTGAAGATCAATGTTAATCTATGATTGCATGACAACTAATTGTGTGAATCTACTGTGAGCTATGAGAGCATCACAGTTATTCAACTTTCTCTACCAAATTTTTATTTTATTAATACATCAAATCATAACAATTCTGATGACTAGCTATCGATTCCATAGAATTGTTGTAACAAATCCATCGCTATGGTGATGAACAAGTTTGACGGATAGCCATGGGTCCTAGATCATTGTTGTCGCATACATCTTACACATGCGATGACGTCTCTAACTAATAGTCATTACAATTGTGACAGTGTATTGCCCTGTCAAGCTTCAATTCACAACAGCTTTATCCATTGCAATTACTATGAAAGCTCTTGCCATTATAATTTGCGATAGTAAAAGTTTGATGCACATCTGACAGGAGCCAATTCCTGTTGGTGTTTCTTGGGTGATGGGTGGCCATTGCAATTCAGGCCCAAATGTAGTAGTGTGCTAGTAGTTACTAGGATTGATGTGTTATCATGATATTGTTTCATGATTACCTTGAGATGTGTGCAGAGATTGCACTATGTATTATTATCTTGCTACACTTAGGTTCTTGTAGAAATGGTTAGTCATGTATTTGACCATGTTCATTTATGTGTTTAAGTGCCTTTTTATGTTATTTAATAATTGTTATTAATTTCATTATTAAATTCTTAAATAATTAGAAATGAATTGTCCATGTTGGATTCATTGGTTATGTGCTACGGATATTTACCTTGTTCATTTCAATAATTTATGCAAAATGTGCTATTTAAATGAAATTAATTAAGTTTTGTAATTACATGATTTTGCATAATTATCGCTTCGTATATTATTATTGTGCATCTACACTTGATGGTGTTTGTTATTATGCAAGACTTATATCCCCAATAGTGGCACATGTAGTTATTGATCAGACCTTTCATGTAAAGAAAATATCGTCCCTATATGGGTGATGTAGCTTTGTTGTTATTTTAATCCTCTAATAATTGGTAAATCTAGATTTATAATGCATTATGTGATTAGACCCATGAGCGTGTCTGTACATTAAGGATTTTGCAATGGTTGCGAAAAAGATTAAATTAATGATGTTTAATGGGTTAGAGAGATTTTTATTATTTGATTTAATCTTTATTTTATTGTCAACTAATTTCTCATAGTTGGATTCCAATTCAATTGGAATCGCCTGATTTAATTTGGGTTAAGGGAGCCAATTAGATTATTTAATTGAAATAATCTAATTAATATGTCACTTTGCAAAAATGCATATATTGGCTAAAAGTGAGTTTATTCTCACTTCTCACTTTGTTATTTGAGGATTTTGGAGTAAATTCCTCCAAACCCTCTTGTTCAATTTTTTTTCTCGTTGAAGGACTTTGGCTTGGTGGATCATTGCGAGGTTAGTCTTGTTGGATTCATATTGGATTGTTCCACTATGCTGATGGTTTCATTTGATTTGGTATCCCCAATATTTTATGGTGGTATTTCTCATTTTGTTCTCTTGGTTGCGAGGTAGGGCTTTGGAGTTATATTGGTTTTACTCCATTTTATCTTCTTTTTTGTGTTGCTAAATGTTAGCGAGTGCAGAACTAGTGTTCCCCTCCATTTTTACACATTCATATCACCTAGTTGGATAGGGGTTAGCATTTCTACTTCATAGGAAATTAGAGATGCAAGTTTAAGTTTTTTTATGCTGCTAGATTTTTATGAAGTGTCTGGGTCCTTGATTTTATCGAAAAAGTGTGATGTTGGGTAGATTTGATCGGTGGGTTTTTTATTCTATCAAATTCCAAGATGTTTTAATTTTGGGTGTTTTGGTATTGTCTTGTTTTGTGTACCATCAAGTTTTGGGCCTATTTCTTTGTTTGTCTTATTTAGAGTTTTGATCTTGTAACCCTTTCCTTAATGATTAGGATCATGGAATTGGAATGTTATAGGACATTCCAGAGTATTTTATTTCTCGATTTGAACTCATGTTTCCATAGTGGAATTTGTGGACTTGTTTCTTTTGTCAGATTTTCTAGATTGGGAATTTGAGCCTATTTGGTGAATTTTATTGGACCCTTGGTCTTGTGATCCTATTCTTGAATTGAGGTTTTAGTTTCATTGTTATCCGAGAACTTTGAGTTTCAAGCTTTTTATTCTTGCCTCAATTTACATGTTGCCCATAATTTGTTGGGATTTTGGCATTATTTCCTTGGATGGTAGAAATGGATTCTATTCCATGTTTCCTTGCATGTTATGTTTTCCCTTCATGGAAATTGGGATTCATGTAGAATTCATACTCCTAGATTTAAGCTAATTGGGTGAGTTCATGATGCGTGTTGATTTATTGTTTATTGGGATTCATGTAGAATCTATACTCTCAGATATAAGCCAATTGAGGGATCTCATTATACTTGATTTTTTACTATTTCCCATTCAACCCTTGCAATTTATGATCATCATGTTGTTGTGTTCCCATACATGAGCACATAAGTGTGCACTTTACAGTCTTGCAAGGCCCAAGCTCCCATTTTCTTGTCAGTTGAGTTATGTTCATTGAGGCTAGGTTGGGAAATGGCATTGCCTATGGGAACTCATCATGTGATGAGAATGGGTATGTAGGGTAATTAAATAAGATAAGAAAATACCACATTGTCCACATGACCCATTCAAGGACATAGCACATTGGCCTCCTAAGGGGAACATTTCATAATAATGTTGAGTTTGGGAGTCCAAGGAAACCTACTCTCCACCAGAATCCCTACATAGTAGACCCATAGAGTGTGTGATCAGGACTTATTGTATTGCATTGTCACATGCTCTTGGTTCAATCCTCTGTACTATTTTGTGTGAGTGTTAGCCATGGATGATTGTGTTGTGTGATTTTGGTCAGATCATTATCTCCATCAACATGGTGGGAGTGGGCCTATGGGTACTACGTGATTGGGAGGCATAGCTACCTATATCATTATTGGGGACCGGTATACAAAGATGGTCTATTTCCAGTTTGAGGCCAATGCTAGATATTCAATTGGCACTTTGGTGTATCTGGAGTATGTTTCCTTGTGATTTATGTTTTACTTTGGATGCATTTGATATCATGTGTAGATGATAGTAGTTGTTACTTGATTCATTCCTTATTATGATGTTGTATCTTATGGTTTAGATGAGATTCCTTACCATTTCTTTGGAAAGTGTTGTTATTTTTAGATTAGCATGATTGGATGTATTTTTCCCTTATCTTGGTAGTAATAGTATTAGTAAGAATGATCTCATGACATAACTCCAACTATCTTGTTGGAAATTTGAGATTCATGCTCAGGGGATGGCTAGGGCCTTTGAGGTCTCATGATTCTATTATGGATGGGAGGAAATGAGCATGGTTGTTTTTAGTTTGGCTTCATTACTGGTGCTTTCCTTCTTGCGATATTTGATTTATGCACAAATATGTTCATTGTGATGTTTCCTTCTACATGATTATATTAGATGTTATGGATTAGATGGTGTGGATTTGATGTTACATGTGTTTTATCTCCTTTATGCTTTCAAATATTTGCACCTTGACTAAAGTAGTTCTGGTACTCTCTGATGTGGAGGTTCTAACTCTATCTTCCTTCTAGTATTGTTGTTGGGCTTTTTCTTGTAAAACTGGGTGACATTGGTTCAACATTGGGCGATACTAGAAAAGTATCATACAACTATAGGAAGAAATATTATACAATACTAGAAAGTATTGCATAGTAGCAGAAAGTTCTATTGTGCACCACTGGTAAAGTATTGCATGGTAATATTAAAGTTTATTGCATGATACTAGAATGTATCACCTGATAGTTGTAAGAAATGTTGCACGATAATGGAAAAGTATCAGTTGGTAGTTTTGTAGAGTGTCGTACAATACTAGAAAAGTATCACCTAATTTTTATGCAAAAACCTTCTCAAGCAAACATCAAGTATCTTCAGATTCATTGGTTCAGATTTAAAGTGTGGTTTGGATACCGTCTAGCATTGCACACCTTCCTAGGTCCCAAGAGGTTACAAATTAATAGTTTTTGGTTTGCATAAAATTTCATAGATGGTTTTGGATTCATTGGTTAGTAGTGATTCTTGGAGATCGTTGGTTAAGTCTTCCATTGTGATCTTTGTGATTAGTTGCATGTTGATGACGGAGCATCCAAAGGTATAAGGGCAATCCTGTGTCACCCAAAAAAAATTTACTTAGACTTAGTTTCTGTTTCATGTGTTTTCATTTCTAGATACCCATTTAGGTCAAATAAAGGGTCCAACTCTCATAGTTCCACTATCAGTGTTCTGGGTTAGAGTTTTTAATCACCTTGGGATATATGTAAATGTCAAAAAAATAGGAGTATGTAATTGATCCATCATTTTGGTGAACTAGAAGGTTTAAATTGTTTGGATGATTTTTATTGTAATTTAGAGCATTCCAAAAAAAGAATCAGGTCAAAAGGCCCCACGGTTTGAAAGCTATCGCAATTTTTTGATTTCTGGAGACATCCTAAGAAATCTTCAAAGTTAGTTAGGGGCATTAAATGATCTTTAACAGGTCCAAAAAGTAGGGGATGAGCAAAGCTTGTCCATAGTGCTATAGAGAACTTTGAGAGCTTTCTAAAAATGTAAACAGTTTGTCAATCGGAGCTACGGTTCAAAAGTTATGCTTCCCGAAAGTTCGGTTACCGTTTCTGGATTCTTCTAGTTTTGCACCAACTTCTAACATGGCTTCTAGAGCCTTCTACTTGGTCAGTGGATGCCAAATAGAACTTTCTAGAATTTATTCATAATCCTTAACCATTTGGGGTCTATTTAAGGACATTTTTGGCATTGTAAAAGGCAGTTCGGAGTGGAGTTTGAGAGAAGGTATTGGGAGAAGAATTTATCTCCAGATTTATGCTATTGTAAGCCCTTAGGGCATGTTTTGAAGTCTATTTTCTTTTTACTAAATTGATTAGCATATTTACATGGTTAATAAAGTTTTCCCCTTTCCTGTTATGTCCATTCTATTATTTGGCTTGACTTCATCAAGTGGTATCAGAGTGGGTTTTCCTAAGTGTGAAGACAAAGCGCTGACTGTGAGGCAGTTTACACTAGGACTGTGTGGTTGTGGGTTTAAATTGAGAAGGTCCCTCCATGAAAAGAGTGTGGTGGAAGGGCTAGAGCTATTAATCCTAAGGAGGTTAGAGCCCTCCATAGGCAGGTTCAAGCGTTGCAGGAGGAGCTTCGTAGAGGAACAAATGTTGCTATAGGTGACGAAAGTGAGGATGACAATGAAGAAGAAGAAATTGGACCAGAAGGGGAAGTTGACGGGGAAGTTCTAAATCAGGCAAAGGAGAGGATTTTTAGAGTCATTACTAAGTTTTGGAAAAGACCTACAATTGATGTGGGTGTATTTTTAGGAAATCTAAAACCAGATGAGTTGATTGATTGGATTAATGAACTGGAAGAGTACTTTGAGTATGAGGATATCACGAATCCAGATAGGGTTAAGTTTGCAAAGGCCAAACTGAAATAACACACCAAAATTTGGTGGCAAGAGATTCAATTGGAAAGAAATAGAAGAGGAAAGGAGAATATCACAAGGTGGGATCGCATGGTGGACAAACTAAAGAAGCAGTTCATTCCTATTGATTACGAGCTTGATTTGTTTAAGAAGATGCATGGGTTAAAGCAAGCAGGAAAATTAGTCTAAGAATATACAAAGGAGTTTATCGACTTTTGATTAGAGCAGGGCATGCAAAAGAAAATAAGGAGAAGGTTGCATGTTATATCAGTGGGTTGCAACCAAGCATCTAGAAGGAATTAAGCCTGGTAAGAATAACCAGTGTTGAAGAGGCACACCAGTTTTCCCTACGAGTTGAAGAGAAGATAAATAAAAGGTTTGAAGGGAGACAAAGAGGGCGTGGTCAAGGAGGAAGGGGTAGTGGTAGGTCATCTGGAGGCCGAAATGAAACCCAAAAGAAAAATGAAGATGTGGATACTAGCAGGAACCAGAGGAATGAGGGTTTCAACTGCCCCTATGATCAAGACTTTGGAAATTAGAGAGGAAGAGGTAGAGGACATGGACATGGAAGAGGAGGCTTCTGTGGTACTTGTTTCCATTGTAATGAAGAAGGTCATCGTGCCTTTGAATGCCCTCAATGACAAGGAAGTACAGATAGGAGAACTAAGGGTCAAGCTAGGGTTGCTCATGTGGATGAGGATGCACAATCATCACATTCAGAGGATGTACAAAGAGGAGAGACTTTAGTAAATGAAAGGGTCCTACTAAGTGGTGAGATTGAACCAGGACAAAGGAAGAGTTTATTCATACCAGGTGCAAGTGTGAGGATAAATGTTGTGATGTGATCATTGATGGTGGTAGCATTGATAAGTTAGTATCAGAGGAGATGGTCTCTAAGCTAAAGCTCAAGAGGGAGAAACACCCCCAGCCCTATCGGATTGCTTGGGTGAAAGATGATGATAAGGTCCTGGTAAGTGAACAATGTTTAGTGAAGTTCAAAAATTGGGAGTTACCATGATGAAGTTCTCTGTGATTTTATTCCAATGAATGTTTTCCATCTATTCTTGGGTAGACCATGGTAGTTTGATAGGCATGCAGTACATGATGGTCATGCAAACACATATTCTCTAACAAAGGATGGAGTTTGCCACAAATTGAAGCCCATGAAAAAGGAAGATGAAAAGTATGTAGCAGTGCTAGGATTTGTCTTGTTGATGGAAGGAAGTTTTTAGATGGCACAAAACATCAGCATATGTGCTATGCTTTGATTCCTAGGAAAGATAAAGAAGGTAGTAGTGAAATACCACTTGAAGTTTCAAATTTACTAGGTGAGTTTGGAGATATCATCTCTGATAATATTCTAGAAGGATTGCCACTGTTAAGGTAAATTAGTCATTAGATAGATTTGATGCCAGGAGCTAGTTTACCTAACAAAGTTTCTCATAGGATGACTCCTAATGAAACTAAGGAGCTAAATAGATAGGTTCAGGAGCTATTGAGGAAGGGGTTGATTTGGGAGAGCCTGAGTCCATGTGTGCAGTACCTGCAGTACTGGCACCAAAGAAGGATGGAGAGTGGAGGATGTGTATAGACTCTCGATCTATAAATAGGATAACCATCAAGTATCAATTTCCCTTGGCAACCAAATACAAATACAAGAAGGAGATGAGTGGGAAATTTCCTTCAAGACCAAGGAGGGTCTTTATGAGTGGTTAGTCATGCCCTTTGGATTGACGAACGCCCCAAGCACCTTCATGCGGCTTATGAATGAGGTACTTAAGAAGTTCTTGGAAAATTTTGTTATTGTTTATTTGGATGATATTTTAACTTTCAGCAAGACTTTGGAAGAACATTTATTGCATATCTGTAGTGTCCTTGAAAGGTTAATGGAAGAGAAACTGTTAATTAATTTGAAGAAGTGTACCTTTGCTAAAAAGGAATTAGTCTACTTGGGTTTTGTTATGTCACCTAAAGGTCTCAAAATGGATCCAGAGAAGGTAAAAGCCATCTTGGAATGGCCTACTCCAAGGTCTGCTACTAAGGTAAGATCATTTCATGGTCTAGTTAGTTTTTACAAGAAGCTCATTAAGAATTTTAGTGGCATATGTGCACCCCTGACTGACACAATAAGAGGAGATAGAAAAGAGTTTAAATGGACTGTGGCAGCTGCGAGAAGTTTTGAATTTCTAAAGAAGAAGGTGACAAAACAACCTGTGTTGGCACTTCCAAATTTTAGAAGGTGTTCCAGGTGGATTGTGATGCTAGTGGCAGTGCTATTGGGGTTGTATTAAGCCAAGAAGGTAAGCCTATTGTACATTTTAGTGAAAAATTGAATGATGTGAAGAAGAAGTATTCTGTTTATGATCAAGAGTTCTATGCAATGGTTCAGGCCTTAAAGCAATGGAGGCATTATTTATTGCCAAGGGAATTTGTTTTTTATACTGATCATCAGGCATTACAATACCTAAATAGCCAAGGTAAATTGAATCAGAGGCATATGAAGTGGGTAGAGTTCTTGCAGAGCTATACATTTGTGTTGAAGCATAGAAGTGGAATATCTAACAGGGTTGCAAATGCATTAAGTAGGAGACAGTTGTTGCTTACAGTAATGTAGGTTGAAGTAGTTGGGTTTGTTGAACTCAAGAATCTGTGCACTGAGGAGCCTAATTTTGTTGAAGCATGGAAAGCTTGTAAAGAACCTGTTGCTATAGACAAAACTAAGTGGTTAGACTATCTAATTCAGGACGGTATGCTATTCAAGGGCAGTCAATTGTGCATTCCAAGGAGTTCCATGAGGGAAAATCTGATTAAGGAGAAACATAGTGGAGGGATGGCAAGACATTTTGGTCAAGATAAGACCATTGCCATACTTAGGGAACATTATTTTTGGCCTTAGATTTCACAAGATGTGAAGAAGTTTGTGTAGAATTGCTAGGTCTATCAAGTGGACAAGGGATTTAGTCACAATACTAGACTATATCAACCATTGCCTGTTCCATCAAAGCCATGGGAGGACATAACTATGGATTTTGTCCTTTGATTGCCAAGGACACAAGGGGGTAATGGCTTAGTATTTGTGGTGGTTGATAGGTTCTCCAAAATGGCACATTTCATTTCATGCCACAAAACTCATGATGCTATCCATACTGCAGACTTGTTTTTCAAAGAGGTGGTGAGACTACATGGTCTCCCGAGGAGTATAGTTTTTGACAGAGATACTAAATTTGTGGGTATTTTTGGAGAACATTGTGGAAGAAGTTGAAAATAGACTTGAAATTTAGTTCTACACATCATCTGCAAACTGATGGCTAGACAGAGGTGGTAAACAGAAGTTTGGGCAATTTACTGAGATGTTTAGCTGGGGATAAGCCCAAGGGGTGGGATTTGATTCTACCACAAATAGAGTTTTCTTACAATAACTCTATAAAAAAGAGCACTGGTAGATCACCATTCCAAATTGTATATAGAAGTAGCCCCAAGACTGCACTAGAATTGAGGTAGATAGAGCAAGGGGAGAGGACAAGTGTTGAAGCTAAAGAATTTGTTGAACATATCAAGCGTCTACATGAGGAGGTCCAGGCACACATTACCAAGATGAACCAATAGTATAAAGCTAGGGCTGATCAAAGGAGAAGACATAAGGAGTTCCAAGTAGGGGATCTAGTCATGGTACACTTAAGAAAAGAAAGCTTTCCAGCCAATACTTACAACAAGCTGAAGATGAAGAAATTTGGCCCTTGCAAAATTTTGAAGAAACATGACTCAGGAAAAGCATATGAAGTAGAGTTGCCAGATGGAATTCACATTTCTCCTATTTTCAACATTGTAGACTTAACAGAGTATCATGATGATGGTGCAGATGAGGAGCTAATGTTAGAGCCATGTCCAATTCCTACTTCTAAGAAGTTGGAGATAGAGGAGATTTTGGATAGTCGTGTGGGTAGGAGCACCAAAAATAGGCAGTATGAAGAGTATTTGGTCAAGTGGAAAGGATGACCGATAGAGGACTCAACTTGGATATCAGCAGCTAAGGTTTCCCATTTGGGTTTCCTCTACCATTCATAAAGTGACAAGGTCACTTTTCAATCTACCTTGGGTGTTTGATGCAGGAGCATCCAGAGGTATAAGGGCAATCCTGTGTCATCCAAAAAAAATGTACTTAGACTTAGTTTCTATTTCATGTGTTTTCATTTTTGGATACCCATTTGGGTCAAATAAAGGGTCCAACTCTCACAGTTCCACTATCAGTGTTATGGGTTAGAGTTTTTAATCACCTCAAGATACGTGTAAATGCCAAAAAAATAGGAGTATGTAATTGAGATATCATTTTGGTGAACTAGAAGGTGTAAATTGGTCAGATGATTGTCATTGTAATTTAGAGCATTCCAAAAAAAGAATCAGGTCAAAAGGCCCCATGGTTTGAAAGTTATCGCAGTTTTTCAGTTTTTGGAGACATCCTAAGAATGCTTCAAAGTCAGGTTAGGGGCATTAAATGACCTTGAATAGGGCCAAAAAGTGGTAGATGAGTGAAGCTTGTCCATAGGGCTATAGAGTGCTTCAAGAGCTTTTCAGAAATGTAAAGAGTTCGTCAATCGGAGCTATGGTTCAAAAGTTATGCCTTCCGAAAGCTTGATTACCGTTTCTAGACTCTTCTTGTTTTGCGCCGACTTCTAACGTAGCTTCTGAAGCCTTCTACTTGGTCAGTGGATTCCAACTAGCACCTTCTAGAATGTATTCCTAATCCTTAACCCTTTGGGGTCTATTTAAGGACATTTTTGGCATTGTAAAAGGCAATTCAGAGCGGAGTTTGAGAGAAGGTACTGGGAGAAGAATTTATCTCTAGATTTATGCTATTGTAAGCCCTTAGGGCATGTTTTGAAGTCTATTTTCTCTGTACTGAATTTATTAACATATTTACATAGTTAATAAAGTTTTCCCCTTTCCTGTTGTGTCCATTCTATTATTTGGCTTGACCTCATCACATGTTGATGTTGTATGTATCCATGCTTAATAATTTTTAAAAAAATGTATTGGCTTTTATTTTTCCTTGTTCCAAGGATCTCTAGGTAGGTCATTACAATCAAAAAGAATTAGAAAGTGAATTTGAGATAATTATGATGTGAAGGGAATAATGGACCCAATAAAACTCCATATGAAACTTGGATATTCCTCTTTTATTATGTACAAACATTAAAAACTATCATGAAAAAGATCACTTACGAACCAAACCCATGTAATTTACAACAAGACCAATTAATGGTCATTCTTCCTCATAAGAACCACTAATCCTCTAAACATAAAAGACCCACTCAGCTCTGATTTAAAAATTATCATCATTCATAAACTTCCCCAAAATCCCCAACTTGACAATTTCCTATTAGTATCATGACAAATCCATCAATTTTATTCATTAACTATATACTTTCTTCTTAAACCAACCATCAAGAAGACATTTTAACAAATCTTAGGGATTTTACCATACCCTATTCATCAGCTTGACTAATTGGATATGAACATTCAAATGAAACATAACAAATGAGCATATTTTGTTGTCCTATTATGCCAATTTGATTAGACTTTGCAACTTCTTTGTTTAATCCAATCGCTTAGGTCTTCTATCTTTTTTGAGACCTGAAACATGTAAAATACCTCCTCCTTACATCCTTCTTAAATCCTTTTGTAAAATCCTTACATCCTTCTTAAATCCTTTTGTAAAATCCTTTCTTCATTCTCTTGAACAAAGATTGATTGCAAATTTCAACTATCAAAACTAGAGGCTACTAGTCTTTTGGATAGACTTGTTCAAAAATTCCTATAAGTTTTCAACTAGACAATATTTTCTCATTCTCACCATTTATTTCTAGCACAATTTTTCCCTTAACAACATATCCAAAAATGGACATAATCCAATAGTGGGTATGAGAGATATGGTCCCCATACTGAGACTAACATTTTAGATTTGAAACAATCATTCATTCCTTTCACCAACTACCTCTTTCTCCATCAAGAAAATGTGCAAACTACTTGCATGGTTCCTACAACCTCTGGAAAAATATAATACATTGTTTTTACTTCCTATTTGACAAGAATAATGCCTTATTTAATGCAAAAACAATTAGAAAACTACATTGTTATATGCCCTAATTTCCTTGAACAAAGGTTTTGGATAGTTTTGATTCCAATAACAATATCTCTAGTAGTACTAAACCAAATCAAGTGTTATAAAATCCAAATCATTGAGGATTTAATTCTCTAATGTTCTATACAAAATAATCCTTAGAAATAAATATTTTATAGTATGAACAATTGTTGCAACAATCACCCAAATAACCATTAGAACATAAGAAAATGCAGGAAACTTAATTTTCCTTGATTTCAACTTCTCATGCACCTTCTCGTCTACCAAATTCAACCATTACAAAAATAGGTAAATGTATTCTTTTTTTTGGAATTGATAAACACCTAACTAACTACCATGCAACTAACTAGAAATCCACCTTTTTTCGGTCTAATCCCTTTATATTGTCAACTTGGAAACTTACATGTATTTTTCATTTCAATATTTAGATATTTCCCAATTACATTCAAAGGGTCATTTGTCAGCCTTATAAACACAAAACATAAACTAAATTCCTACTTTTACCCTCAAAACACATATATTAACCCTTTTAGGCCATATTTTCCTATATTGGAAACTTTGATTACATTGATGCAAAATGACTCCAAATAACTCCCAAAATGGCATTATTAGCCCAATTACATCTTGAAATTACCTTATTAGTCTAATTTGAAAATATCCCTTTCTGGTTCTTCCATATGACTTTGTAGGTGTTCATTTGGGTGTCAAGTGCTCCTACACTATACTCCTTAGGTGGAAAAACTTTCTAAGCCACTTAGAAATAATTTCCAAACAAAAACATGTTAGAAACAAACATTAAACACATATTTTTAACTATTGGTTTGTAAACCTCATTTCTTTGGTGTTGTGGAATCTTTCTTGTATGTGTGCCATCTCTAATATGATGTCTCCTTGAGTTCAATTTTAGGATTTCCTTCTCTTGAACATATAAAAATCACATGCTACTCATTGTTTGCCAACATCATTAAAATCATATTCTCTGTTGTTACATACAACTACAACTTTATCAAATCTCTTTCCAAATAAGACTCATATTTATTGTCATCATCAACATATAGTTTCTCCATACTTGGATAATACATACATTCTTGAGCCCTTTCATGGCCCCTTACCACCATGTAAGTTGCTTCTTGCAAAGCTTCTTCCTCCTGAGCCACAACACTAGCATTGCTCTTTCATTCCCTCATAAAGGCTTCAAACTCTTCCCATTAATCAAGTTCCTCTTGTGCACCTTCTACCACCATATATTTCTCTCCATCATGTCATGTATGCATATTTGGAGAGAAAATAATTGTGTTGTCCTTCTCATGACCTTTCACCAGCTTTTATATAGTCTCTTCTCTTGAGACAATATCAGAATTCACATTCTAAATTTCATTTTCATGTCATCCTTCTTGGCATCTTAACTTATCATCTACCTTTAAGGATGAAAACTTATCCTTACAACTTGCATCCGTAGGGATAGTTTTCTACAAAATACCCTTCTCCATCTTCAAAGCACACACCATGTTCCCAATCACAATCACTTCATCCTTTTCAAGTCACTCTAGAGTTAACCCTGTACTATCTTTACCAACATCTTGAACTTCTGCATCCGTAGGGTCCTCATTTATCAAATGTACTTTGTGTTCTTTCTCATCTAATGGATAGTTTTCCTTTGTTAAAACCATTGTCCCAACCATTACTGAACTTTTAGTATACTTAATCCCCTTGGTTGCCTCTCTATCTTCACCAACAACTATGTCTTTCATCTATGTTTCCACTTCAAGAACTACTTCAACTTACTTTTTTTGTTCTCTATTTTCTTTCTCATTCAATGGACTATGCATCTCTCGCTTTGTTAGGATTTTGTCTCAACTTCATCTATTGTTGTACCTTTTATGATTATATGCTCCATAACCTATTCCTCCTTAAATGATTCATGCACTTTCTCTTCAACTTCCTCATTTATTGGGAACTCCATCCTTTCAATCAATCCCAGACTACTTGTCATTGGTCACGATGCATTATCATCTGGAATTAGATTTAATGCAAAATTTACTCCATCTTATTTAAAGGCATATGTGTTCTCTCTACCATTATATATGGTTGACTTATCGAATTTCCATGTCCTTCCCAAAATGAAATGGAAATCTCTCAAAGGCATGATATTACATACAATCTCATCATAGTATGGTCTAATATTGAATGGAATACATACTTGTTGCCTAACATCAACCCATAGATTATCATCTAACCCAAGTAATCTATATGTTACTCTATTGTCTTAAAATGGAAGAACTTCCATGTTAAGAACGTTTAACTCTCCTTAGGGGGTGTTTTGAGCCTTCATCAAGTTCTCCCCTATTTTATGTCCCCTTCCAATCTTTTGTGCCTATTTAGGGCTCTATTTGAGCTTCCTTGGGCCTATTTTTTACCTTTTGGCTCATTTTCCGAGGGTCCTAAACCCCTTGGTCAACATCAACCTCAACCTTGACCTTGACCCAGGTCCCCCTTTTCATCGAAAAGTTTTTTGGATGTGGGGAGAAGTTCAAAAGTTTGTTTTCCTACTTTTAGGTTGACTGTTACAGGTTTCAAAATGATAAACTTTTAAATTGTATTTAATCTAGGTTCATTTATAGTGGTTAAGGATTACTTATAATTTAATTCTCCTATGTTAGAATCTCTAGAATTTTGTGCCCTAGACTAGTATAAAAGGAAGCCTTTCTCTCTCATTTTCATATCCACTTTTCATGATCAAGTAATCAAGTTTTCTTCCAAGAAAATTCAAGAAAGAAAATCAAGTGAGAAAGAAATCACCCATTCAAGAATTCAAGTTTTCCGTTGAAGATCGAGGATTAAAGAATTCAAGCCTTTGAAGGGATTTGGTTCGAGCATTAAAATTCATCATACAAAACCTAGATCTACCCCTCATGGTGGTGTGATTTTCCTTCAAGATCTTTTGTTCATCTTCAAGATCTATTCATTCTTCCCTCAAGGTGGATTTCAAGTATAAAATCATGAAGTTTTTGATTTAAATGTATGGTTCTGATTTACATTATTGAGTACAATATTTCATATCAATATACTTGTTTACATCTCAAATACAATTGAATATCTATTGAGTATCATAGCTTCATTGATAGATCTGCTTCTGCTACTTGATAGCATTCTCTATTTCAATTCCATTATTAAGGTTGATTCCAAACCGGGGTTTGACCAAGGCAAAACCATAATCCAAAAAAACTATTTTTTCTTGCATATACAGGTGTGGGACAATGAAGATCAGTCCAAATTTAGATACCCTTTTTGCAAAACTTTCAATATACGCGAACACAATTTCCATCAGAGTAGTGTAGTTCAAGGTCAAAAATAAAGGGGTAAGATTGTGCCCCAAAGTAAGATCTTACCCATATTTGAGTCAAGTTCAACCTAGCTTAGAAAAGAAAAATATTTCTAGGTTTTGTAGATCTTACAGTTTTGATTTAAGATAGCAAAAATCAATAGTTTATGAAACTGTTTGATGGGGCTTTTAGCAAGTTTTTTTATGGAGGTAAGCACTTTCATTTCTTCATTTCAATATTAACATTTCCAGATTTACATTCCATCCCCTTAAAATCTATATGTATGTATAAAAATATGGGTTTAAGGTCTCTTTCATGTGCACTATTCTAAACCCTATTCATTCATCCATATTTTTATATCTTACATTTTGGTAAACCTGTTTACAACAACTCTTTATTTTTGGTGTTAGATTTGCATCTTGTGTTAGATCTTGTATATTTATGCTTGAGTTTCAAAAATACCAAAAAAAAAAAAATTGCAAAATTTTTATAAAAATACAAAAATATTTACATTTTTCATGTTTTTAGTGTTACTTCATGTTTGACATGTATGATTTCTATTTTGAATACTTTGATGAGGTTTTTATTACAAAAAAGGATAGATTCCTTAATGAGGTACGTGGAAGTGAGGATGAAAATCATTTGAAAGAGATATTCATTGATCCTATTCCTATTTCATCTTCCTCTACAACCTCTTCAAGTGATCTTTACCATAGGGTGTGTACATGGTTACCTTCATGTTCCACTATTTACAACATTGATGTAACTAGAATGTTATATCCCCAAAATTCTATTCAAGCTATAGAGGCCTTTAAGAAAATCCTCTATGATAGTCATCAAGGTGTTAATCTCTTGTGTGGTATCAAAACTTTAAGTCAAGAAGTTCAAGATCTGGGATTCACTCCTCCTGTCACTAGTATGGTACATTCTTCCATTCCTTTACATAGAATTCCTTCCTAGACTCCTCCTATAGTGATTACATCTCTTCCTATGAGTTTTCCACCAGTGTCTTTACCTACCTCACATCCTTCTTACCACGGTATTCCTTATACCTATTCCAACCCTCTACCAATTATGGTTCCAAGTGTTCCTCCCATTTTGTCTTCCATTCTCACCGCTTCCTACACTCTTCCTAATCCTAATCCTATCCTTCCTTATCTAATTCATAATATTCATATTCATTATTCTCCATCTATTATTCCTAGTTCTTCCCACACTTATGATGAGGCTCAAACTATGGTTTATGATGTAGATGTGCAAGAATTCTTTAAATTACCTTCCCCTTCTTATTTGATCCATAATGATATTAAAGGGAAAAGAAAAGAAATTTCCCCTTTGAGATTTCTTCATAATTTTATCCCTCATTCTTCAATAAAATAGATATTTTCTCCTCTTGTCTCTTCATTAGTGGGCAAGAGGTATTTCTTTCAGTCCTCTAAAGATCCATTATGTTTTGTTTTGAGCTTAATTGGTTATCCTTTTTGTATTTTATACCTATGGTTTTGTATTATGTTAATAATCATCCATAGTTTTCTTTTATTATTCTAGATATATTTTCTAAAAACATGTGTTTTCCAAAGGTATCCCTTGTCTTCATCCCTAGGGGGCAAGGTTCTTCCTTCTTTCTCTTTGTCTAGGGATCTTCTTTCCTTAGCTTAGTGGCATTTGTTTATCTTGCAACATTATTTCATTATAATGACTGATGTTTTAACTATGGATATCCTTTTCTATGAAAGGTTGTTGTCATAGGTCATCACCTCTTCTTTATTTGGCAAATGATGTTCTTTAAAAACTCCTTCCCTTGATTTAGGGTTAGAGTTTGATTCCTTTTGTCCAAGATTCCACTTCCTCTTGACTGTAGGAGGTCTGTTGATTGAATGTTGGGTCCATTTTTGTTTTTCTTTGAAAGATGATATTTTATTTAAAGCACTCCTCTATGGTGGGGGTCTTGTTGACAAGATATCTTTTTCTTTGAGGATCCTTTTTCCATAAGTAAGATATCATTTTCATGATTATCTATTCTATTAGATGTAGGGGTCAATACCCTTCACTAAGAACATAGTGTACATTGTTGTTAACAAGATATCTCCTTATGTTGTGAAGTAGGTATCCTCTTTCTCTTCCTTATCATGTCTAGTAGACAACCATGATAAGGAAGGGGGCATATATAAGGTCTTCCTTGTACTCTAGTTTTTTATTTGTATTCTAAATCCTTTGAAGGTAGAGTACATAAGTTGCTAAATCCTGAAGAGACAAGCATTTTTCAATTTTTAATATGCTAAATCTTTTGAAGGTAATGCACATAAGTTGATAAATCCTAAAGAGTCTCACATCTTTATAATTTTTAAATATGCTAAATCCTCTTAAGGTAATGCACATAAGTTTCTAAATCTTGAAGGGACATGCATTTTATATTCCATGGTGATACAAGAAGGTGGATCTATGGGTATTTCAAAAGCCATCAGAAGACATATTACAATTGCAAAGCATAGTTTTTGGGTGAACTATCAGGTTGGCCACTTATTGGGTTCTCCCTCCTTGGTGATTCACAATAAGTTGGGCATCTTATCACTTTCTCTTTTTCTCTCTTTTCACTTTTATGTTAGTAGGATTGGATCATGAACCTATGTTATTTATAGTGTTTCTCTTGTCTTTCTTATGTAATCATTTTTTTTTTAATGATATCTTTCCAAATATGATATTAGCATAGGAGGCATTTCTTAGCAAGGCTTCCTTTACTAGTTGATTTGGGTTTGTTTTAGTACTAACCCCTCTTTTTGTGTCTTTTAGCTTTGTTTTTGTTTGTTTTCACACCCTAGTGTGTGTGTGGAGTTACGATCCTTGGCTTGGGGGCTCATGTCATCAACTAAGTGTTATTCTATCACGTTGTGAATCCACTTGGATCTTTCTTCTCCTTTACCATGAGCATGTTTGATTTCCATACTTCAGCTAAAATGGGGGCTTAATGTATCATCTTAAAATGGAAGCACTTCCATGTTAATAATGTTTAGCCCTCATTAGGGGGTGTTTTGGACCTTCATCAAAATGTCCCCTATTTTCCTCCCCCTTTCCATCTTCTATGCTTGTTTAGGGCTCTATTTGGGCCTTCCCAAGTATTGTTTTTCCCTTTTGGCTCATTTTCTAGTGTTCCTAAATCCCTGAGTCAAGGTCAACCTCGACCTTGACCTAGGTAAAGTTCAACCTCGACTTTGACATTGACCTAGGTCAAGGTCAACCTTGACCTCGACCTAGGTCCCCCTTTTCATTAGAAAGTTTGTCAGATGTAGGGAGAAATTCAAAAGTTTATTTTCTCGCTTCTAGGTTAGTTGTTTCGGGTTTCAAAATGGTAAAATCTTAAATTGCATTTAATCTAGGTCCATTTCTAGGGGTTAAGGATTAATTAGAATTTAATTCTCCTATGTTGACCTATCTAGAAGTTTGTGCCCTAGACTAGTATAAAAGGAAGCCTTTCTCTCATATTTTCATATCCACTTTTCATGATCAAGTAATCAAATTTCCTCTCAATCAAATTCAAGTAAGAAAATAAAGTGAGCAAGAAGTCACCTATTCAAGAATTCAATTTTTCCATTGAAGATTAAGGATTCAAGCATTCAAGCCTTTGAAGGGATTTGGTTCAAGAATTCAAGATTCATCATTCAAACCCTAGATCTATCCATCATGGTGGTGTGATCTTCCTTCAAGATCCTTTTCTCATCTTCAAGATCTATTCATTCTTCCCTCAAGGTGCATTTCAAGAATACAATCATGGAGGTTTTGATTTAAATTTATGGTTTTGATTTACATTATTGAGTCCAATCTTTCATATCAATATACTTGTTTACATCTCAAATACAATTACATATCTATTGAGTATGATAGCTTCATTGATAGATTTACTTCTACTACTTGCTAGAATTCTCTATTTCAATTCAATTATTAAGGTTGATTCCAAACTAGGGTTTGACCAAGGCAAATCCCTTATCCAAAAAACAAAACCCTTTTTCTTGTAGATACAAGTGTGGGGTGATGAATATTAGTGTAGAT
Source organism: Cupressus sempervirens (assembly GCA_028749045.1). Classification (NCBI taxonomy): domain Eukaryota; kingdom Viridiplantae; phylum Streptophyta; class Pinopsida; order Cupressales; family Cupressaceae; genus Cupressus; species Cupressus sempervirens. The sequence continues at coordinate 584,307,294 of CM053784.1, read as the reverse complement.
TTGGATACGCTTTTTGCCAAACTTGCAAGACCTGTGAACAAAATTTTTGTCAAAGTAGTGCAAGTCAACGTTGGAAATAAAGGGGTAAGATTGTGCCCTAGGGTAATATCTTACCCTGCATTTGGGTCAAGGTCAACTTGGCTCAGAAAAAATTTTAAAAATTGGGTTTTGTAGATCTCATAGTTTCGGTTAAGGTTTGTGAAAATCAATAGTTTCTAAGACCGTTTGACAAGGTTTTCAATAGGTTATTTGCCAAAGGTAAGTACTTTCATTTCTTCATTTAAATATTAGCATTTCTAGATTTACATTCCGTCCCCTTACAATTTATATGTATGTATAAAATATGGGTTTAGGGTCTCTTTCATGTGCATTGTTCTAAACCTTATTCGTTCATCCATATTTTTATATCTTATAGTTACCACATGTGGTATTATAAGAAGATTTAATTTCTCAACCATTTCTACTGAAACTATATTGTCTAGTGAACCATTATCAACAATAACCTTACATACCTTGTTCTTACAATTATACTTTATCATGAACATTGAATGCATTCAAGTCCTCTTGCTTCTTCTTCTTCCATGATACCTTTAGAAATCTTTAAAACACAATTTGCAAGGACCTACTATAATGCTAAAAACCTAGCATGCTACAAATATTAATAACAATTTTAACATTTACAATACTAAATAATAGCACCACTTATGATAAGACAAGGTAAACACCATAAAGGAAGGAAAACCAAAAATGGTAAGCTCCTTGGGTGTGACCTATGATGACGTAGATGTGTCCATATAGATAGGGGATGTGTGCTCGGTTGTGCTCAAGCTTCAAATGATGGGTTGTTATCAAGCATGGGGATGAATGGAGGATTCAACAATGGAGGTGTAAGTGGGTTTTGACATGGAAATGGTGTAAAATGGCTATACTACAATGGTTAGTGGGGCATTATAAGTTTGAATTGATAAATGATGGATTGTGAGAGGGGAAGGGCTCAATTTATAGGCTAAGGGGTAGTGATATGGTGGTCAAGATGTGAGAATGGAGAGAAGATGAGGAAGGGCTAGGATGCAATGAGAGGAGAGCACATGGATTGTGCTTCTTCAAGGCTCTAGCCTTGTGGAAAGTGTCCTAATGGGATTGGATGGTCAAAATGGAGGGTCAAGGGAAGCACTGTGGGAGGAAGAGTGTGTAAGAGAGATGTAAGAGGCATTAATGGAATGTTAGAGCTATTAATGCTCTTGGATAGGGATGGAAGAGGACAAGGGAGGCCATTGACTTTGGCTTGGGTTAGCAAGTCTTAACCCTTGCTTAAAGTTGTGCACATGATTAGGAGGGGGATTAGGCTTTAGCTTAGAAAGAGGGTTAGGAGGAAAGTGGCTTAGCTTTGATGGGATGGATTAGTTAGTTGGCTAAGTGAGGTTAGTATGGGTGAATGGGTTGGATTAGGGGTAAAGATAGGTTTTAGGGATGGTTTAGGGTTTTAGGGATGGTTTAGGGGTTTAGGATGATTTATTAAATGATTTAGAAATCAATTCAAATAGGTTTTGGCATTGATTTAATTTAGTAGAGGAACAAGCATTTAATTGATAAATTGATTATGGGTTATCATTTGATTTCATCAATTGGACTATAATTAATTTAATTAATTAATTAACTAGGGGATGATGATTAATTAATTAAATAATAAATATTTAATCAATAATGTCCCATAAGATGACTAAATAAGATTGCCTAATGGTGTAATTAGATTTAGGTGTCTACACCTACTACCTTGTAATGACACCAATTTGATGTAGATGGAATGGTGGACCCAATCAAACTCCATAAGAATCTTGGATATTCCTCTTTTATTTTGTAAAAACATTCAAAAACTCTCATCAAAGAGATCACTTATGAACCAAAACCCACAAAATTTATGACAAGACCTATTAATGTCCACTCTTGCTTCTAAGAACCACCATTACTCTAAATATTAAACACCTACTTAACTCTAATCTAAAAATTATCAATATTCATAAACTTTCCCAAAATCACCAACTTGATAATTCCTATTAGTATTATGATAAATCTATCAACTATATTCAATAGCTATATGGTGTCTTCTTCAACCAACCATCAAGAAGATATTTTAACAACTCTCAAGGATTTTACCATACCCTATTCATAAACTTGACTCATTGGATACCAATATTCAAATGAAATGAAACAAATATTCATATCTTGTTGTCTTATTATGACAGTTTGACAAGACTCTGCAACTTCTTTGTTTAATCTAATCACTTAGGTATTCTATCTTTTGTATAACCTTGTACATGTAAAAATACCTCCTCCTTACACCCTTCTTAAATCCCTATTGGAAATCCTTGCTTCATTCTCTTGGAGAAAGCTTGATTGCAAGATTCAACTATCAAATCTAGAAGCTACTAGTCTTTTGGATAGACCTATATAAAGATGTATATAAATTTTGAACTAGACAATATTTTCTCAACCTCAACATTTATTTCTTGCACAATGTTTTTCTTAAAAAAAATCCAACAATGGACACAATCCAACAGTGGGTTTGGGAGATATGATCCTTGTACTTGGACTATTTTTTTTAGATTTGAAACAATCATTCATTCCTTCTAGCAAACACCTTTTTCTTCATCAAGAAAATGTGCAAACTACTTGCATAGTTCCTACAACCCCTAGGAAACTATATTACAAACTTCCTATTGGACAAGAATCATGCCTTGTTGAATACAAATACAATTATAAAACTACATTATTATATGCCCTTAGTTTCTTGAACAAGGGTTTTGGATAGTTTTGATTCCAAGAAAAATATCTCTATCAATGCTAAATCAATTCAGGTGTCATAAAAACAAAATCACCAAGGATTTGATGCTCTAATGTTCCATACAAAATAATCCTAAGAAAGAAATATTTTACAATATGAACAAATGATAAAAACATCACACAAATAATTGTCAAAACATAAGAAAATGTAAAAAACTTAGTTTTTCTTGATTTCAACTTCTCATGAACCTTATCCTCTTCCAAATGGTGCAAGGGAACCTAGTCAAACACCTTGATTTGGTTTCTAGTTGTTTTTTTTTGGTATGTACTGACTCTAGCCAAGTCAGGGGTGTGAGTTTGGACCCTTCAATGTCTTGTCTGCTTAGTCCTAGATAGATTGTATTTGGCTCAATCCAGTCTAGGGGTTTTGGTATTCTTTCTTGTTTAGGGGTTTTGTGAGGAAACCTATGAATAGGGGTCAAATACCTTAGAAATATTGGTAATATTAGTATTTGATTCACATAGGTCCTCTAAGATGTTTTTCCTCCTCCTTACATAGTTGAGAGATCACGAGTTATCATTTGATTAGATATTGCATAAAATTCTAAAAGTTATCAACTATCAAGAGGAGAAAATTTGGCAAAAGCATGTAATTTGATGTTATCAAGGATAAATCATGTCTAGGAATCCTAGTTAGACCATATCCATGTTGGTAGTGGGCCAGCATCCCTTAGAGGATTCATGACATGACTTAATTGTCTTTTGTGGTTCTATAAGACTATTGGTTGTATTAGGCATTGATAGGTCAACCTTTTGGTGCAAAAATAACCCTGTCCTTTCTAAAAATTGGTATTAGAGTTTTGTCATGGGTTTGAATCTTGTAAGCCACGATGAGTGACATTGGGAGGGGGATTGTTGGTAGTGGGCCAACATCCCTCACAAGATTCGTGACATGGCTTAACTGCTTCTTGTGGTTCTATCAGACTATTGGATGTATCGGACATTAATAGGTAAATATTTTGGTACAATGGAAACCCTATCCTTTCTAGCAATCCAACCTAATTGGAAGCTTCGAAGTCTTAAATGTGAGAATTGCTCAAAAATGCACATTGTTGTCATGACAACATTTTCAATTCCTGCAAAGTTGCATGACAACAATGCCCAAATATTGCATGCCATTGAATATAGGTTGGATAGTTATGGAGAATGTATGAACACCCTTGGAAAACCTATATAACCTTGAAGGAAATATTTTCCTAAGGTTGGTTGATGTATTAAACCATTTTGGAGTTTGAAAGTAGTAATTTGTTGTTACAGTATTGACAATTTTCTGAGCCTAGGCTGCATGTTTATAATAATGGATTGAATTTAAATTTTTGAAATTATATTATTGTATTTCATGTTCATACCATTCTTTTTCATTTAAATTATAAATTGGTAGAAGTTCATTTAAGTGGTTTTTGAAAATCTTTTGTGAAAACTATGTGCATTGGTTTAGTCTTGGCAGTTTTCACAAAAATGGCTCCCCCATGAGTTCCTACCATGGATTCATCATGAACTTAAGGAAATGGGAATGGATCCATTGTACATAATTTATATAGATTTTGGGGCCTTGGAGAGTTGGTTAGCTATTTTTAATGTGATGCCCTAGGCAAGTCAGAATTACTTGGTTAGGCAATCATAGTGCTAGAGAAAAGGTTTTAGAGGTTTGAATATGATAGATACTTCAAACCAAGAATTGAAGAAGGAGGAGGGGTGAGTTATGTTTTTATGTGCAAGAGGAGAAAGTTTCAAACCATTTTTTGGTAATCTTTTGAGTAGACCCTAGCTGATGTTGTTAGTTCAAATGGGAAACCCTTAAAAATAGGCACAAATGTTGCTTTTAGTTCTATGGAGGCCTTATGAACCTGATACCCACAAAATATCTTAGATTTTCCACAAGGGTACTCAAATCTGTGATGATTTTTCCACCTTTTTCAAAGAAGTTTGGAGTTATAAGGGAAAACTACCATTAGGAGGACTAATTCAATTAGGCCTATTTAGGGCAATTGTGACAATTTTGCAAGAATTGGTAAGAAGACTTGTTGGTGTTGAATCTAGAAGGTTTTATGATGTTCAAAACCTCATAAGGGAACCCCTCACTCCTTATGGTGGCAGGAATGATCAAGAAGGGTCAAAAATTGAAGTTCACAAGATGGCTTGAAAAGGCATTGATGAGTACAAGAAGAAAACTAATTGGTGCATACAAGTAGTGAAGTATTGGGGAATAGACTAGAGGTCCCTTAGAGGTTAGGGTGCTAAGGAAACCCTAGTATTCTAAGAGAAAATCATGGTCAAGTACTAGAGGAGAATTGGACTAAGGAAGCTAATTACCTAGTCTTACATCACCAAATTTGACATTAACATATAGATAAAGGTATTCTTTTCTTGGAATTCATAACCACCCAACTAACTACCTTGCAACTAGCTACAAACCAACCTTTTTTTCAATCTAATCCCTTTATGTTGTCAAATTGGCAACTTATGTATATTTTTGCACGTCAATATTTAGATATTGATCAATTGCATTAAAAGGGTCATTTGTAGACCTTATAAACAAAAAACATAAAATAAATTCCTACTTTTACCCTCAAAAAACATATATTATCCCTTTAGGGTCATATTTCCCTATATTAGAAACTTTGATTACATTGATGCAAAATGAGTCCCAAATGGCATTATTAGCCCAACTACATCTCGAAATGACCGTATTGGTCTTATTTGAAAATACCCCTTTGTGGTTATTCTATATGACTTTTTAGGTGTTCATTTGGGTATTGGGTGCTTCTGCACCATACTCCCTAAGTAGAAAAAGTTTCCAAGTCACTTGGAACCAACTACAAAACAAAAACATGTTAGAAGCAAACATTAAACACTTTTTTTTAACTCTTAGTTTGTAAAACTCATTTCCTTGGTGTTGTAGCATCATTCTTGTACTATTTCCATCTCCAATATGATATGTCTCCTTGAGTTTAATTTTGGGCTTGCATTCTCTTGAACATATAAAAATCACATGCTACTCATTTTTTGACAACATCATTAAAATTTGATTCTTTGTTGTTACATACTACTACAACTTTATCAAATCTCTTTCCAAATAAGACTCATATTTCTTGTCATTATCAACATAAAAGTTCTCCATACTTGGAGAATACATACATTCTTGACCCCTTTTATGTTCTATTACCACTATCTAAGCTACTACTTGCAAAGTTTCTTTATCCTAAGCCACAACACCACCATTGCTTTTTCATTCCCTCATAATGGCTTCACACTCTTCCCATAAATCAATTTCTTCTTATCTACTTTGTATTACCAAATATTTCTCTTCCTCATGTCATGTCTTCATATTTCTAGAGAAAACAATTTTCTTGGCCTTCTCATGGCCTCTCACTAGATTTTTTTATAGTCTCTTCTCTTGAATACATTTCATCCTTCTTGGCATCTCAACTTATCATCTACCTTTAAGGCTACATCCTTGTCCTCACAACTTACTTGCATAGGGGTATTTTGCCACATAGTACCCTTCTCAATCTTCAAAGGGCATACCATGGTCCCAATCACAATCATCTCATAATTTTCAAGCCATTCTAGACTTGACCTTTTACTATCTTTACTAGCATCTTGAACCTCTTCATCCATAGGCTCTTCATTTATTTTCTGCATTTTGAGCTCTTTCCCATCTAATAGTCAAATTTATTTTGGTGGAACCATTATAGAAATTTCAACATGCTCAAACCCCTTTGTTACCTCACTATCTTCACCAACAACTATGTCTTTCATCCCTATTTCCAATTCAAAAATTACTTCAAGTTATTTTTGTTGTTCTCTATTCTCTTTCTCATTCAATGGACTATGTATCTATCCCTTTGTTCTAATTTTCATCTCACCTTCACATATTGTTGCACCTTTTATGATTGCATGCTCCATAACTTTCTCCTTAACACATTCCTTTACTTTATCTTCAACTTCCTCATTTATTGGGAACTCTATCCTTTCAATCAATCCTGGACTTTTTGTCATTGACCGTGATGCATTGTCATTCGACATTGGATTTAAGATAGAATTCACTCCATCTTGTTTGAAGGCATATGTGTTCTCTCTACCATTATATATGGTTGACTTATCAAATTGTCTTGTCCTTCCCAAAATCAAATGGAAATCTCTCAAAGGCATGATATTACATACAATCTCATCATAGTATGGTCTAATATTGAATGGACCACATGCTTGGTCCCTAACATCAACCCATAGATTATCATCTAACCTAAGTAATCTAATGGTACCTCATGTGGTATTCTAAGAAGATTTAATTTCTTAACCATTTCTACTATAACTATATTGTCCAATGAACCAATATCAACAATATCCTTGTTCTTACACTTAGACTTTATCCTAAACATTGAATGCCTTCTTCCTATTGTTGCTTCTTCTTCCATGATGCTTTTAGAAATCTTTAAAACATAATCTGAAAGGACTTGCTACCTTTCTTTGACACCAATTTGATGTGGATGGAATAGTGGACCCAATCAAACTCCATACAAAGCTTGAACATTCCTCTTTTAGTTTTTAACAACATTCAAAATCTCTCATCAAATAGATCACTTACTAACAAAAACCCACACAATTTATGACAAGACCTATTAATAGTCACTCTTCCACATAAGAATCACCATTCCTCTAAATATAAAATACCCACTCTATTAGAAATAGAAATACTAAGGGGAGGGTGAATCTGTAAGAATTTTCCTAAGGGAAAAATTCACCCAAGAACTAAGAACCCAAACACAAGCACAATTGTAGACCAGAAAGAGAGAGTATGATCAAAATGATGATATATTCAATATGCAATGTGAAAGTACACTAGGAGTGCCTGTATATAAAAGCCTCTGAGATACATCTAGAATGCCTCATAATCAGCATCATGATATGTCATACAACCAAACACATGTCAACTAGATATGGGTTATCCTCCATTAAGCACATAAGTAAGTGTGGTGATGAGAGGATAAGCCTACAAGGTGTGACACACAAATTAGTGTTGTAGACACCATGTGCTAAAATAGATTTGTGTACTCTTGTGTTGTCAACATGACAACTCAAAAAGGTGCACAAAATGTCTCACAAATAAAAATAATAAAATAATGCATTAACCTAAGTAAACTTAAGTAAGTGTAAATAGTGAATACTTATTTACACCAACACCCCCCCCCCCCCACCTTAAGTGAAACTTAGGGGAATGCCCTTAAGCTTACGAAAAACTATGATGAAGATGCAAGATGGGTCCTGGCTACTAGGCCATGTTAGGTACCCATGTACATAATGAAAATGAAATCTCTCATAAAGTGGAGAAAGAGGGAAAACCTCATGGGAAAAATCCTCCCCCAAAAAGAGAGATAAATAGGGATGCATGGATGGATGGAGTAATCAAGACCCCCCATTATGACATACATCCAATATATACATAAGAGAATGATGAGAAGAGGAAGAGAGATAGAATAGGCTCCCCTCAAAAAAGAAGAATTCCAACAAGTGAAAGTCCCTTTGATGAAGAAGTTGGTCCAAGAATGTGGAATGGTGTTCTTTCCCTTAGGAAGAAACAAAGGCAAAGGTACAATCCTGAAGATGTATGGTGGTCCTAAAACCTGCTCAAGTATCCCTATGTTGATGTTGATGTTTGCCCCTTCCAATTGTGCTAAAAAGAATGAATGCAGATTTGGCAAGGATGTATGTTGAACCTATTCCAATGAACCATATGTCTCCTCTACTGACAAAGAGACCTCCACCAATTTTTGTTCATAAGGATCCACAATCACACCAACCTATGAAGATTGATCATGTAGAGAATGGACATGAGGGTCAAAGTGAGCCCTCGCAACAACTGTAGAAGGATCACCTTCATTAATGAGAAGATGTAAGTCCTCAAGTATATCTCCCAAATCAACTGAAGCTAGAGCTAGAAGACAAGATGTACTATGTTGTGATGGACCTTTCACTGTGGCAATGTAAGCATGTGGAGTAGATTGATGATGTGACCTCTCACTACAATTGTCGATAGAACCCCACGTGTCTGAATCTATTGAAGCACTATTGTTGGTGTCACTATTAGTTTCCACTATGTATGATGTGCAGAGAGGAGTAGAGGATAAGTTGGGTGAACTTTCCTCAAAGTGAACATCCTTCTCCACAAAAATCTTATGAGTCTCTAGATCCATTAGTCTATAAGCTTTAGCATTGTCTTCATATCTGATGAAGGTACAAGGACTAGGTGTCAGTGCCTTACAATCCCTAGAAGATAGGTTTGCCCAAGCTAGACAACTGAAGACTATGAAGTGACTCACAACTAGTTTTCTACCACACCATGATTCAAAAGGAGTCTTACCATCTAAGGAATTATGAGGAGACATATTAAGTATGTGAGTGGCACTGCTAATGGCTTCAACTTCAAGTGTAGGATCGAGAGACTTGGCTTTTATCATGCAACTTGCCATGGATTTAAGAGTCCTATCCTCATAGCTATAATATATGTCTTGTGCAGACTAAATGCTGGTGGGTTCTAAAGATCAATCCCCTCAAGTTTGCAAAAGTTCCTAAGTCTTCTATCAAGATATCTATTCTCATTGTCCACCCTTAGAACTTTGATGGCTTTCCTTGACTTGTTTTCAACATGAATCTTAAAGACTTGAGGCTTATAAACCACTTCATTCTTATGATGAAGGAAGTAGACCCAAGTGAATCTTGAAAAGTCATCAACAAATGTGAGGATGTAGCGGCCTTGGATGACTGAAGTCAGTGCAAAGGGTCCTACTAAAATCATGTAAACTAATTGAAGAACAACTAGAGCTCTAGAAGACTTCCCTTTATCATACTTCTTCTTGAGATGCATATCCACTGAACATGATGAACATTCTCCCTTAGAAAAGTTGATATTAGGTAGACCTTTGACCATATGTTTTGAGCAAAGTTGCTAAAGAGAGCAGAAGTCAAGGTGACCAAACCGCTCATGCCATAAAGTGAGTTGTGAAGTAGAGTGAGTCAATAAGGCTTGAGAAGGAGACTTAGGCACAAAATGGGAGAAGGAATAAAGCCTATTTTCATCATTGACTTTCCCCACTGCAACCAATGAATCATCTTTAAGACTACGCACCATCACGGAATCTGGAAGGAACTCAACTTTGTGACCATCTCCAAGGTGAGTTATTTGGTAAACTGATAGGAGATTGGAATTTAGAGAACATCTTTGAATTCCTTATTTTCCATTTCCACATGTCCTTTCCCTTCAACTTCCATTTTAGTATCATCTCCCACGAAGATGTGTGGTACCTATGATTGCTTCAATGAATAAAAGTCTTCCTTTGAAGAACCCATATGATAGGAGGCACCTGAGTCAAGTATCCATTCCAAAGAAGAACTTGTGTTTGCCATAAGTGCTTGCCCTTTACCCTTTTAAGAGGTTAGAGTTGAATCCTTGGAAGTACCTGGCACTTGAATCTTGCTCTTCTTGAGTAGATTTTCTAACTCGTCTATTCTTTTTTTCTTGCAATGATGCTCATCATGATTTGGCTTTTTGTAATATGCACAAAAGAGTTTGTCCTTCTTTTCATTACTTCCCTTCTTGTTGGAAGAAGAACTACCTTGTTGTGAGGATGATTGGTGTGTCTCAAATTGTGATTCATGCTTCCATTGCTTCTTCTGGTTTTTGATTTTGGCTCCTTCACTTGATTGGTGCTCATCACTAGCCACCAAGGCTTTGGTCTTTGATGACTTGAGAAGTCCTAAATCCACCAAGTGAGATTGTTCAACAATCAACATCTCTGCAAATGCATCAAATGAAGGCTTCTGGTAAGAAAATCCCATGGTCAACCTATGAGTAAAACTTGAAACAAAGGAAGCGTACTCTGAAGGTAGCCTCTTCAAGATGTGATGAATCAACTTGTCATCCTTCATGGGATTTCCACAATCTTTAAGAAGTGCCCTATACTCATTGGCTTTGATGATGTAATCTTGAATTGTGTCAAAAATCTTTGGATCCAAGAGAAGTAGATCATCCTCAATTTGAAATCCCTTTTCCTCATCCACCTTACCATACAATTGTTCAAGTTTATCCCAAGCTTCTTTAGAGTCTAAACAATTTTTAATGTGAAAGAGAAGATCCCTATGTACACAACTCTTGATAACTCCTAAAGCCTGTTGTTCTTGTTTTTTCCATACAATGAGTTCTTTAGCATCAGTAGGTTTAGGAATTTTACCATCAACATAAAGACTATATCCCTTTTCCATTAATCTACTCCATGCAATATCTTTCCATGTAGAATAGTTGCGTGAAGTTAGAGGAGAACATTTAAAAGCCATGATGCAAAAATGAAAACAGCACAAAAGAGAGACACAAGAACACAGTACACACACCCCCTTTTCACTCAATCAAAAGAAACCCCCCCCCCCCCAAAAAAAAAGAAGAAGATGCTTTTGGCACTTTATAAGTAGGGCGTGTATAATGGGCCACTTGTCAAAATGAAAAAAGTGGACTTTTTGGTTTTTCTTTTACAACTGCCTCATAAGGCTCAAATCTGTCACTAAGTACTATAGCTCAAATTTACAACAATTTTGAAAAAGAATCAAATCTTTACAATGCAGAAAAAGGCCTGATTTAGAAAGTGAGATTTTGGTCTGCACAACCCTAGAATCTATCTTCAGATCTAGAAAGTAAATGAAAAAATATGCACTTTCAAAAAAAAAAAACCTGAAAAAGTGACCAGATGTGCTTGTACGAAGCATTTAAAGTTGTAAAATGCAGGATTATGCAGGTACAATCACCAAAAAATGTAATTTATACAAAATTCTTGCACCAAAACTAGAAAATAACACTACCACTAGAAAATTTAGGAAATTTTACCTAATTTAAAAAAAAATTGCACCTGAATCAGAGTTTGGGTGACCAAGTTATGGGCTCGCAAAGTCAGGCTACCAAATTGAAAAGCAATCTGAAGAGGGGTCTGGAGAAAAAACTGCTAGTCTAAAATCGATGGTCAAATGGTCATCAATGTAGATGTAAAATGACTAGGTTTGATGATCAAATGGTTGTCAAATTTAACCTAGTGAAAAGGTCACATTAGCGAAAAATGCCCCTTGTTGACATGTCAGGCTGAGTCGGATGTTTGTACCGTACGATTGGGTACATGTGGTGCATATGGATTTTTTGGTGTGTCACTATGTAGGGTTCCAACTGTCAATGATGTGGCAAATGATGTAGATGATAGTGTGTTGACTTAGCACTGAGTTGGCAAAAAATCTACGTGGCATGTACGACAGGCTGACTGTATATGTTGTGTCAGAGTCCCTGCTAGATGCTTACATGGAAATAGATATAGCTTAGTTTTCTTCAAACTGTAATGCACTAATGTGTTTTATTCATGGGTCGGGAGGGTAATCTGTTCGCCGAAAATAGGGACTGTGTTGCCGAAAACCTGCAAGTCCGGTGTGGGTGCCAAAAAAAGAATGGTCGATGCCAAATTTTGTTCACAGTGGGTGGGAATGTTTAAATAGATCCAGAATCTCCAAAATATTTGAGGGCCTCTAAACACTTTTGAATCATCGAGAAACAACAATGTGTTGTTGGAGAAAATGTCGTCAGGATGGGAAACAGTCCCTATCGCTGAGAACTTCTTTGTCATGCGCTGTCAGAGTATGCAAAACACATTGGGATTTTATTTGTAAAATCCTATGTGCAATGGGATTAAGCACCAATGGGTTTTTTAAAATGTAGGGCTGCAGGTGTAAAAGAAATGAAGCCCACCATATTGTTGGGCTGCTGGTGGTAAGGGGCTTCAACTAGTGGGTGAATTCAGTCACTGGAAATTTAGTGATGCTTGCTATGAATTTGAGCAGTATGGCTGCTATATTGTGTGGTACGACCTCTACGAAAAGAATTTCTCCTACGATAAAAATAATAAACACTCCAAATAGAAAAGTTGAGATGTCACTGCCTGGTTCTGCTAAAATATTTCTCTACTAGGTGCCTGAAGGGAAAAAAAAATTCCAATAATTATGATGAAAAATCAAAGAAAAAAATGATAGATCCAAATTAAAATTAAATTACAGATCTGAAAAATAATGACCATACTCAAACTGCAAATCGAGGCCTCTGGGTTTCGATTTGCAAAACAAATTTGTCTCACAGTCAACTTTGGGCAAAGGTAGCTAATTTTATAGTCGATCTTCACTGGTTCAGCATTCCAGATGCAAGGCGAGGTCAGATCTAGCTCTAGACACTCCCAATTTCTACTCTGGATTTGGGTTGAGGTGTTGAAGTAATCAGTAGTCTTGAATAGCTATGTGATGAGAAGATCTCCAAGCTCTAATACCATGTAAGAATTTTCCTAAGGAAAAAATTCACCCAGGAACTAAGAACTCAAACACAAGCACAACTGTAGACCAGAAAGAGAGAGTATGATCAAAATGACGATATATTCAATATGCAATGTGAAAGTAGACTAGGAGTGTTTGTATATAAAGGCCTCTAAGATACATCTAGAATGCCTCATAATCAGCATCATGATATGTCATACAACCAAGAACATGTCCACCAGATATGGGTTATCCTCCATTAAGCATGGAAGTAAGTGTGGTGATGAGAAGATAAGCCTACAAGGGTGTGAAACGCAAAACAATGTTGTAGACACCATGTGCTAAAATAGAGTTGCGTACTCTTGTGTTGTCAACATGAAAACTCAAAAAGGTGCGCAAACTCCTAAGTGTCTCACAAATAAAAATAATAAAATAATGCATTAAAGTAAGTAAACATAAGTAAGTGTAAATAGTGAATACTTATTTACACAAACAGAATCAATATTTCACAAACTTTTGCCCAATTATGGATATCATTTATAAACTTATAACTTGCATATAAAAGTAAATTGATTATGCTAAACAATAAACACAATCATGAAATAATGCAACACATAACACCATATTTTGTTAACTAATGAAATCTTGGCCAAGGGAAACCCCTAGTGGGGATGGTACTGGCAATATGATCCACTAATCGAAAGTATGCTGTGAAAGATATAATTGACCTTGTTAATAGTCTATTATATCAATATAGTATCTTGGTCCTTTTTAGAGGAGTAGGCCTTGTTAGGAGCCTCAACCCTATTAGGAGTTTTATTAGAGTATACAATGTATGCAAGACGAGCCTACTGCCCAAACATGCAATATACAATAATATTCTTCAATACAGGGTATGTGCAGGATCATCGTGTACCAAACTATGGCCTTAAGTGGCAGTGAAAAATTAGCAAATCAGGTTTATGTCAACTTGACACATAATTTTGAAGTGGTTATGAACTTTATATCAAAAAGTTGTAAGAAAATAATCTATAAGAAATTGAATGTAGTTTCTAAACTACCAGGCCTTATTAGGAGAAAAAAATAATTAATTGGTCAAAAGTTTGAATTTTAATGCAGTACTAAGAAAATTTTAAGGCGAAAATAAAAAGTAGGTGTATGTATGACCATCTTAATCAAAATCAAATCATAATATTTTTTCAATATAATTATAGATATGAAAAGTAGACTCATGCCCGGATGTGACGCATATTTTTTGGTATTTTTATTCCAAATAAATAATTAACTATGAATTTTCTACCAAAACTTTTTCGGAAAAAAAAAGTCCCGTGTCTGACCACCCTAACTAATAGAAAATTTTACCAAATTTAAATTTTTATTTTTTTTCTTATACTAGCCGAAGTATAGAATGTGACGCAACTTTTAGATTTAAAAAATGTTATACCGTTTGAAAGTTATAGCTATTTTTCAGTCAGTATGTCAATCAGCACTTTATAGTTATCTTCATTGATAACTAACTAATAAATACTTATCAAACTCAGAATTTGACAGAAATTATATTTATGGAATCTATAGATTGATATTAAAAAACTCTTTTCATTTTATTCAATTTCGATCAAAATAACATTGTTAGACGGCTACCCGAAGTCTGAATATCACTAAAACCCTCTTCAAACACGTCTTTTGGGTTGACCGGATAGGCTTGGTATTTACCAAGCCTAATCGGATATCCGATCATAAATTGGATATCTGATTCGAAATCAAATATACGATATGTTCAAGTGGGCAAATTTAAAATCTCAACCCATTTTGGAGGAAAAATTGGATTTAAACGTCACAACTTATTATTTCTAAATTATTTAACTTATATTACTATGTAAAGATGTATTTATATATATATATATATATATATATATATATATAATAACATAATGTAAAGATATAAGATATAATCTAACAATATATACTAATATATTATGTTAATCTTATTACAATCTATAAATATAATTTATATTGTTATTATTTTTACTAAATATAATAACGTAATTTATATATATATAAAATACGTATTATATATTATTATATTAATATGTATAATAATATATTATATATATAATAATGTAATATATTAAATATAAATATATAATATGTATTATATATATTATTATATTAATATGTATGTTATTAATATATATATATATATATATATATATTAACATAATATTTTCATTAAATATAATAAAGTAATACATATATATATGTTATTAATCTATATATAATAACGTAATATTTTTATTAAATATAATAATGTAATATATGTGTGTGTGTGTGTGTGTGTTATTAATAGATATGTATATTATTAATATATATGAGTCAAAGGGGGTCATAGGTCAACCATTGACCCCCTTTGACGCATTAAATGACAACATATGTCCTTAGGGGTCCTAAAAGCCCTAGAGACATATTACAATGGTTAATATGGGTCAAAGGGGGTCATAAGGTGACCTATGACCCCTTTTGATCGATTAAATGACGATATATGTCCCTATGAGTCCTAGGACCTCGAGGGACATATTGGAATCATTCATATGGGTCAAAAGGGGTCATAGGGTGATCTATGACCCCCTTTGACCCATTAAACAATGACATATGTCTCTAGGGGTCCTAAGACCCCTAGGGACATATTTGAATGGGTAATATGGGTCAAAGAGGGTCATAGGTCCCTTTGAACCATTAAATGACGACATATGTCCCTAGGGGTTCTAGGACCCCTAGGGACATATTCGAATGGGTAATATGGGTCAAAGGGGGTCGTAGGGTGACCTATGACTCGCTTTGACCAATTAAACGACAACATATGTCTCTAGGGGTCCTAGAACCCCTAGGGACATATTCGAATGGGTAATATGGGTCAAAGGGGGTCATAGGTCTTTGACCCATTAAACGACAACAAATGTCGGTAGGGGTCCTCGGACCCCTAAAAACATATTCGAATGGGTCATATGGGTCAAAGGAGGTTTTGACCCATATGAACAATTCAAATATGTCACTAGGGGTCCTAGGACCCCTAGGGATATATTCGAATCGTTCATATGGGTCAGGGGGTCATAGGTGACCTATGACCCCCTTTGACCCATTAAATGACGACATATGTCTCTAGGGGTCCTAACACCCCTAGGGACATATTCAAATTGTTCATATGGGTCAAACGGGGTCATAGGATGACCTATGACCCTCTTTGACCCATTAAATGATGACATATGTCTCTAGGGGTCCTATAACCCCTAGGGACATATTCGAATCGTTCATATGGATCAAAGGGGGTCATAGGGTGACCTATGACACTCTTTGACCTATTAAATGATGGCATATGTCCCTAGGGGTCCTAGGACCTCTAGGGACATATTTGAATCGTTCATATGGGTCAAAGGGGGTCATAAGGTGACCTATGACCCCCTTTGACCCATTAAACGACAACATACCCTTTTGACCCATTTAAACGATTTGAATATGTCCTTAGGGGTCCTAAGACCCCTAGCAAAATATTTGAATCGTTCATATGAGTCAAAGGGGGTCATAGGGTGACCTATGACGCCCTTTGACCTATTAAATGATGACATATGTCCTTAGGGGTCTTGAGACCCCTAAGGACATATTTGAATCGTTCATATGGGTCAAAAGGGGTCGTAGGGTGCCCTATGACCCCCTTTGACTCATTAAACGACGACATATGTCCCTAAGGGTCCTAGGGACATATTCGAATGGGCCATATGGGTCAAAGGGGGTCATAGGTCACCCTATGACCCCCTTTGACCCATTAAATGATGACATATGTCCCTAGGGGTCCTAAGACCCCTAGGGACATATTTGAATCATTCATATGGGTCAAAGGGGATCATAGGGTGCCTTATGACACCCTTTGACCCATTAAACGATGACATATGTCCTTAGGGGTCTTAGGACCCATAACGACATATTTGAATCGTTCATATGGGTCAAAGGGGGTCATAGGGTGACCTATGACCCCCTTTGACCCATTAAATGATGACATATGTCCCTAGGGGTTCTAGGACCCCTAGGGACATATTCGAATGGGTAATATGGGTCAAAGGGGATCATAGGGTGACCTATGACTCTCTTTGACCCATTAAACGATAACATATGTCTTTAGGGGTCCTAGGAGTTTTAGAGACATATTTGAATGGGTAATATGGGTCAAAGGGGGTCATAGGGTGACCTATGACTCTCTTTGACCCATTAAACGACAACATATCTCGCTAGGGGTCCTCGGACCCTAGGAACATATTTGAATAGGTCATATGGGTCAAAGGGGGTCATAGAGTGACCTATGACACCCTTTGACCCATTAAACGACGTCATATGTCTCTAGGAGTCCTAGAACTCCTAGGGACATATTCGAATTGTTCATATGAGTCAAAGGGGGTCATAGGGTGACCTATGACCCCCTTTGACCCATTAAATGATGACATATGTCCCTAGGGGTCCCAAGAGACATATTCGAATCGTTCATATGGGTCAAAGGGGGTCATAGGGTGATCGATGACTCCCTTTGACCCATTAAACGACGACATATTTTCCTAGGGGTTCTAGGACCCCTTGGGACATATTTGAATGGGTAATATGGGTCAAAGGGGGTCATAAGGTGACCTATGACTCTCTTTGACACATTAAATGACAACATATGTCTCTAGGGGTCCTAGAACACCTATAGCCATATTCAATGGGTAATATGGGTCAAAGGGGGTCATAGGTCACCCCTATTACCCTCTTTGACCCATTAAACGATGCCATATGTCGCTAGGGGTCCTCAGACCCCTAAGAACATATTCAAATGGGTTATATGGGTCAAAGAGGGTCATAGGGTGACCTATGACCCCCTTTCACCCATTAAACGATGACATATGTCGCTAGAGGTCCTCGAACCCCTAGAAACATATTCGAATGGGTCATATGGGTCAAAGAGGGTCATAGGGTGACTTATGACCCCCTTTGACTCATTCAACGATGACATATGTCTCTAAAGGTCCTATAACCCCTAGGGACATATTCGAATTGTTCATATGGGTCAAAGGGGGTCATAGGGTGACCTATGACCCCCTTTGACCCATTAAACGATGACATATGTCCCTAGGGTTCCTAGGACCCCTAGGGATATATTCGAATCGTTGATATGGGTCAAAGGGGGTCATAGGGTGACCTATGACCCCTTTTGACTAATTAAATGACGACATATGTCTCTAGGGGTCCTATAACCCCTAAGGACATATTTGAATCGTTCATATGGGTCAAAGGGGGTCATAGGGTGACCTATGACACCCTTTAACCCATTAAATGACAACATATGTCTCTAGGGGTCCTATAACCCTTAGGGACATATTCAAATTGTTCATATGGGTCAAAAGGGGTAATAGGGTGACCGTTGACACCCTTTGACCCATTAAACGATGACATATGTCCCTAGGGGTCCTAGGATCCCTAAAGACATATTCAAATCATTCATATGGGTAAAAGGGGGTCGTAGGGTGAAATATGACCCCCTTTGACCCATTAAACCACGACATATGTCTCTAGGGGTCCTATAACCCCTAGAGACATATTCGAATCGTTCATATGGGTCAAAGGGGGTCATAGGGTGACCTATGACACCTTTTGACCCATTAAACGATGACATATGTCCTTAGGGGTCCTAGGACCCCTAAGGACATATTCAAATTGTTCATATGGGTCAAAGGGGGTCATAGGGTGCCCTATGACCCCCTTTGACCCATTAAACAATGGCATATATCCCTAAGGGTCCTAGGGACATATTCGAATGGGCCATATGACCCTATGACCCCCTTTGACACATTAAAAGAAGACAAATGTCCCTACGGGTCCTAAGACCCCTAGGGACATATTTGAATCATTCATATGGGTCAAAAGAGGTCATAGGGTGTCTTATGACACCTTTTGACCCATTAAACGATGACATATGTCCCTAGGGGTTCTAGGAACCATAGGGACATATTTGAATCGTTCATATGGGTCAAAGGGGGTCATAGGATGACCTATGACCCCTTTTGACCCATTAAACGATGACATATGTCCCTAACAGTTCTAAGACCCTTAGAGACATTCGAATGGGTAATATGGGTCAAAGGGGGTCATAGGGTGACCTATGACTCTCTTTGACCCATTAAATGACAACATATGTCTCTAGGAGTCCTAGAACCCCTAGGGACATATTCAAATGGGTAATATGGGTCAAAGGGGGTCATAGGGTAACCTATGACCCTCTTTGACCCATTAAACAACAACATATGTCACTAGGGGTCCTCGGACCCCTAGGAACATATTCAAATGGGTCATATGGGTCAAAGGGGGTCATAGGGTGACCTATGACACCCTTTGACCCATTAAACAATGACATATGTCATTAGGGGTCCTAGAACCCCTAGGGACATATTCGAATTGTTCATATGGGTCAAAGGGGGTCATAGGGTGACCTGTGACCCTCTTTGACCCATTAAACGACGACATATGTCACTAGGGGTCGTCAGAACCCTAAGAACATATTTGAATGGGTCATATGGGTCATAGGGTGAACTTTGACTCTCTTTGACCCATTAAACGACAACATATGTCGCTAGAGGTCCTCAGACCCCTATGAACATATTCGAATGGGTCATATGGGTCAAAGGGTGTCATAGGGTGACCTATGACCCCATTTGACCCATTAAATGATGACATATGTCTCTAGGGGTCCTATAACCCTTAGGGACATATTCAAATTGTTTATATAGATCAAAGGGGGTCATAGGGTGACGTATGACCCCCTTTGACCCATTAAACAACGACATATGTCGCTAGGGGTCCTAAGACCCCTAGGGATATATTCGAATAATTCATATATGTCAAACGGGGTCATAGGGTGACCTATGACCCCCTTTGACCCATTAAGTGATGGCATATGTCGCTAGAGGTCCTCAGACCCCTAAGAACATATTCGAATGGGTCATATTGGTCAAAGGGGGTCATAGGGTGACCTATAACCCCCTTTGACCCATTAAACGATGACATATGTCTCTAGGGGTCCTATAACTCCTAGGGACATATTCGAATCGTGAATATGGGTCAAAGGGGGTCATAGGGTGACCTATGACCCCCTTTGACCCATTAAACGATGACATATGTCCCTAGGGGTCCTAGGACCCCTTGAGACATATTTGAATCGTTCATATGGGGTCAAAGGGGGTCATAGGGTGACCTATGACCCCCTTTGACCCATTAAACAATGACATACCCCTTTGACCCATTTGAACGATTCGAATATGTCCTTAGGGGTCCTAAGACCCCTAGAAAAATATTTGAATCGTTCATATGGGTCAAAAGGGGTCATAGGGTGACCTATGATGCCCTTTGACCCATTAAACGACGACATATGTCCTTAGGGGTCCTGGGACCCCTAAGGACATATTTGAATCATTCATATGGGTCAAAGGGGGTCATAGGGTGCTAGGGACATATGTCGTCCTTTAATAGGTCAAAGGGGGTCATAGGGTGCCCTATGACCCCCTTTGACATATTAAACGACCACATATGTCCCTAAGGGTCCTAGGGACATATTTGAATGGGCCATATGGGTCAAAGGGAGTCATAGGTCACCCTATGACCCCTTTTGACCCATTAAATGACGACATATGTCCCTAGGGGTCTTAGGACCCCTAGGGACATATTCGAATCATTCATATGGGTCAAAGGGGATCATAGGGTGCCTTATGACACCCTTTGACCCATTAAACGATGACATATGTCCCTAGAGGTCCTAGGACCCATAAGGACATATTTGAATCGTTCATATGGGTTAAAGGGGGTCACAGGGTGACCTATGACTCTTTTTGACCCATCAAACGACAACATATGTCTCTAGGGGTCCTAGAACCCCTAGGGACATATTCAATGGGTAATATGGGTCAAAGGGGGTTATAGGGTGACCTATGACCCTCTTTGACCTAGTAAACGATGATACATGTCACTAGGGGTCCTCGGACTCCTAGGAACATATTCGAATGGGTTATATGGGTCAAAGGGGGTCATAGGGTGACCTATGACCCCCTTTGACCCATTAAACAATGACATATGTCGCTAGAGGTCCTCAGACTCCTAGGAACATATTCGAATGGGTCATATGGGTCAAAGGGGGTCATAGGTCACCCTTTGACCCATTAAACGATGACATATGTCTCTAGGGGTCCTATAACCCCTAGGGACATATTCGAATTGTTCATATGGGTCAAAGGGGGTCATAGGTCACCTTATGACCCCCTTTGACCCATTAAATGACGACATATGTCCCTAGGGGTCCTAGGACCCTTAGGGATATATTCGAATCGTTCATATGGGTCAAAAGGGGTCATAGGGTGACCTATGACCCCATTTGACCCATTAAACGGTGACATATGTTGCTAGAGGTCCTTGGACCCCTAGGAACATATTCAAATGGGTCATATGGGTCAAAGGGGGTCATAGCCTTTGACCCATTAAACGATGACATATGTCTCTAGGGGTCCTAGAACCCCTAGGGACATATTTGAATTGTTCGTATGGGTCAAAGGGGGTCATAGGGTGACTTATGACCCCCTTTGACCCATTAAACGACGACATATGTCGCTAGGGGTCCTATAACCCCTAGGGACATATTCAAATCATTCATATGGGTCAAAGGGGGTGATAAGGTGACCTATGACACCCTTTGACCCATTAAATGACGACATATGTCCCTAGGGGTCCTAAGACCCCTAGAGACATTCGAATCGTTCATATGGGTCAAAGGGCCCTATGACCCCTTTTGACCCATTAAACGAAGACATATGTCGCTAGGGGTCCTATAACCCCTAGGGACATATTTGAATCATTCATATGGGTCAAAGGTGGTCATAGGGTGACCTATGACACCCTTTGACCCATTAAGCGACGACATATGTCCTTAGGGATCCTGGGACCCCTAAGGACATATTCGAATTGTTCATATGGGTCAAAGGGGGTCATAGGGTGCCCTATGACCCCCTTTGACCCATTAAACGATGACATATGTCCCTAGGGGTCCTAATACCCCTAAGTACATATTCAAATCATTCATATGGGTCAAAAGGGGTCATAGGGTGCCTTATGACACCCTTTGACCCATTTAATGATGACATATGTCCTTAGGGGTCCTAGGACCCATAGAGACATATTTTAATCGTCCATATGGGTCAAAGTGGGTCATAGGTCACCTTTGACCCATTAAACGATGGCATATGTCTCTAGGGGTCCTATAACCCCTAGGGACATATTCGAATCATTCATATGGGTCAAAGGGGGTCATCGGGTGACCTATGACACCCTTTGACCCATTAAATGATGACATATGTCCTTAGGGGTCCTAGGACCTCTAAGGGCATATTTGAATCGTTCATATGGGTCAAAGGGGGTCATAGGGTGCCATACCCTATGACCCTATGACCCATTAAACAACGACATAGGGTGTCATAGGGGGTCATAGGGTGCCTACCCTATGACCCCCTTTGACCCATTAAACAACGACATATGTCCCTAAGGGTCCTAGGGACATATTCGAATGGGCCATATGGGTCAAAGGGGGTCATAGGGTTACCTACAACACTCTTTAACCCATTAAACGACGACATATGTCCCTAGGGGTCCTAGGACCCCTACAGACATATTCAAATCATTCGTATGTATATGGGTTAAAAAATGAAAGGATATATATATAGTATTTATACTATTTTATGATAATATAAATAAACATTAAATATTAATATTATCATATCTATAGTAATAATAATAATACTATTATAGCTATAATAATAATGTATCTATTAATACTATATTGTAGCATAATAATAATAATAATAATATAAATAAACACTAAATATTTACACTATTATATCTATAGTAATAATATTAATACTATTATGGGTATAATAATATTGATACTTTAGCTATATTAATACTATATATTAATAGTATTATATATTAATAATTTTTATTAATACTATTATATATTAATACTACTATACTATTAGCTTAGTAATAAACCAAAGTCGAAAAATTATAGCAAGTTTTGATTTTGATAATATTAATATAATTATGGCAAAAGAGGGAAATTATAGCAAGTTTTTCCTCCAAAAATTCACTTTGCAATATCGGATATCCGATTTTACTGGCACCAATTTTAAATAATTCTCTGTCCCTGCAGACCCGACAACATCACTTTTCCACTTTTTTTTTCACGAGTTTTGAAAAAAGTCACATTTTGGGGCCCAACTAATCAAAAAAATTCAAAAATATAACCTTAGGTGTTCTAATTTGTCATTTGAATGAGGAGCAACAGTCGTCGAAAAAATAAACACAAAAGGAAGATATCCAATGAAGACATTGCGACATATAGAGAAAGGGACAAAATGGAACACCGAAGAAAAAGACAAGGTATGCTAAATATTAGTCAAGTTGATGATGAATTAATCAAAGGTGAAATCATAGAATCAGATAATGAATATGTACAGTTGAAGAATGAAAATGTACCTATTGAAAACGATAATGCCGAAATTGAAAATTTGGAGAATGAAAATTTTGAAGAAGAAATGCCACCAAGTCATAATCCAAATTGCATAATTGACCATGTCGAAGATGACAATGCATAGGAACCTAATGCACAAGAACCTTACATATCTCCTAATTATAATCGGCATGAAGGTTCTAAAACACCAAAATGGATAATTGAAATTGATGAAACGATTATTGCTAGTTTGGAAGGAAAAAAATCAGAAAGAACCATTCGGTTATGGGCTTCAAGACTATATCAGATGTTTTTCAGCAACAAGACAGTGGTAGAGAAATGTCAGCTTTTCATGCACTTATTAAAGATGCAAAAGATGAGACCTATGCTTTCCAAATTGAAGATTTGTGTCAATAAAAAGTTGGAAAGAAATGCCATTATCATGAAGAATCTTTTCAGTGCTCTCAATAGCATTGGGAAAAATAGCAGAGAGAAGGATAATAGAGTTTCTCGAAGGGTCATTACAACCTCTTTGGTAAGTCATCATTTGAGAAAGGGTAGATATATGAGACAAACTTGTATTGATTTGAATCTAAATTGTACTACTTTGAGAAGAGCACTTAGTTGACGAGAGAAAATTGATGATCCTCTTCAAAATGAAACATGGGCATTTGGTGGGAGACTTCCACGTTTTGATAAGAAGCTATCCGACGATGTGAAGGAAGAAATTACGCAATTTTGGCACTCTAACTCACGAGTATCACCCAATGCTAAAGACATCTTAAAGTTGAGAATTGGCATCAGAGATCGCACGCCACATCTTAAACACCATTTAGAAGTAAGTCAAACTATGTTGTTCAAAAAATTTAGAGAGAGTCATCCAAGTCTTCATATATCACAAAGGGCTTTTGAATCTTTGAAGCCATTTTATTGTGTGCCACTCAAAATTCGAAATACATGTTGTTGCAAATATCACGTTGAGTTTTCTATGCACCGTGAACTATTACGCTCCATCCGTTCTACTTTGCATAGTGAAGAAATGTTGGAGGATTGTGGGGCTAGTGGGCTTCCAAAATCATCAAGAGACTTGCTAGATCAACTCTTATGTCATAGAGTTGATGGTTGTTCCTTTTATAGAAATGCTTGCTTAAATGAGAAGTGTTCAGAATGTGGTGGCTTATCCAAGTTTGACACATGTTAGGGGTGCGAACAAGATCTTGGAAAGACAATACTAAAAAAAAAGGTATATGAAACGATGAAAAACACATTGAAGAGTGGGAGTGAGAGCTCTAGATGTGAATTGGTTGGAAAAGATATCAGTGTGGCTAATTTTATTTCAAATTTCAAGGCAAATCTTTTTTACAAGTATGCAAGACATAGTCACAGGTCTCAGTGGTTGGATCAACAATTTAGAATGTGTAAGGAGACTTTTCCCATTGGCACTATTATATCAGTTGTTGATTTTGCTAAGAACTACACATTGCAACCTCAAAATGAGACACAATCTCAATATTACAACTCCATTCAAATTGCAATTTTTGTTCACATAACATATAGACATGCCCCTGATAGTGCGAAAGATAATCGAAAGATTATTAGAGAGTATCATTTTTATATGAGTGATGATAGATCTCACTCTCACGAGTTTGTGCAACATTGTTTTGAGAATTTTTTTTATTTCTTACATGAGCATGCAGTTGCTATGGATAGAAATATCATTTGGTCAGATAACTATATAGGTCAATTCAAGAATGCTCGCATGTTTTATTGGTTGTGTAGGATGCATGTAGAGAGAGGGGTGCCTCATATTTGGAGTTTTTTTGAGTCTGGCCATGGAAAATGGGAACATGATGGAGCAGAGGCATGTGTGAAGAGAGCTCTAGTTAAGGAGCAACTGAAGATTTCAACAATAGAGCTTCTTGATGCTCGTAACATTGTTGATTGGTTTAGTTTAGCATTATCACATGGGGGACTCTTGATTCAGTGGTACGCAGGTTCTTTTGGCTGGTTGAGGAAGGGTCCATAGGTGATAGATCGGATTGTGCTACAGTGAGAGACTCATAAAAAATGCATTCATTTCAGAGCTCTAATTCTAGTACATGGACCATTTGGACATGACAACTAGCTTTTTTTTGTCGTACTTGTTTTTAGTGTGATTGGGATCACTGTGAGTCAAGTGAGTGGGTGGACACATGGGATCCACATTATCTTACTCCATTGTCTATCATACCCTCTATCAAAAATGATGACATGAAAAGTTCACTTAAGCATAACCATCTATCAGATCTACTTCAACCAGGACATATCTTTGCATTGGTTGCACCACAGGGGAATGATGAGAAATTTGATTATTGGTTAGCATGTTGTGTAAGAGGCAAACAAAAACTTGCACAACCGATCACAGATGATGATGGATTCACGTATCCTACTAGTTCAGTGGTTGTTGCTAGAACATGGCTGTAGACATACATGCTTAGAAGGAATGGAATTCCTGCATTCGAAGACTATCAGAAGCACAAAGTAATTCTCATATATTTGCATCTTATTATAGCAAAAAATGTAAAGTTATTGAAGCATCAAGGAAGACCAAAAGTAAAAGAACTTTTTACTATTGCTAATGCTGATCATGAAGCCTTGTTGGAGACCCTAAAACAGAGAGAGGACCCTATTGGAATACTCGACTAGGTATATATACTGCTTATGTTATTTTCTTCATAATGATTTAATGAATTGATGATTATCTTGTTTAATACAATAAGTTACTAATTTTTGTATGATATTGGAATGTAGGTACATCATGAAGAGTTGGAGGGGGGTGGTATTGGGGAGAATTTCTAAAATTTATGATGTATTATGATGTAAAATGTGTAGTTTTTTTAATATGGTTTTTGTATTTTGGTAGGTTCTTTGTAAGGAATTATAAGAGGAAGATATTGAACAAGTTCTTCCAAATCATATTTGCATGTGATACAAGGCTATAACGACAATTTTAAGAGCATTTATAACTATATGAAAGATAATTGCATGCGGATATTTTATTACAAATTTGGTTTTTTCCTTATTTGACATAAAGCTGACATTATGATTATTAAAACTATTTTTATCAAACTAATCAAATAAGAAAAATCTAGAAAGTACGGATGAACAATTAGAATACTTGATTTCTTCCATTTTGCAACCAATCATAGCATTTGAAAGCATAAAGAGTCATAATATTGTATAATGTTTTGAAAGACTTTCATATTGAAAAGTTGTATGAAGCACATTTGGGATAAGCCATGAAATCCATGAAAGAAGATAGCATGTAGGATAAGCAATTAAAGCCAATAAGCAAGATAGCACATGCATAATGACATGATATGAAGTTGGATATGAAGGCTATGAGTGGATGGGAAAGTAAAATAGGGTACACATAATTAGCTTGATTTTCTTTTAGTTGTAGCCCTTGAGGGTACGCATGGTCTATATGGAAAGAATTAGGTTCTTTGTTTGGTGGAGGCATTTTCAAAAGCTTTGACACTTTTGGTTTTGGTTTGACTCAAAAAGGAGTTGGGGTTTAAAAGTTATTTGCATTTTAGTAGAAGGTGGTCTAAAAAGCCTTGTTTCCTAGACCCTTCCACAAATGCATTCCTAACTTGCATTCCCACCAGTGGCACCCTCTAAAACTGAGGGATATGCAAGTTAGGAGACTAGGCAACATAATGCCAAAGGTTGGAGGCCTGGAGAGAATGGCAACTATTTTTCCAAGTCGGCCCTAGGTCAAGCAAGCCCATGTGCTTGACCGGTTTTTGCAAGGTAATTGGTGAAAGTCATGGTTACAAGCACTTCTGATCAGTTTGAGTGCTGGAGTTGGATGCATTGACTGTGTTGGAGATTGTCTTAAGTGTTTTGGGTCTTGGGAACCCACCTTGCCCATTCTTCCTTGAAGCCTAGCCTAACTTGATCAACTAGGCCTAGGTACCAAGAAGCAGTTTGGAGGGTGCTAGAGAAAGATCGGCCCAAAAGCTTTTGGATTCTTAGTAGGTGCCAAGAAGGGTGTTTGGACCTATGGAGAAGTCCCTATGCTATTAAGGGATACTGGGAGAAAAGTGCAAAGAAGGTAATTGGAAGGCTACAAGGTTTGTAGGCCTAGAAGTGCAAAGGTGTGTTGGGAGTTTAGTGGAACCAAACAAATTGATGAGTTTGGGTTGGAATAGTACGTCCATGATTGTCTCCATTTCTGGTGATAGTTGGTGAGGCTTTTGAAGTGGGATTTCCTTGTTTGGCTTGGAGGTTGAGTATACTCGGAGTGGGTAAGAGGACTTGTGAGAAGTCCTAGAATCCTAAGTTGGATTGTGATAGCCATTTATTGGCTTGTGGAAGGTAGTTGCTGCAGACTCTGCATCAAAATGGGATTGAATACGATTTCAAATTAGGAGAGAATGAAGACCATGGTGAGAAATCAATTCTTGCCATCAGATTTAGAAATCCAAATTTAAAGATAAGAAGGAACAATTTGAAACAGAGGGATATGGATGTCATGTCCTATACTGAGAAATTCCATACCCTGAGTATTAGGGGAGGACTGGAAGATGAAGATGAGAAGGTGGCTAGATACATTAATGGCCTCAAGTACAATATTCAAGATGAAATAGGATTTGAATGTACCAAGGACACTTGGAGAATGTTTTCAGTTGACAATCCAAGCAGAGGAGAAGTTGAAAAGAAAGAATGAGAGGCAAGCAAATCAGAGAGGAGGTGGAAGAATGAGAGGAAGAGGTGTAAGAAGTCAGTTTGACACTTCAAAAAATCAAGACAAAGATAAAGGAAAAGAGATTACATCTAAGACAAGAGGAAGTTTCAGGGGAGGAAGATTTGGAAGTGGAAGAGGTAATAGTGTTTTCACAAGTAAATGCTTCACATGTGGAGGAGTAGGCAATCAATCCTACAAGTGCCCTGAGAAAGGTGTGGATTTCAGGAAGGAGGAGAGGAGAGTCACCTTGACCCAAGGAGAAGAGGAAGAAAAGAAGTACGATAATGTAGACCCTGAACTTGAAGGAGAATCTTTGATGGTGAGAAGAGGATCACAAATGCAGCAGCAAAAGGAGACTAGACCATCCATTTTCAGGACAAATTGCATGAGCCATGGTAGGATTTGTAAGATGATAATAGACTCTAGTTACTTTGATGATTTAGTGTCTTATGAAATGGTAAATAAACTAGGATTGAAGAAGTATCCTATTGATAGACCATATAGGGCATTTTGGGTCAGTGATGCACAAAATATTGTTGTAAGGGAGCAAGCAATAGTGGATTTCTCTATAGGAGAATATAAAAGATCAAGCTATATATGATCACATTCTAATGACATGCTGCCATGTAATCCTTGGAAGGCCTTGGCAAGCCTTAAGGAACACTATTCATTTTGGCTCATCAAATGTTTATATAGTACACAAAGATGGTGTGGAGTTTAAGCTAAATCCTTTGACTGGTCATGATGAGGAAAGAGTTATTTGTTTTGGCAAGAAAGAGTTTGTGGACTTGCAGGAGCAAAGGGAGAGTAAACATGATATGACAGATTTGCCACTGAAGCCATCTCTTTTGGTTATGAAGGATGAGATTGTTCAAGACAAAACTCAGAATTCTGCTTACAAGCAAACAGTGATAGCAAAAGGAGTGATGATAGGAATAGTATGGTGTCCTTTGGTGACGAGAGTGAACAAAGAAGTGAACATATCCATGGAGGATAAGAGACAGGGCCAGCATGACCTCAGACAACAAGTTATTCAGCCTTTGTCAAGGATAAAACATGATTGTTCACAATCAGCAAGCAGTAAGGTTACCATGACTGGTAACAAGGATCCAATGCTTTTTGTTTCTAATGATTTGTATGCAGGTGTGCAGGGTAATACATTGTAGGTGCAAAGTTGCAAACATCCCTCTAGAAGGATGGGAGGAAAGAAGATAATACCCCTTAACTCTTGGGACAAGAGTTGCTTTAAAGGTGGGGTGTTTGGTGCAGGGACACCTATTAAATCATCTAAGAGAGCCTTGGTACCAGATGAAGATAGAGGATCAAAGACATCATTGATTGTTAATTGGGATATATTAAAACCAATAATAGAATTATGTAATAAACAATGTACTTTGAAAGACAAAAGTCATAAAAGTCCTAGTAAGGACCTAAGGGCAAGAATTATGTAAAATGGCCAAAAGAGCCATATGGAGTAGTCTTAGGATAGTTTCATACTTAGTTGCATTTAATAAATCCATATGACCAATTTTGAGTGAATGGAATAGTTTAGAAAGATAGGGAATGCATAAAAACTATAGTTTGAAATTTGAATTTCAAATTCAAACAGTCATATTAGTTTTGGAGGGAAAGTAGTATTTTGGTATTTGTTTGATTAAATAAACCTTTGTAACCAACTTGGTCGGTTGGACAGGTGCATATAAGCCTATTTAAGTTGTAATGAACATATGCAAGACATGAATAATTATTGGTATGGAAAAAATCACAGAAATTGTATAGAACAACAATCATAGTTTCCTCTGCATCAATTAAAAAAATAAAAAATAAATGATACTTATACATACAATGGGGCTCTCTGTGCGAATGAAAATCCCTGATGATCTAGGACGTCGAATTTGTACAGGCTCATCGCCAGTAGCCACACTCTATATACAATAAATAATGTAATTAAATGAGATTACCACAAATATTTTACAAGAATGCATCAATATTTAATCAATTAGAAAACATCTAATTACCTTTCCTTTGTCAATGCATGCTGGCTCACCCCCCGCACTTTGTCCCCCCCGGGGCAGGTGGTATCTGCAAGATAAAAGAAAGATTAGCAACCATATATGCTACAATATCAAATAGAAAAAAGAAATGCGAACAAAACATAATGTACCGTAGATGTCTCAAGGCCAAATGAAATGTCCGAGAGTGTAGCATCATCTATCTGTCTGAGCTCCTCCTCGGTCATCAACTAAACATGAATGAAGATCACATACATGTAAAAGTCAGTATGGCTTAAAAAATAAAATTACTCTATTATAAAAATTAACTTTAAATCACATATGTCATAACAAAAAAATGTATACACGTACCGACACCGAAGGAGTCCATGCCTCTACATTCCCCTCCTCTCTCGCATCAGGGTCTGTAGCCTCTACACGTGCATCTGGTGTATCTTCGTCTAATACAAAATGATACTCAGGAAGATTACCTATGGGACCCAGGCAAATATTCTTGCATGTAATGCAAGTGTGAGGCACACAAACGTGTGATGAGCTAGCCGATGATGAACTGACACCAACATCATCAACACGAGGAGACAGGACTGACCTAGCCTGAGATATCATTAGGCTACTCAGCCTATGAATGGCTCTGATGGTCTGAGAGCTAGCCTCTGCCATAATATTTGGATGCTGCACTTGAGGAGGGGGGGAGATATCGGGGGGGGGGAGACAAAAGTGCCAAGTTTCTTCCGCTAGGAAGAGGGTCTATCCTGAGGAGCTCCTAGTCCTAAGCCCATGTTGGGCTTCATGCTCCAATAGTTCACTTTAAGTTTCAACACAAATTCTGCATATAATTTTCTAAGGAAATGAAATGGTATGTCTAAATTTCCATGTGGAGGGATATCAAAGACCATCCACCAACGGTCCCAAAAATTTGCACGTATGGCGTCATTTGTGCACCATTTAATCGATAGTTTGATTTTTTTTGGGTCAACTGCTATACTCGTTTTTGGGTTAGCAAAAAGGCTTGCCAAATCATCTTTGGTTATGTTGAGGGCCGTGACCTCATCATAATCCAAACCATCATCAAACATCTGGTGCATTTCATCATGCCAACGAAGAGCGGCATTTTGTTGGTTTGTAAGGGTTTCAATGTTATCCACTATGGTGTTTAACGTGGATAACATAGGAGCCAGTGCAAGTACATTATTGTATGTTCTATGCAAACCTCTCAACTCAGTGAGATTTTCATTTATCAAATCCTCAATTCGAGGAGAGTTTTGAGGAGGTAGAGGATCATTTGGTGGATGGTTTTGTGGGGATACTGGATCGTTTGGTGGTGGGTTACGAGGAATATTATTCCCTGCCTCAGTGTCATCATTTTGATCAGCCATTCCTATTGAATTGCAAAACGTAATATATATTTAAAAAAATATAAATTTTAACCATTTTTGTCAAAAAAACCCTAGATTCTACTGAACAAACAAAATCATGTTAAAATTTATTAAATTTAGGTTAAAAATGAGTCGAGGGGGGGGGGGGGGGGGGGAACATACCTGATATCTGATATCTGATTTTGTATTTGATATCCGATCCGTGATGGCAATACTGGCCCCAAATTCGCATAAAATGAGGGCCCGCGGGTCTGTGATTTTATTTAATCCAATGCACAGGTATCAGATATCTGATATGACACGAATGAGTACAATATATATAATATAACATATAATATATAATATATATTACATTTTATATTTATTATATTAATTTACTATATATTATAATATAAAATATTATATTATATAATAATATTATATTATATTATATTATTATAATTTATAATATATTATAATTTTTTATTATATATTATATTATAAGATATTACTTTTTATTATTATATTATATCTTATATATATATATATTATATTACATTACTATATATTATAATATATGAAATATTATATTATATTATTATAATATAATACATTATAATATTATTATTATAGTATATTATTATATTATAGTATAATAATAATATTAAATAATAATATTATTATTATAATATAATAGTATGATATATTATTTAATATTATTATTATTTAATATGATATTATTATTATTTAATATAATATTATTAAATAATAATATCATATTAAATAATAATAATAATATTAAATAATATATCGTACTATTATATGATTTTAATTATTAGTCGGATATTTGATTTAAAATCGGATATCCGATATTATTGGATATCCGATGTCAAATCGGATATAAGGCTCGGCTTAACCTTCCAGGTTTGGTTCCTGGATAGGTAAAAAAAAGTCAGAGCGAATTTTGAAGCACTTTTAGGTGTCCTCAAACTCTCTTTTTTTCACATCGCCACTTTTTGACACACCATGATCCTGCACATACCCTACAAGAGATATCTACAAAAACCTCTTCATTGTTGATGATATCTTCAATATATTTGATTTTTCCTTTCCCTTCTATTCATAATAACTTGATCACAAATTTGCACTACTCTGATCTATCAAAATTCACTTCTTAAACATGTCATATCCATATCACAAAAACCACACTTAACTTTGCATTTACAAGTTTCCCTTTATATCTTATTTCTTTAATATGTCGGTCTTCATTACTTCACACACTTCCCAAATCACAAATTAACTCTTGCTCACTTAGGGTTAACATCTAGGGCGTCATCCCTAATTATTTAAGTAATTATTTTGATAGACAAAATAGTTCCTTAATACAAAATATTTGTATTATACTTGTCATTGTTTTGTTGGCTCAATATTGTCACTTTAAAACTAAAAGATCTATGTTTGTACTAATCGTAGAGTCCTACACTTATGCATATGTCATCCTTACATGTTGTACTACCTCCAAGCAAGTGTAAACATGCTGATCTTCTCTCAATGAAGCTTGCCAATCAAATCTTTACCTCCGCTGACAAGTAAATTGAGTAACACTTAGACAATTTTCTATGTTTATTTGCCAAAACTGTATCCTCGCACCTTTCTCACTTTATGCTAAATATATGTTTCTATAAATGACAAAATCACACTGTCTAACTTAGTCAAATTGTCAACAATCTCCCCCTTTGGCATCAATGGCAAGATATGGAAAAATTGGCTAACTCTCAAAACCAAAACTTCAAAACTTAAAAAACTTGTAATATCAATTACATGACCATTACAAAATTATAAAAAAATTTAGATCATCACTATCTATATCATATTTTCCTTATATATCCTAATTACAATTTAACTTGCCCTTTTATTATAATCTTGCAATCTTTTACATAAATCCTCCTTACATATTTATACAAACATACAATTTTCTTTATATCTCTCCCCCTTTGACATCAATAAAAAAGGTGTCAAGAACTATATACAAGTCAAAATTGCACTGATGCATTTACCTTCATGATGGCTGACTGGATATTTGTGAGATGCAATTAGAAAATTTCATCTTCAAAATAGAAAAATTCCATATCTCATTTGCCCTTTACTACATCTGATATGTTGAGTACTACACATAGTACATATGAAGCAATCTCTATGGCCTCCAAGTTAGTGTAGGAATTTTTTTCATAAGATGCCTTGGTTGATAGACATTCCTCCAATTGTCTTTTTACATGATCAATTTTCAGAGTAAGGTTCTCCCTTAAGAGTGAAACTAGTTTCAATGTCCTTTCCTTATGTAGCTCTAACAATCCAATTTCATCATGCATCTTATTGATTATGTTCTCCAATTCCACAATTTGCACTATAGGATTTTGCAATTCATTTACAAGAGTCTTTAACTCTTCTAGTTTAACATTCAGTTCATATGAAATATCATTGATAAATGTGTGTGAAGGGACACATTTACCATTAAATTATTTTCCATTTACTAAACATTTTCTCAATTCCTTGATCTTCTCATCAAGATTTTTTAGATCTCCTCTGATGTTTTCATAGAATTTTCTTAACATTTGTGAATCATGTAGAGTTTGTGCCTTTGTGGTTGCCACTTTTGATAAATGTGTAAGTTCGGTATCAAAAGCCCCATTCACTTTTTTTCTCTATCTTGGGATTTAGATTCAGTCAGTTTCTCTAATATGATGCTTTGTAATTTTTCTGTCACTTCCATCAATGAGCTTTGAAGATTCTTCACCCTTTTGGTTTTCTCAATAATCTTGCTTAGTGATGATATTAGTTCAACTTGATCATCATCATTTAACTTGTTTCCTAATAAAACCAACAATGTAGATTCAAGTGGTGACCTAGAAGAACTATGTTCACTTGCCTTTGTTTTCCTTCTGGCTTTTCTTTCTTCTTCTTTCTTTTTATTTTCTTCTTCTTCCTTCTTTCTCTTCTTTTCTTCCTCCTCTCTCTTCTTCCTTGCTTCCTCTTCCTCCTTTTCTTCTTCTATCTTCTTTTATTCTTCTTCTTTCTTTCTTCCTCTTTCTTCTCTTTTTCTACCTTTTTTCTTTCTTATTCCTTTTTCTTTTCTTCTGCTTTATTTTATTTATTTTTCTCCTCTACCACTATTAGTGACAATTAAATCCTTAAGAAAACTACAAGTACAAACCATTCAACAAGTCTTATACACATACCACAAATTTTATATATATATATATATATATATATATATATATATATATATATATATATATATATATATATATATATATATATATATATATATATATATATAACTTACATCATTTGTTGTTCCTCTTATTGACACAACCCGTGGAATAAATTGGTGTATTTACTGCCACCTCGATCCTTATCAAAACTTGCATCCTTCTTAAGACTTATTGAAAGAAAATTATTCAGGAATAAGGAAATTTGTTACAAGTTGATTAATAGACTCTTAGCTATACACATGGGGATGACAGTTACAAGTCGGTTTTCAATTTTAACTATTTTGTATTGATTGATAAGCAACGACTACAAGGGGGAAAGAGTGGGATAATGAACAAAATAAAATATGAACAAGAAAAATGAAGGTTGCAGGTGGAATAGCTTTCACATGCGAGAAAAAATGGAGGCAACTTGCTAGACAATAAATACACATGAGTAGTAGACTTCTTGATAAAGAAGAACTTTATTTCTCTGATCTTTTTCATTTCTGAATGTATCTAAGGTCTTCTTTTCTTGAGCAGAGCTTCATATTAACTAAAAATGAATGTTATCTCTCGATTGTGCCTTCTCGGAGCATGAATGTTATCTTCATGCGCAATTGTTTAGATAATCAAGAGGTTTACCAACTATTAAATCTCAAGGGGGACATAAAATTGGAGGAAGCAACTGGAAAGGGACTAGAAGGGCTTTCAGCAAGAGGCTAGCACCATCAAACGATATCTGGTTCCTCTTTTACTGTGCATTTCTTGTTTTATCTTCATTAGAGAAGTGAGTGCGATATGTAAGGAAACTAGTTCTTGCTGGTGGTTTTTCTATGAGAAAGGTGAATGAATAGCTTCTTTGACTTCACTTGAACACATTAGGTCATTTCTATGGATGGAACCATTAGGATCACTCTAATTGGGAAGGGATTAGACATTAGAACAATTTTCAAACCTTGTCATGCATTCTCTTAATTACAAAGGTACATTTGGTATTATGCACTGTGGGGACATTCACATTATCAACAAATCATTAAATTTTTGTACAACCAATCTTGCCACACAATATTGAGTTAACCTATGTGAAAGTTTCTTGTGTTAGCGTGATATGTATAGACTTTAACCCTTTAAAATAGTATATTTTTTACTCTATTAAATTAATGGGAGATCCAATGTCAATCTAGATGTTAAATTCAACTTCAAATCTCTCAGCTTTAAACCTTGTGATCATCTTCTTAAACTAGTGAGATCAAACTAGTAGAGAGATGCAATGCAATTTCGACCATACTCTTTCAGTTTAAGATTTAAATCACCACGTGTGTCCTCTAAGGAACAAAGTGTGAGGTGACATTTTGAATCTGTCTATCCAACTTATATAACCGCAAGAAACTAGAAACAACACTTAGGAGAATTAAATTCCTCTAATTGTAATCTTTCCTGAATATCTATAAGTGTCTATAGTGTAGCTTTAAATTGAGCATGATAAGATCCATTTGTAAAAATTATGTCATAGGACTGTTCACAATGATTCTCTATAGGAAGAACCTTATAGCCATACTAATGAGTTGTGGAATAGCTTTAGGTGGCATTTTCCAACCATTGTTAATGAATCAGTTGCAATCCTAGCTAGCACCAAAGTGATTTACAATAAACCTTGCTAATAATTATTAAGACATCCAAAATATCCTTGTGAATGATTGTTTATCTATAAGAGGTCATTGTTAATAATATCATTTTAGCACCTTGTCTTGGAAAGCAATAGCTTAGATACAAACAATGTAAATGCTATGGGTCATGTGTAACATAGGAACCAAACTCAATTATGCAAAATTGCAATTCAATTTCAAATGATGGCTGCAACTATAATTAGAATAGTAGGAATATTAGTGGCTAGAATTGTCAACACAAAAGCTAAAGATTCTAAATGATTATGTTAAAGAGAAGAAGAGTGTCTTTGAAATTTAACATCCTTGTGTGATATTCCTTGGATGAATACACTATGGCTCATGGAATTATTTTTGAAATCTCATAATTTGGTGTTATTATTCTCACTTACCTTGAAAATGAATAGTTGGAATATGATCCTTATTGATTTGTGCATGAGTAGGATATTTTCTTTCAAATAGTTCATTTGACAACTTTTGATGAGTTGACTTATTCCTAAAGTATCTTTTTATATGCACTCAAAATACATCCCTGTATAACTTTTTAGTTATTAAATGAAATTGTGTGTTGCATTTTATAAGTGTCTCCAAAAAATTTCATGTTGTGATTCTTAGATGAAGAAGTATGTATTCCCGCAAATTAAGGATTATGAGATGTGTCTTCATTACTCTTTAATTTTTCCTTGTGTGAGAAATTTTGTGTAGAATATGTAATTGAAAGATAAGTATATTTTTTCTTAACTTGTGCTCTTGTAAAGTAAAGGTCCAATTTATAAGAATGTGATTTGCATAGTTCTAAATAATATGATGCTATTATTTACACCCGTAGTGATGTTTGTCTTCATTGGATAAGATAACCGGAAATAATGCTCACAAAATTTAGCCTTGTAAAGCTTCTTGATAGTGTTGTCATCATTTAGGTCTATTGTGATGTGATTACATTGATTTGAACAATGAGTCACTATGAGAGTGAATGAACTACTTGATGAAGTTTTGATATTGGAATGAGTTTTTCTTATCATGTGATATGCTTCTTGATGAACAAATGAGAAGAAAATTATTGAATCAAAAATGTTATTCTTATGTAATTTATTAAAATGTGTTCTCTTGCATTGGCTTTAATAGGTTTGTGTTACTTGCCTTGATAAATTGTGAATGAAAATTTCTAATTATATTATAGAAAATGTGTACAAAATTCCATTACTCTCCTCTTAGTTTTGCTTGTTTAGTCTTCCTCGATGTTGAGCTAGGTATCTTTCATGTTAGGAAAGATTTCAAGGAAGTTTAATAGCTTTGTGGTAGGGTGGTAAAGCACTCCTACAATATTCTCACCCTTATGTTCTTAGACAAGTTCTGGAGCTTCTGTCAAAAAAGGTCGACATAATCGGTACATCTTAGTATTTTGGTAACTGAATTATGGTTTCTCTTAGATTTGAGCATATATGTATTTGTATCATATTTGTTAAATTTAATGATAATTAATCAATTAATGTTGACTGGTCAATATTCAAATGACTTTGACTCTCCTTGACTTCCGCATATTATGGGGATAGTTGATGTGGCATTAGTTTTGCAAGGGCAATTCTTACGCTTCTACAATGTAAATAGATCACACAATAAAACATCTCACTCTACTAAACACCCTTAAAGATATCTCTACAAAAACTTATAGTGACTAAAACAAAATAAAATGTTGAACCTATGAACAAGGCTAAACATTTTTCATCGACACATGTAGGAGCGTATTAAACCAACAACAATACATATTTAAAATAGAATTAATTACTAAAATAAAAGATTGTTCCTTCTCTAAAGATTTTTCATGGATAAATTAAACTAATAGTGAAACATTGAAGGAAGAGTTGTCATTTGCACAAGCCATATAGTATATACTTTGGATAAACAAAACACCACATATGCATAAAGTCAATAACATTTGTTACAAAGTTTACAAATAAAGAAGAATAATATTGCAAATTATGAATTGCATGTTCAAGGCTCTCATCAAATTTATTTATAATTATTCACCTGTCTTAAATTTTATTTTATATTTCCAATTAGAATTGTTTGATTAAGTTGATTATTATTTTAGTAGTTTTTTTGTTCTAATATATATTCGACAATTTAAAACAAATGAGTTAGATAATCAAATATTTAGCTCTTTTTGATTAATTATTACTAATTAGTTTTTTAAAGTTGAATCCTAATTTCAGACTCTTTAAACATTATGGACACTTTGTAAATTACTCCCAACTTTTTTATAATAACTTATTTGACAAATTCGTTGCTTATAATTCACATCATCAAATATGATGTCAAATTAACATGTTTTTAACTTAAGTGTTGGTAACAATTCTAGAAGAATAACAAGTCAACATGATGTCATAGATGTAACATCATATAATTAATTTCTGATCTAAATTATATAAAAAATTATAAAATTCCAAATATGCAATCACCATCTCCAATCATATTCTTTAAACATCTAATCAACATGTCCAAATGTATCCTAAAATCCACTCTCACTTCAGTAAATCCAAGTGTTTCAAAATATGGCATTAACGAATGTACCATCATAAATCAGTGGAGGACAGCAAATAAATAGTATTTCTTATCACCCTCCTCTCATGGGGCCATAATGGCTTGAGAGGACTTCACTCCAATGCACAAATGTAAGGAATCCACTTAGTCAATGATTTTTGCAGGCATTTCCACGTAGCTATAACCTTCTCCACACAATGTGGAAGAATATTTGACTGTACTGAAATTTGCAGATCATAAGTTAAATGACAATATTTGATATGACGTCTGCATTACATTATGTAGTAGTAGTTAACAGTGACAGTGAGACAAAATGGTCTGTTCGGCAATCGTATTTCATAAAGAAAATTGAAAGCTCTCTCCCATCAAGACTGCACGGCAAGCTGTAACATCCCAAGAAGACATAACTCCTTGGCCAGCAAAAATAGTTAATTGAATCCCGAATAAAACAGAGAGACCACCATCATAAGTCGGTTGTGTGAGTCCACTTATCCTAGAGTGAAAAGCTCCCCCACAAATAAATGTGTCATTTAGATAATAAATTGAGCAAAGAGATATATTATCGTATTATTATTATTATTATTATTACGATGCAATTGTGACTTTTTAAAGTCTCATCTATATTTCATTAGTAATTGACAAAAGTTCATTTCTCTTCAAAATGAATAGCTTTTTAAAATTTTGAATCTTATGAACAATTTATCAGAGTTCTTTTTTAAGGGATAAGTTTCACAGGATTCAACAAAAGATACGTAGTTTTCAAATCAAACTTATTGAAACATATATGTTTGCGTTAGAGAAGGTTTTTTTATGCAAAATATTGTGTCTTATGAATCATTTTATTGTGTCTTCTTCATCATAGAATTCCTTAAACTTATCCATTGATAAATAGGAGATATTTTTTCAATGGGAGATTTTTTTTAGTACAGAATTCACTAAAACTATGTAGTTATTTAGCAAAATTCATTGAGCCAGATTTTATTTGTATTGAATGATTTTTTAAATCAAACTCATTCCCTCATTTTTTTTGACATGTGCATTTGACCTATCAACATTGACCCATATTTGAAGAGTTTTGAATTGAGCATACAAGAGATTACCCATATTTTATGTCCTGTACATTTACCCTTGCACATCAAATATGTGTTAATGGGTTTGTCTCAAAAAGTAAGCAATGCGACTTCAAAAATATGCAGCACAATATGTCAAATGTGGATCAATGAATTTGACATAAAAACTAAACAGTTTATACCCTATACTCATTAAATTAGTGGAGGACATCAAATATGTGTTAATCAAATTGTCTCAAAAACTAGGCAATGCCACTCAAAAATATGCAGCACAATAACTCAAGTATGGATCAATGAATTTCACATAAAAACTAAACAGTTTTAA
Source organism: Cupressus sempervirens (assembly GCA_028749045.1). Classification (NCBI taxonomy): domain Eukaryota; kingdom Viridiplantae; phylum Streptophyta; class Pinopsida; order Cupressales; family Cupressaceae; genus Cupressus; species Cupressus sempervirens. Next base: position 584,266,619 of record CM053784.1, on the reverse strand, counting down.
ACCTATACTTGCTGAGTTGTGCACTACTCTAAATATTGGTCGATGTATTTGACTCAAAAACTAAGTAGTGTGACAAATCAAATATAGACCAATGAAATTTGACTTTTAGCTTCACAATTGAATCCTAACATTCCATGAGTTGTAAATTTGAGTCATCAAAACTGACCCACACTTGATGAGTTGTATATTGGATTTATTAAATTTGACTAAAAGTTAAACAAGACAACTAATTAGACCAATGAATTTGACTCGAGGAAACTTTGAACATCCGAAATCAATGAAATTGAGTTTAGAATTAAACAATTGAACTTCAGCACTAAACTAATAATCACATCTAAAGAAATAACATTTTAGTTTACTATTTAGCCACTAAGTACGCAGCTGCCTAGACTGTTTAAGTTTCGGAATGCATTACTCCATTGTATATAGCAATCATTGGGCAACTTCAAAATGGGAATATCTTATGTAAAGAAATGCACATTACCCACAGACCATTTGGTAATGGTGTCCACTTACAACAAGCAATCCATGGTGTGGATAAGTCCAAGTGGGCGGACATGCTACCTCACAGCCCTTTATTTATTGTACTCGAATTGATTGATCTGACATTGTAGAACACTTATATGTTCTTAAAATGAATCAGTAACGGGCAGTCTAATGCATAATCCTTACACAGCTTACCTCAGTAAATGTGTTCCTGTCCCACAGTGAGAGGGAAGTATGATATCTATTACCAAATGTCAGTTGGATGACAGGTGACTCATCACGACTGCTAAATGAATATGCACCAGATTTAAAGTTCAAAAGGGCTTTCCTGGCAGATGATGGGTTTGATGGCAATAAGTACTTTGATCTGTATTGTAATACCTTCTCGTAGAGTGAATATCACTATATGATGCACTTAGAGTGAAAACACTGGGAGAGGGTGCATATATGTTGTTCCGTAGCCATTGGCTGTTCGACTTGACACTTTTGATTTTGAGTTGTAGGCATAAATAGTGAGAAGGTGTCATGGTATTGGGTTGATCCTAGTACCATTTTGTAAAGGGGCAGTTGGAATTAAAGAAGTAAAATGATTGTTCTGATAATAATGAAGGGAAAAATATTTTTGTCTTAATAATTTAGAACTGCCACCTGAACAAATCAGGTTGGTTGGAAAAAATTACCATATTAAGAGTTCAATTCCACAAGGAAACATGATTAGAGAGACTAGGGGTGACAGTCGAGGAAAAGGTTAGATTTCTAGTTGCACAGCTGAAAACCAGTTCTCACCATCTTAGATAAGGGACAGGTAGATGGGAAGTCTATAAGCAAGAGAGGGATAGACGAAGGGGTGGTATAAATCATATGACACTTCACGTTAATGTGTGACATATGAGGATATGAGCACACCATATGAAAACAAATTTAAGTTGAGCAGTTCAAATGGGTTATTTGAGGAGGCAAAGCTTCACAAGACCAAAGGTTTCTTGATTAAGTTCCACAAAAGAAGAACTAATATTGAAAAGAACTTGAAAATTGTTTACCACATATCACTCTTGGTCCCATAGGTATGGCCCTATGGATGTCATTAAAGCTCATTCAGACATTTATTTACTTATGTTCATTCATATATAACTTTTGTAGGTACAAATAGTGTTCGATTTGTCTTGTTTTAGATCTTAGTTGAATTGGATCCTTCTAAGGTATAGAAGAGCAGGTTTAGAGTTTTAAAACATTTTTTTAAAATTATTAGTCATAGTTATGAAATGTTCTGAGCTTTTATGAAATATATGCATTTTTATATTTTTATTTTTCCATATAAAAAATATGAAGATGTTTTCATGTTCAAAATCTAGAAGAAAAGGTTTAATAAAGACCACTTTTCTTACTCTGAATCATAGTAAATTAATTTCAGCCAATTTATTATACTTTTTTCTATATAATTACATATCTAGACAATACTATTGAACTTGCAAGTTTAAAAAATGAATTGTGGAAAATGACAGTCCCTTCCTCCATAAATAGTTTCTCTCAATTCAGACAGGACTAAAAATCTGAAATTCCCAAATCAATACAATAACATATTTCATATTATTTATGAACTTCACTTTTTTCCTTTATATTTAATGATCCAGTGTAAAAACTATTCCATTCCAAGTTGGGACCTTACACTGACCTGATACTATTTATGTGCGGTATTAATTCTTCAAGTGTTTACAAAGCTGGTGAAACACTTATGATATTCTTTATGTGCAGTATTAATTCTTCAAGTGTTTACAGAGCTGGTGAAAAACTTACCAAAGAGTTTCCTGAAGATAATAAAAGACCTTTAATGTCGACGAGCCAAAAATAGAGTATAAGACACCAAAACCTGTCATTTTAACTTACTGCTGATAATGTGCTATTCTAATGCCATGGACCCCACTCATACTTTACGATGCCTTTGCACTTGGTAAACGTTTGGGCAGGAGGATATGGTACCTTGCAAAGTTCGATTGAGATAGCAGTCCTTTTATACCCAAACCATTGAACAGGATCCTATAAAAACTTTCCATTTAGATGTCTACATACTATTTTAGTAGTAGCTACTAACCTAGTATTGTCACATTGAAATATAGAAAGCATAAAGAGCGCAGAGACAATGTTGTCACAGTCATGTACTATTTCACAGATACAGTTGATGCAAACTGAAAAGAGAAAGAGGATGAGAATAGAAGATAGCAACACAAATACCATTTAGGTAATGGTGTAGATGGCTACGTACAAAACTTCTTCTTTACATTCCTTAGTTTACAGAAGAGAGCAACTGCTAACAATATAACCGCCCGTTAATTAGTGTCACCTTTTATACAAATTGCAATCGATGCAATGAATATACTAATTTTGTGAGACCGGGGTCTAATTTGTCAGACCACAGTCTCTCGAAGATGAATATGCCGAGCGAATGAATATACTAAATGGATTTTTAACTGTCACCCATAAAGAACTAACCTTCCTTTCTACACAATGACTGCCATCAATGCCGAGCATGGAAGTGCTCCCATCTGTATTATAACTCTTACAATCATCTGACCTAAACTTATGTATTTAATGTGAAAAGAATCCATATTACAGTATACAGGGATCTTGTGGGTCAGAGAGACTCTGATTCCCCATGGGTAAAGTGGGTAAGCAGTCAGGCAGGTTTATAGACTGTTTGGTCTTGTGGACGTCATTAAAATCTTTCATTCATATGCTATCCACTATCCAGTCAATTTCATTAAATGGAAACACTGTTTGGGATTCCCCTGCCTGTTATCCCTGGACCTGATGATGGCATCAATAGTTCATATGGAATCATCCCTGCGCCATTCCTGTTCCTAAGATTCAAGTCCTTATTTCTCTCTTCTATCATGTTCTCTATACTCTGTATCCTAGCAGAGAATTTGTGGAATATATCCACTACATTTATGTCACTTGTGGCCAACAGTTGTTTTTGGCCAAGGTACTCTTCATCTGGGGAATGAGTAGAGAGAGTATCTATTACAGCCATTAAGCCAAGCGCCTGAGTGAGACTTGGCAAGCATGATAGGAAATATTTCTGTGGGTCTGAAACAAAGTTTTGATATTCTGGATCTTTCTCCTCAGGGACCAACCTCCTCATAAGACAAGGCCTGTTAGGTACAAAACCTCCATATGGGTATTGACCAAAATTAAGAGCAGCATGCTGTCCTGAAGCAATCCATATCATTGTGGTTAGGATACCAACTAGATCCTCCTCTGTTTCCAGTTTTGGCCACCATGGTTCATTTTTTAATTCTGGATGCCCTTTATTCTTGATTTCTTCCCACCAAGTTTGAAGTTCAACATCACTTTGTATTCTTCCTGGTTCTGAGTAATAACAAGAAACGTATTCTTCAACATAATCTTTGATAGCTGACCAAATAAGGAGACCGTCAGCTGCATAAGGGTAGTCTTCCATCACCAATTTCACACCATGTGGTTGAGTAGAATCCTCAACTGCCATACCCCTGATAAGTCAAAATCGTAGCCCTATTAATAATGGTATTTGAATTACTCAATTTTTTTATATGCCTCTCCTAAAGCATACCACTTTCAAATACAAGTTAAAGAATAAACGATTAAAGATATAAATAGTATGATATTGATATCAGAATTCAACAGTCTAGTTTTTAAGACAAACTCATTCTCATGTTCTATGAATAAATGGTTCACAAGAACCTAACTCTCATAAGAATGAATGAAACACTTGCTACATATTTTCCTAACTTGTTCACAACACGCATTCTATTTATCCAACTAAGCACACATATCATAGCCTGAAGTCCACCGAATCCCGAGGAAAGATATTATAAAATGCATTGAAGGTCATTCATTTGTGTCAAGGATGTCTCACCTTCTGATCAAGTCTGCAGGCAAAGCTTCCATATCAAATCGCCATTTCGTGCGGTATGCTGCAGCACTTATATCCATGCAGTACTTGCCAGGAGTGAAAGAGGATTCGATCACTCCCTCTGCGCTGATCAAGGTCTGTCGGGCCATTGCATTGATTTCCATCGTGTACCGCAAGTGTGGATGGAGCAGTTTGAAGATAGGATGCATAGCACTTAGATGTCTATGAGCTGCAATTACATAGGGCTCTATGCAAGCGTGTGTACGCAACCTGCCAATTTGTACAATGCATTAGAAACTAATTTGAAGGGACTTCATTTTTAATTTGTCAGATCATTAAACTCTGTCATTTAGCTATTGAAAAGGCCAAACACCAGTCTATGGAACAACCCCTTGAATCAAACATGAAGGCTTACCAGTGATTCACCAGCTGGTGGACACCAGCATCATTGGAACATACATGAGCTTTGGCTAATTGCCAAAGCCAGTGAGTAGTTGAATCATTTCCGGGAGTGAAAACTCTCTTTGACCGACTCCCAGGAGCTGGTGATGGAAGGCTAAGCTCAATAGCAACAGGCTTCAGAGTGTTGAGAGGAGTTAAGAAAAATATTGTCCTTGTAGCATATGTCTTTCTCCCATCCAGGGCATTGATTCCATTTGCAACTGGAATAAATGCATCATGGTAGTCCAAAATGAACAATTTGTTCTCTTCTATAGCCTGCACAGAATAAAACATGGTACATAAAATCTTAGAATGATGACGGAAATACTATTGGCTGACTTGCGCTTGGACTATTTGAGAAAGCGTATCATAGAGAAGCAGTACTGCACATATGTACGTACTGTTCCTCGGGAATTTGAATAATGACGTGTGGGAAATTTTCCTAAGCTTAGATAAACTAACACTACGAATTCTTCAATTTACTAGGCATCTGTTACCTGCTTCACAGACAACCCATTGAGTTGTCCTATGATATGCTCTTCTTTTAATGCTGACTCTGGTGAGCCATAGCTTTGTGGGTCCAGCTTGCTCACAGGAGGAAACTCCTGCACCATTTTAACACTCATAATTTAGATGGCAAAATCCTTATAACATTCCTGTCATCGATAATTAGTTTCTAGGGCGGGAAGAAGGCCGTATCTCTAAGAAGAAGAAAGGGCAAGAAGAACAAACCTTTAACCGCTCAATGGACACAGGATTTACGCCTGCCAGCGTTTGACGAGCAAACTCATCATCTCTTAACCATGCCGATCTATCCTCTGCAATAGTAAAACATCCATACCAAAATTAGAAAAGCCATGCACCTATTCAATCTACTTGATAAGTACAGAGAACCATGGATAACATAGATTTATGGATAATTAATACTAAATTATAAAGACAAGGAAGCAGATATTTACTTGAGATGATACTTGGTGTGTCATACCGCAGAAGTTTCTCACTGATTTCTCGGATCTTATTCACTCCTTCTGGCATCTTCTTGAAGAGTTCTCTTTGGAGGTCAAAATAAACTTTGAGCCCCTCCTTATATAGAGCCTCTACTTCGGAGAAGCACTCAAACTCCTTGTTTGGATCCATAATACTGACCAGTAAGGCTGGAATCAAGTTACGGCAAATAGCTTTTGTCCTTCCATGATCAATGGTATCTTGCTTGAGCTCCTCAAATGTTTCATCCCGAGGTACATACAAAGGAACAGGCTGCTCCATCCTGGTTTCTATTGCTGGGTCTGTTATAATGCAGCCAGTAGAAACATTGTTAGAATGTCTATTACCTAGCAATTGTTGCAAAAATCCATTACTTTCTTCACTTATAAAGTGTCTTAAAGCATTCACTGACAAAGCAACCGCAATAAGAAAGTCAGAAATTAGTTGCCTAGGCCAGAATTTTAAAATTCAGAGCATGACTACACTTTGCTGGGTATGCTACTATGCAGAGACGCCATGCCTTTTTAGCTTTTCGGGAATGGAAAGCTAGTAGGATTTGACTAACCAGTGAGAAGATACAAAAATAATGCAGTCCATCTAATCTAAGGAGAAAGAAATGTAGGGATAGAAAATCATTAGACATCATATTCCTTTGACCTTGCGGTACATTGTTCTATAATAAGTAGATTGCAGAACCAAAGATAGAAATCGCTTAATAGGGAGAATAAATTCTTACCTGTTTTCGTGGGAGGACGGCCGGTTCGACATCTCCTCGGATAGGGCATTTTCTCAGTGCCTAGGACTGGTCTGGCAAGGTCCTTTCTCTGGTCTGGGTTCCCCAGATCATTGTACACATCATAATCATATATTCTATCCGAATGTTTGCGTATACCTTCGCCATTGCCCCGTAGATCCTGTAGTTCCTTCAGCCTAAGGTCTTTCAGGCCCGGTGGAGTCTGAGAGGGCAAGTATGGCTGTTAAGACAGAGAGAGGGAGTTAGAAAAATAGGTACTCTGAAAAACCCTTCAACCATATTTTCGTAAGCTAATGTGCACCTGGTCATTAATCAATCAAAATCTATCTTTACAACGATAAATGGTACTAAAAGCACACCCATTTAGGTACCTTGTCACTGAAGAAGACCCTGTTTTCGAGACCGTCTTTGTTTGGCTGCACCCAGGAGTTACAGGAAAAGAATACCGGCCCATTAATGAGCCCATTGATTACAATTTTTTCCAGAAAAAATTCTTTGTTGTGTCGATTAGTGACAATGATGGCTCCTGGTTGGCCAAAATCGGAGTTGATGGTAAAGTTTGCGGTATAATCTACTGTCGCTGCCCGCACTGCAGACTTGTGTAGCCACCCCTTCAAAGCAGATTCATTACTTCTCTTGCCCGTGTTCGTTTCTGCACAAAATAGGCCCATTCAAGTAAGGCTTAATAAAAATATCATTACACCTAAGTACTACATAAATCGTGCGTTAATAATAGCCAGTGAGAGCTAACTTTGAGGAGTGGAGAGTTATAATGATCTACGTGCACAAACGTAAATTCTCGTTGGGACTTTCATCTGTTGCAAACCCATTGGAATCTTACTGGGCAATTGATTGGCATTAATCAGCATAATTTCCTAATGGATAGATATCATGAAAGAAAGTTATAGCATTCATTATCTAAGGGAGAGATACCCCGCTAATTGGCTATTCTTCTCACGTTTTCCAAGGAAAACTATATGGACTTGATGTTTAGTTGTAGTATAAATTGACCTTTCTTTAACCTGTTGATAAACGAATCAGGCGATTCAAGCAAAATTTAGCACAGAAACTTCTCATCTCATCGAATTGCGAAATTATAAGTTTCTTAATGGGTTAATGTCAGAGACGGCCCGATTACTGTTTTTTCGTGACCTGGTACAAGTAGACAACCTTATCACGTAACAGGTGTTCATCCCCGGCATATCATTGTTATAAACTTCTCACGAAGACAACAGTGGGGAGTTGATGAAGTGTGGGATTTGGAGCTTTCCGTGAATCAGTGCTCATAAACATAAGGGTTGGAGTTTCTAGTAGGTTGCAACCTTATATAATGCTAAAATTGACAAAGTTTCAGTTTATAAGTGGAGATATTTTTCGCAGCAAATTAAATTGGGATATTACTATTCAGTTTTTGAACCGTACCAGGTTTCAAAGAGATCGAAATCACGCTTTCCAAATTTTTAATTTATCTAATTATCAAGTAGATCGGTTTTTGAAGAGCAGGCTAAGTAATTTTCAACTAAACCACACCTATAAACACAAACCTATTTGGTAGCTACCCATCCCTTGTCTGGACTCTGAATGGCAGATGCATTCAATCTTAAAAACTCTGAGTTCTTAATCAAAGACTCTGGTCTAATTTTTTGATATAAATTCAAATTTACAAGTATTTGGTCATAAAATCCAAGTTCACGTTTCCTTACTGTTGTAATTCAAACTTTGATTGGAACACGGTTGCTTGGGGATCTATGTTTCGGAACTGAAAACAATGCAGAACTAACAATAATGATATCTAACATCATAGTTGACTCGCACTGTTCACAATCCTTCTCTACCATACTACTGTACTGTAAACACAAACATCATGATAAATCTTTAATATTTTAATCTACTGGAAACTAATGATCTTTAACAAAATTGAGATGGATGAGCGTACTTGGATCAATTTTCTCGCTGACGAGTTGCAGCACAACATTATGCCCAATCACCTCAGCTAACGAGTCCACATGCCGTTGCATGGATTCCTTCAAATCCTCCTTCTGTTTCCTTCTCACGGTAACAATGGCCTCCAATTTCAGCTGAACGGGTTTCTCAGGTGGCAGAGTTGCAGGGGTCGAGGTGGGTACTCTCTTGTCACTCACAACTGCCCTCAAAATCGGGTAACCCAACTTCCTCCTCCCAAATTGCTCCCCCTGCTGCTGCTGAGAGACTGAGAAAACACTCTTACACATCTTCCTTTGTGAGAAAAACTGTTTTGGATGCCCGCACAGGAGAATTTTCTTCTGAGGCCTAAAATTTTCTGCAACTATAGACTGATCCCAACTCATCTTCATCACAGGCTGAACTGACTGCAACATGTTTGAAAACAAAATTCCCTAAAACTGTTCAACGACCCAAATTAGCGTGCCGAATTCCCAAAACGCCACTACAAAATGATTGGGGAGTTTCAAAGCAAAATTTCCCTTCCCAGATTTCCAAACCGCCTCTATATAAATCTTCAGAATGATTTGCGAATTTCAAAACAAAATTTCCCTCCCCAAACTATTCGACAACCCAAATTAGCACCCTGAATTCCCAGAACGCTTCAATAACAAAATTTCCCTTCCCAATCTACCCAACAATCCAAATTAGCAACCCAGATTTTCAAAATGCCTCTATATAATAAATCTTCAAAACGATTTGGGATGTTTCCAAACAAAATTTATTTCCCCCTATTCAACGGCCCAAATTAGCTACCTCAGATTTCCCGAACGCCTCTATATAAACCTTTTTACAGATCCTGGATTCGTATTGAGCTGAATTGGGTGTTCCAGCTGGGTGTGGTAAACATAAATCCTACTTTGCCTTAGCCTGCTGTGCATCCTGGTAGCTATATAGTGCGCATAAGCAAGGACCTGAAAAGGACATGTACGTGGACTTTGATTAACCGCGTAGTAAGAGGTCTACGGGAGACCAATCAACACGGCCAGACTAAATTTTTGCCCACACACCAAATTAAATGTGAAAACGCAGACAGGCTTACACAGAAACTCACCCAAACCGCCGGGGGACCCCTCCAGCTGGCACATCTTGACGGCAATGGAATGACTTTAACCAGCATTGACAAATCATCTTCTTCTCCTCCGCGTTCTTCTGCAGATCTCCCAGGGTTTTCTAACCCTCAAACAGGGGTTCTGACCTTCAGGGTCCCCTACACGTGGCATGCTGTCCTGCCTGGTGTGAAAAACGTGAACGTGTTTTAAATGATTTGGGACTTTGAATGGCACTAAGATTGAACCGTATCACCGGCTTTGCCATGGTTTCCGATTTGACAGCCAACCGTTGGCCGTCGGCCATGGAAGAATTTGACCGAAACTGTGCTCGACATTTGCCAGGGAGGTTCCTAAATCATGTATTCAATTGTTTTTCGTGACTTTGCTTGCATTTTAATGTAGTGGAGGTGATTCATCTGTTTTTGGGAGTATTGCTGATGTCCAGGTTTAGGTAAATCTGACTTGAGGTCAAGTTGTTACTTGTTTATCAGTCAAGTTGAATGGCTTACAGGGGATCTTCTTCTTGTTGAATGTGGAGAGGCCTTAAAGCATTGAACGTGAATGTTTCACAGTATATTATTATATAATTCTATTACTTGAATTTTGATTTTGGTCAAGCATTTTGAATAGCTCAAAAGAATTTGTCAGGGGTGATTTCCTTGTTCAACATGAGGGAGGGAGATCTACCTCTCTTTTTTCAAATGATGAAGTCATGATGATTATTTAACTGAATAAATATCACTCAAAATCTTTAGTTGTAAATTGAAAACGAAACAAAACTGTCAATGCTGGCATTCAAAAGACTGATTTGCTTGCTAAATACTCCATTTATAATGATGTGGGAATGGTTTGGAAAGAATAAATAGTATTTGCAGCAAATTTATAGAATATATGAGATTTAATTTTCACAACTCATAAAGTTTTCATTATTTTTACCATTCAGCTCTCCCCTATTCAAATTATGGATCATGGAGTTTGATGGGATAAGCTATGGTGCAATTAGAATTAGAAATAATTTGCAATCTATAGAGTCTACAATGTAGTTTTAAGAATCTATTAAATTATATGAAAATATCTATATTTCAATCTTTAATAATTTAAAAAATTAAATCTTACTTAATAGAAAAATTAAACTCTTTTGAAAATTGAATTACAATGACATCCGCATCATTTCAATTAGATTATTATCTCTTGTTCTTCATACTAAATAAAAAGAAATAAACAATATTCTTAGCAATTAAATTATTATTTGTTTTTTATATAAAATATATATATTTCAACCTTTAACAATTTAAATAATTAAATTTTACTTAATAGAAAAAATCAACTCTTTTGAAAATGAAATCACAATACCATCCACATCATTTCAAATAGATAGATATCTTTCAATTCTTCATACTAAATAAAAAGAAACAAAAAATTTCCTAGTCATAAATAAAAAGTTGAATAATTCAACAAAAACTTTGATAAGATGAAGTCAAAAAATATCTATAATAAATTTGACCGAACATATCATCTTTAACAATGAATTTAAAGAAATTAAAAAATTTCTTTATTATTTATTAAAAATTAGGTATCATAAAAATCTAACACTTATTAATAAAATGAACAATTCAAACATAATTTATAAAATAAATCTTATTGAAAAAGGAAAAGGTTTAACTATTTAGAAAATGTAATTACAATACTATCTACAACAAACTCAATAAAATAAAATTTCCAAGTCTTTCATATTTAAAAATAATAATCTTGATCTCATATCAAAAAGTGATTTATTTAAAATAAAATATACAGTTAATTTATTTCAATCTTAAAATCTTTATAATTGAGAGAGCTAAAAAATTTCCTAAAATAGTTGTATATCTAACATATATCCATGGCAATTTTATGTCAACTTGATTTAATAGATCCTCAGAAATTCATAAATGGCACCACGGGCCTATCATTTTTTAACTCATCTCCATAGTCAAAGTGGTCTTACTTATTAAATTTTCACTAACTAATTTTTTGATTTGTTTTATAATGATTTTTTTACACAATTTGTGTTTTTATATAAGTGGTAAATACTATTGAATTTTATTAATATTTATATTATTTTATAAATTCAATTTATAGACTACTAGTAAGAAAGATTAGGTAATGAAAACATATGGCCTTGTTCATAAAAGAAATTTAAAAACCCAAATTTAAATGACATAAAAATAATGAGATCAATAATGTTACATTGTTATAAACATACATTTAAAACCCTGCCTTAAGAATGCATTGAATACAAAACCCACCCATTACATGTGATAATCATGATGATCTTTAGAATACAAAATCCTCTCTTTACATGTGATAATCATGATGATGGTTGGAAAGAAAAACATCAAAAAAGTCCATCAGAGAGATAGTTTACAACATTATCTCATTTTTGTTACTCAGACCTCTACATTAATAAAAGTTATCACTAGAGTTGGTCCAATCTAAGTCTTCCACGAATGGGTAGAACTAATGTTGTGGTGACTTAAGCAAGCAATTTGCCCAACCATCTCTAATAGCATGTAGCAACTCAACACATAAATTGTTAGTAGCAACCTCCAATAGACAAAGATTCCATACTTAATTGATAACTGCAATGCATCTCAAGAAGATTTATAAATTACAATCAAAGAAGGTGTTGGTCTGATTTTTCACAATGCAAAAATTTTGAGAAATTTTTAGTGAAAAATCATTTGATTCTTTGTGTCGTGCAAATTAGGGTTTTGTTCCTTGTATTTTTCAAACCCTTAGATTGCCCTAGTTCATAGCTTGGTCTCTGTGTCTTTGAAATTCTATTAAATTCTCAAGGTTTGTCTTCGAAGAATTTCTCAGAAACCCTAGTGCCCTGTCTTATTTTACCCTAGTTTTGAAAACCCTTAAAATATTTTTAGAAAAATGTTTTTAATGGTATATCATTTTACCTCAGGTTGGGCTTGTGCAAGCATAATTTCATTAAAATATTGTTTAAAACTTTATTAGCCATGTTTTGTTTGCATCGATCTCGATTATTTTATTGAGAAAAGGTCCTATGTAACAAATATTTTGTGTGACCGTTGATCTTGATCAAATCAACGGGCATCTCATTCCCACAATAAGAAGATGCAGGGTTTTTAAACAATGCAAGCATGCGCTATGATCACACGTAGCCCTTCCTAACGTTCTAGCCTCAGTGTGCCGCAAAAAGTTCTTAGTTGTCAGAAGTAGTTAGACTTTTTGTAGAGTTGTCAGTGTTCCTTGTGCACATTTTGAATTTCCTGCAATGTCATTGGTTGGTCTTTTAATGATATTAATACTTTGCAGTTCAGATTTTGTGATTGGGGCTAGCGCTTGCCCGCAATATGAAAATGCATGAGTTTTAAGCAATGCGGGAAAGCCCCTTCGTGACACGTGGCACAGAGTGACATCTTGGGGCCACCTTTCTCAGAGGGTAATAACACCTTGTCATTTGTGGCAAATTGTTAGGTGAGTTGGAATACAAAGGAAGCGCCTCATTGGTCCGTCTAGCTGACTAAGTATATAGTCACAGAAGATTTTTCATCGTCGTAGATTTGAATAAGATCTAGGGTTAGCGCTTACCCGCAATATGGACTTGCTCAACATTTAAATAATGCAGGCAAGCGGGCACAGTGGGACCAAGACTTAAAAGGAATGCAGAGTCATGCCATGCTGGAAAGGTTAGATGAAGTAGAGTGCACTCATTGGTGGTAGGTGACAAGTATGCCAAGTTGGAAGCAGTGATGTCATGCGCGTGAAAACTTTAAATGCTACAGTCAGATTAGCTAGAGCACGTTGATTAAAAGATGATATTCTATTGGTCAAGCTAGCTGAGTGAACCATCAAATAAAAAGTTTTAGACTCATAGTTGATCTAAGTAAGATCGACGAAGAGTGCTTGCTCGCAAAAGGAAAGTGCTCACAGGTTTAAAAATGTGAGCTTACGGGTGGCTGACACGTGCCAGCAGGCCAATCCAGTCATGACATGGCAATCACAAAGTAGAGTGGTGATGTGGCAATTAGATGGGCCAATCATGAACTGCCATGTGGCAAAGGGGTGGTCAAATCTAGTTGACCCTAAATTTTGAGGGGTAGGGAGAAATTTGAAAAATAATTTAAAAATATTATTTTATTGTTTCTCAGAATAGTGGATGCATGTCACTAAATTTTAAATTCAGAAAAGGCTTTTATTTGCTAAAGTTTTGGCTTTAGAACATTTAAAATTTTTGAAAAATTTAAAATTCAATTGCAGACCTAAGTGTTCCATGCAGCAGGGGTATTTTTTGAACTAATATTCTAGGGGTTTATGAGAGGCCAACATAGCAATATTACATATCGTTGAAATCGGGAGAATCTAAATTTTTTGATTATGCAGTTAGTTTCTCCATAGAAAGTAGTTTGTTTAGGCTATTCAAGGTTTTCTCTCAGGTTCCCAATTTGTAACTATATTCAGGTGAGGAAGTTCATAACTATATTATAACATGGTAATGACCTGAATATGGTTAAAAGATAGTGAAAATGTAGTTAAGATCGAATTTGATCAAATTCACTTAGTAAAAACTCAATTTTACCAGCATTTCATGAGGCATATCAGATAATTGGAAAACAAAGGATTTCATCATTAAACTGAGGATATTTTCAAATCAATTACAATGTAATGATGAAAACAAATAAGATCAAAATGGGAGAAGGAAGAGAGAGGTTATTCAGTTGCAAAAGATTGAATTCCAAGTGGACACATGTCAATCTCACATTAGATCCGAGAATTCACTTCCTCCTATATCTTTCTTTCTCTCATCTATTGGGGGGGGGGGGGGGGGGGGGGGGGGGAGGGGAGGAATTTTGGAAAGTTTCTCTAGAATGAAAACACTTGGCAGAATTGGCTCTGGAATTGGTGAAATTTGAATGGAAAGATCTGGGATGTGTTGGTTCTATACCATGAAGCTTTTGCTTTGGCTGTGATACCCCCTTTCCATCCCATCAGTTTCTCATTCCCACCATTTTCTCTCTTTTATGATAGCATTTTCTCATTGTATAGTCTGGTTTATTAGGTTTTTTATTAGTCAATTTCATGCATTTTCATGTATTATTTCAAGGAAATCAATACAAAGAACATTAGTGTTTAGTTTCAGTTTAAATCTTGTCTCCTTTCTCAGTTGAGCTATGATGTTTTATGGTCTTTGAAAAAAGAGCTTAGATCATAAGTGCAGTCCCTTAAGGCTGTATGTTGCTTCATTATTGCTTGTAATTCAAGGAATTATGTAAATGCTTCAGAGATTCAATAAGGTTGCAGGTTTGTTGAGGACAATATCAGGTAAGAATGAGATTTAAGTTGAACATTGATGTCTATTTACAAGGTGAATGGATAGATCATATATCTGAATATATGAATTAGTATCAAATATCCAAAATGCATGAGGGAGATTCATGAATTGTCCAATGGATGAGGCATTGATTTGTTACAGGATCATAAGTTTGTTGTTCATACCTGGTTTTCATCTGCTTTCCACACCCACATAAAATCAAATCAAATTCAAATCATCTTTACATTTTATGTTGAAGAGCTAGAACATTTTAAACCCTTGCTTGGCTTGTGAATATCATAGAGTTGCAATTTGCTACTTTAGATCTGTGTTATTACATGAGTTAATAGGAGAAATAAGGGTTTTATCTGCTTTATATTAGATTTAGTGTATGTTTTGATAATTGGTACCATATAAAGAATTTATAGGTCCAACCTCCTAGGTTTTGCAGAGCGTGAAGAAGAAGAAGGAGTTATGCCTTATAGTTGGCCCAAGACTACAATCAAGTGTATCCGTTATAGGAATTTGCTAGCCTTAGATGCATCAATTTGGTTTCTTGGTCATTTTCAAAACTGTTAAATCAGGAGGCAACAGAAGGTAGAATATAGGTTGCATAATTTCTTCACCAAAGAAATGCTATAAATAAAATCCATATAAATAGTGGCAAACTAAGAAGGTGCAACATTTTCAATTTTGTCTCAAGCAAAGGCTACCCAAATTTTTTCCAATGTTATCATTTGCATGTAAACATGGATATATAAAGACCAAATTAAGGTTTTCTTAGTACTTATAAGTATCATTGATTTCCCATGGAGCTAAGGGGAAAAATACTATAAGCTTGCATTTCACTCTAGTGTATAGCTCAATAAATAGAAAATTATATAGAAAACATGTAAGAAAATCAATAGTATAAAAATGCTAATAGTAATCTAGGAAAAGATGAAAAGATGTACATTTCAATCTATTTAATTATGTAGGGGAGTACGATCATTATCAAATTATGAATATGGTAAACTTCTACCAAGTGCGAAATTAGCCATGTTGTTATTTACCCTATAGCAGTGTTGAATTTCATGATAGTGAAAGGATTGGAGATAGATTTTAACAATGTCCATGACATATTGCAAGGACCAAATATGATACATATTGGATGTGATGGCTTTCTTAGTTATCGTAGAGTCACCCACAATCTCATGTTTGCTAATATTCAAAGAGGATGCCAATTCCAACTTTAATGTCATGAATTTAGCATAATTGTTTGTGTCTCTACCAATACTAGCACATGAAAGATTAACAATCAACCCAAGAGAAGATCTTATTACAATACCAATCTCACATTCTCCAAGGTTCCCATGTGAAGCCTTGTGAAAATTCAATTGAGACATATTTGTCAAAAAGATTTTTTCATTCCAACACAACATGCTTATCCAAAGATTGATCATAAGGAATTGGTCTAGGAATAGGAAATTTATTGAATAATGTTTGAGACTTCAAAATATTGCTATCTCAACTAGAAAATACCCTCTTAGTGTTAGTAGTCTTATGAAGGTAAGCACTAGAGTTTTAGGTGACTCTACAACACCTGCAGGATCAAATGAAAGACAAAGATAACTTCCACAAGAGATTGACAAGACAATTGCACTAAGATGAAAGAATGATATGATTGATAATGGACATCAATAGATTGATTAAAATGTACATAATAGGGTTCCTTATAGAGGAAATGTGATAAAAGACAATGATAAGGAGATTATAACCTATCAGCTACACAGGAAGTAATCATATGTCCACCAAAGGTGGATCATCCTCCATTATACAATGAAGTGTGTACAATAAAAGGATGATAATGTTGTTGAAATATTCACTAAAAGTGGATTGAGATAAAAACTATCACTAGCTAGAGTGGAATTTTCCTACACCATGTGCTTAATTGAGGTACAAGCTCCTAAGTGTCTCAATGAAAAACTACTATGTAATACAATATCCCAAGTAAGCTTAAGAAAGGTGTAATTAGTAATTATTTAACTACACCGACACTCCCTTAAAAGAAACTTAGGGGAATGCACTTAAACTCACAATGCAATGCAATACATGAAATGTAATTTCTTGTAAAGTAGAGAAAGAGGAAAAACCTCATGGAAATCCTCCCTCCCCTCTCCCCCCCAACACAAAAAAGAGAGAGAGATGAAAAAAAACAAGATTCATGGATGGATGAAGTATTCAAGACCCTCTAAGAACTAACATTCCTTTTATCAAACAATGCATTTTTATCAACTTGATCAACACCTCCATCATAACTCTTATATTTATCTTCATGACTATATAAAACTACACACACACACACACACACACACACACACACACACACATATGTATATGTATGTATGTATGTCTTTCTTTATAATTTTGTATGTTTATTTGTATATCTTTGTATTTCTTTCTGTGTATATGTCTTTAAATAGCATAATTTCTTTGTATTTATGTTTACACACACACGCGCGCGCGCGCGCATATACATCCCTATATAAATATATGCATTCACACTCACAACCAAACATCCACAAACACATTTTTTTATTGAGTTTTATTATTTTTCTATACCTTTATTTTTAATGTGCCATTTCTTTTTTCTTTTTTCTTATCCTATATATATATATATATATTTATTTATTTATTGTTGGATACAATTGTTAAATTGTGTGTTGTCTTTGATGTCACACAAATGTCACATCAATCATCAGATAGTGTCTACCAAGCTCAGAAGGTTAGCTAGACAAAGGAAAATGTTTATCGAGCTTTCAAGAATTTTAGTTCTTACCGAGCTCACTCAGTAATCAAAGAAAATATGACAGAAACAGTTCTTACCGAAGTTCACTCGGTCATCAAAGGTAATTTGGAAGAAACAATTCTTACCGAGTTTACTCGGTCATCAAAGGTAATTTGGAAGATTCAATTCTTACCGAGTGAACTTGGTAGCCAAAGGATTTTAAGGATATTGCAATGTTAACCGAGTCAAGATGGTTAACTTAGGAAATTTACAGAAGTAGCATTTACCGAGCAGTGTTGGCTAGTAAAGGATTTCATTGTCTTATGAAATAATGTTTATTTGTTTAAAAGTAATATCTGTAGCCGACTGATGAATGGTTTATTGGTAAATGTAACATGTAAATGGGCCGACTTGATAATCTGAATGGTATAAGTAGGAGGTCAAGTTGCGAATTTAAAATGTGTAGTATGTGGAGGTATGAGAAGTTAATGTGATACGAAGACTGATTATTGTGGAAGCAAATTTGAAGGATGATCAAAGATCATTGAGGAGCAGTAGAGTCATATTTGATCAAGGAGGATCTAATGATGCTGAACAGAGACTTGTATCCAGCAAATTTAGTTGCATCTTGTTCAAGTCAATTCATTGTTTCTTTCTAACCATTGTAGTAGTGATTTCAAATCTCTTAACAGAGTTGGTTTAACAACCATTTTGTAAATCCTCTAACAAGGTGAGAGTTCAGTTGAATTGTTTTAAAGATCTCTAGCAAGGCCACTCCTAACAGGGTGATTAAATCCTCTAACAGTGTGTATTGTAACCTTTAACAGGGTTGGCTCCTAACAGGGCTCATTTCAGAAGAGTGAAAAATTGGTGTCTAGTTACTTGGTGATTTTTCCCATATTGGGTTTCCATGTTAAATTTGGTCTCTTGTGTTCACTTTATTTTTAGTTACATGCCTGAATGCTTGAAAAGAAAGTAATAGTTTAATTTACCAAGTTTCAACATTTGTTTACCGAGTATAAGTAGTAACTAGATCATTAAGACATCTAAGGGATTTGTGGATTAATTTTTGTATATATATATATAAGTTTTTTTAATGTTCAGTTATCTCTTTTTTCTTGTTTTTTTTTTGTGTGTATGTGTGTGTGTGTGTGTGTGTGTGTGTGTGTGTGTGTGTTTTCTTAATTTCTTAGTTTTAATTTTTTTGTGTTGTTTGGTTGTTTGTCCTTCTTTGTTGTTTTTTTGTGTATTTTAGTTCTAATTTTTATCCTTTAGTTTATGTTTATATTTTACTTATCTTTTATTCCTATCTTGTCATATTTTTTAAAATTTTGTTGGCTTTTGTGCTACCTCCCATGTTTCTCTTTCTTTTTAGTTACTTGTGGTCTAAAATCTTTGGTTCTTCTCCTTATGTTGTCTTATTCATCCCAATGATGGATCACAGAGTGTGGTAAAAAATGTTGATGCTAAAAGAATTTCACACTATTGAAACCTGAAGAAATATTACTATTATCAAGGACTGCAAGATTTTAATGGTGTTAAACTTATCTTTATCACCTATTATGTGATGTGAACAACCATTGTCTATAATCCAATATGTTCTCTTTTTCACACATAAGACAAGTGCTTTTTCTTCTTTAATAACAAAATATCTTATCTCATCTTCATCATCATTATCTAAAAAATTGATATCCTTGATCTCAGTTTGTTCATCACTAACATAGAGACATTCTTTAGGAAATCTTGATTTGTAAGCTTTAGGTTTTACCTTAGATTCTCTTGTATCACATCTAGAAGAAAAATGATCAATCTTCTTAGAATGGTAGAAGATAAAAAGGTGACTTGTTTTTTCATATTCCCTTACCTTTAGGCTCTATCTTTGTGATCAAAGCTTCAAATTCATCCATCTTTCTTTCTTCTTCTTGTACTTTTTCCCACTCACTTGTATATTCTCCAAGGTTTTTTTTAATGGCGTTCATGTTCTTGGTTAATACTCTCTTACCTATATGTGCATTGGCTCTAAAAGTAATCTCAATTATAGGTAAAGGATCTTTCAATCTTCCAATTTCAAAAGGTTGTATTTTACCAATCAATATTTCCCTATTAAAACCTTTAAAAAGAGGAATGACTTCTTCAATTGCATTTACCATGTTCTCATATCCTGGCTTTATGGATCTGAGAATCTTTTGAACAATTTATCTTCTGATATGGCTCCTCTTGAAATATTTATCCATGTAGTGTAATTTTAGTAATCCTTTGCACATATGCTCTAACACTCTCATCTTCTTGCATTCTAGCATTTTCTAGTTTAGTTTTCCAATCTTGCAACCTCACTTTCTTTGTATAATCATATTCTTCATAGAACATTTCTAGCTTAATCCAAAATCCATATGTTAGGATAGGTTCCTCTACCTCAACTAATTATGATTCAGATAGGGCACTAATCATTGCCTCCCTTGCAATCATATTGTATTGAAATATATCCTTCCCCTCATCTATGCAAGTGAGAATAACTTGATCTTTTCTTTGGCATCAACTTCATTCTTTGTAATCAACTAGCACTCAATTCCCATGCAAATCAAATGTGTCTACATCTTGTTCTTCCAACTATCATAGTTATCACCATCAAACTTAGGAATATCCTTCCTATAAGCCATAGTAGATCTCCTCAAGTTGTTAATATACCTTCTTAAAGATGACCTAATGATCTAATAATAATTTTTAAGAAGTAAAGTCCACACACAAATAAGGGGAGGAGTGAGGGAATTAGTTGAATGACCAAATATATTTAAAATCAAACTTGTCAATTTGATCTCCATTAATTAAAAAAATGATTCAGAATAGTTCAAGAAACCATACACCATAACACAATAATTTTTTGACTAGAGAAACCCTTGATCAAAGGAAAATCCCTAGTGGGTATATGGCATACATAAGATAATGCACTAACCTTGTGAAATAATATGACCCTTTTAGGAGTTAAATCCAATGTATGTAGCACAATAGTCCTTGTTCTAGGATATATCCCTATTAGGAGACTTTTGAGTCTTGTTAGAAGGTTCCAACCATGTTAAATGATAAAATGAAACAAGTAGACCCATTTCATAAATGCTCTAGCAAGTGTGGAAGGCAATCTTTAAAGATAACATATCCAAAATATGATATGATTGATCTCTGCAACTTACTTCCTAAATTAGATCCTTTGAAGCTCACCTCAATCAATAAATATCATCTCTTCTTTGATCCAATCATCCAACATAAAAGCTCACATCCATATATGTATCAAGACATATCCCACGCACATCCAACCAAGGACAAGAACTTTCCTTTATACCCCTTACAAATAATTAAATAGGTCATCCTATTAGAGCTTTCTTGATGTAAATTTTAATTACAAAGGCCCAAACTAAGGTGTGCACACCTTTATAATCATTATTACAATATGTTTTCTACATGTTATCACATTTTTCAATGATAAAATATACTCTTCCTCAACATAGTTGGCTACTAGTAAAATATACCACATGTTACACAACACCTTTCAAGAATAACCCAAATGCTTTCCAATTTCAAACATATGTACACAAAAAAGTGTTCTATCATATCTCAAGCTTGCTAACATTAATTCCTACTTGAAATTAAGATATAGAAAAATTATGATCAATTGACTCTATCATTATTCCCTCTATATTGGTCAGCTACTAGTCTTCACCAAACAAGTTGTAAATCATTTAGAACATAATATAAAGCATGTATAACATAGATATGATATCTATACTCATTTTCTATACACATTTAAGCTCCCATACATAGTATTGTCATGAACTCGCCTCCTTGTACTAATAATGAACCTCTAATATATAGATTTTGTGTATGTCATGAACATACAAATAAATGGTGTCATCCATGATAAAACTAGTCGCGAATACATATTAGATACTCATCCAAGTGCTAGAAAAGGCCTCAACTCCTTAAAAAATACACTCTTTTTTTTTTTCTTGTCAGTGAAATCTCTCTTATTTTAATTTTGGATATGATGAAGACTCAAATATATTGGGGGCTTGATGACATGTCTTCATCTCCTTAGTCATGATGAGATCAACTTAATCTTTGGATCTACTTTATTGTGAGTTTGAGACTAATCATACTCCCTCTAAAGTGGAGGATAAATATACCATCTAAAATGAAAGGACCAATTATTTAGTACCTTAAAGATCTCACCCCTTAGTTACCTTATGGACCATGGATGGATTCGTGCTCAATCAATCATTTCTCATATTTTTTCCTACTTCTTATATCTTCATATGTGAAGTTTCTAGAACCTCAAGGTTAGCTCTTGTAGGATAACCCTAGGATTGGTTGACCCAAGTAAACCTAGATTGATCCCAGTCAAACTATTCTAGAATAGGATGACTCAGGTCAACCCCAGTCAACTTGTTTTAAGTTTGTTCTCAAATAATAGTATAAAAGGAAGCCCAAGAACCTCATTTTAACATCCAAGGAAATCCACTAACAATCCATGAATTTTATTGTAATCACACATGCAAGTATGAGCACTTAAGAAATAACATTTTCTCGACGCATTCAAGATTCAAGAATCCTTTGTAAGCATTTCCTCTTCAAGATCTAGATTTTTTTGGCCATCAAGGGAGGAGATCTACATTGAGGCATTAATCATCTTCTTGATTAATGTACATTTACATCCATGACTCCATGATGTGGTTTTAGTAGATCAAATGCATTTGTGGAGATTTCTTGTGTTGACAACACACACGCATTGTAAAATCCTTATTGACAAGGGTTTCTTCAAGTGAGGTGAATATTTACATTTTTCTTTCTTCCTTTCATATTTTACATATCAATGTCAAGGTTGATTCATTAATATAAGGGTTAACCCAAGGCAAGCCCTCATCAAACCAAAACAAAAACCAAGCTTTACTATGTGTAGGAGAAAGATATCTGAATTGTGGTTGCAAATATGAAAACTACTCATTAAAGCCTTTTTGAAGAAGTTGGATTGAATTTTCTACTACTTCGTAAGAACATGTCCATCTTCCTATAAATTTTTTATACACTTTACCACAAATTTGACCTATTTGCAGAGGTTAGAGAAAAATAATATATTCTAGATTTTTTTATGGTGATCACAAATTTGTAGTCAAAAGTTCAATCTTAGGTTTAGATCTAATATTTTCGGAGTGAAAAGGCATATTCTTATGTACATTTGAGTTAAGCACTTAATCATTCCTCTTTAGTCTAGACCTATTTCCATATCTTAATTGGGTTTATTGCATATGTTTAGCACCTAAATCTATCTTACACTTCTCATTAACCCAATTAGCTCAATTTCATATTTACATTGCATGAAAGAGTTCTTTCTTGTAAACTTCCTTGATATAATTTAGGTCTAGTATTGACATCCCTTTATCTATTTGGGTTTTTCTACTCTAGCTTGTGATATATTGAATGTTTGGAAGCCCCTATTTCTCTTCTATTTAATGTTTAATGTGTGAAAAGTGGTTGGTTAATGAATTTACCTCATATAGTTCAACATTAACCACCCCATCAATAATTGTCACCAAAATAACAAAATATTTTTGTGTGTGTACACTCATCCATCTATATACATAAGATGACCTCTATCCAAATTTAATTCGCACTTTCCAGTTTGAGACAATGTTTATACATATTCTAATTTAGACCATATGCTAACATGTTAGGCTTATATTTTGCTAGCCTTCTCCATTTACCATTGTAAAATGATGGGCCATAATATGGGATTAGTCTTCTAGTAGTTTTTTCTAAACTTTTTATATTTTTAGGTCCCGCATGTACATTTGGGAAAATAAGGAGGCCTAGATTGGCTCCATGAATAATAGAGTGTCATATCATATAGTTTTAACCCCAAAATTTGAACACCTCCTACATTCTAGGTAGTTTTTAATCATTGGGCCAAGAGTAATATAGTCGATGATCAAACATCTCTTTGTAAATTAAACTCAAACTCAAGGGAAAGTCATCATCTCTATGACATCCATTCTCATAGGGTATGTAGTCCACATTCCCCATGTCATTAAGAAAATTATACATCTTTAAATCAACTTTTATTTTGTTACTTATTTTCATAAATTAATAATATTTTGAGCTAGTATATTGGAACATATTTTTTTTAGATGTATCATCTAATAAATGATCATTTTCCTCTATGCTGGAAGTCAGTGATCCAAAACACTTAAGCCAAGAGGATTTTCCTATAAATATCCATTAAGAAAATACTTAGTTTTCTACATAATATGGAACAATTTTAAAACAAAGTATACATTGTATACATGTTATTTATTGTTATAATATTTAGAATAACTAGGGGGGCGAATCAACTCTTCAAGGTCTAGATGTACCAAGTGAACAAAAAATTACTTAAACAACTTCATATATTATCATTCCATAGTTCAATCTGTATAGTCAACTTTTAGTAACATCAACTAGCTATCCATTGTCCAAAATATAACAGACTTGTAGAATGTAAACATTAATAAGTAAAACACCATAAATAACATCCACACAAGTTTGATACAAGGATTTAATGTGGAAACCCAAATTGGGAAAAACTACTAGCAACATGTTACTCATTTTCACTCTTCTGAAGTGAGCTCTGTTAGGACCCAACCCTGTTAAAGGTTTCAAAATACACTGTTAAATTTGACCTTGTTAAAGGATTTAATCACCCTATTAGGAGTGACCTTTTTAGAAGACTTTAGAATATTACATTAGAATGCCACCACACTAAAGGATTTACATATGACTATTAGGTCAACCTTGATTAAAGGATCTCAAATACTATTTACAATAGTTAGAAAGTAATAATAGGTTTTGATATGTTAAGTACAACTCACTTTGCATTTAAATATCTCAGTTTTTCTCATAAGATGATTGACTATCTAGCCCTAATTGTCATCTCAATCTCTAATTCACATGACAACCCTTCAAGAAATCATTTGTCATGCCCAAAAATATAAGAGCAAAAATGCACAAAATTTATTTTTATTTTTTTAGAACTATGATTCAATAAGATAATATGGTCGACAAGGTTTAGATGTTTAACTACAATGGAGTTAATTTTCGGAGGGGTTTAAGATTCAGATAGTCAAAGGTACTATGAAGCTAAATGCAAGATCACCATAGATAATTCACAGGGTTATGACTCCATTTGATCATTTCGTAAAAGAGATTATTTGGGTGAATTGAAAGTCTCTTAGTAAATCAATTAATGAAATTAAATGACTAATCTATTTAACTAAAGTCATAATCCATCAATTTGTTTTAATGATACAATTTAATTACGAGTAATATACCACTAACCCTAAAAATGATCTAATTAACTAGATCCTTTCATTAACCTAATAACTTGAATGTCATTACGATTTGAATCATCTAACATTAAGAGAATTTGAAATTCTAGAAGATTAATTTAAAATTCATTTGTTCCACGCATGCTAACTACGTTCTTAAACTTTAGTTCCCAAGTTTAAACTAACTTAAAAATTTTCTCCAATATACTTATAACAATCTAATTTATTTATTTATTGTTTACCATAAAAATTGATGACTAGAATAAATTCAATAAATCTATAATTTAATCTAAACTTTATTTGAAAACTATCATAAAATTAAGTCCGTATTAAAATCAATCTACAAAGCTCACAATAGTATAAAACCAATTAATAAAATGATAAGATTGTTTTAATTAAAATATTCTACTTTCAAGTTAAATATTTTCCATAAATTAAAACTAATTTAATACTTTAACCTCTAAAACACCATTTAATATTAACATCATTTTAAAACATTAGGTATAAAGTATAGCTAACCAAACTTAAGAATGCATGTATGAAATAAAAACACTTAGTTAACAAGCACATAGAACATAATTCTACTATCTAATAACATAAAGCAACTATGATCTAAATACTAATCTTAATTTCAAATAGTAATAAACCTAACACTAATCAACAACCTATACTAACCTAGTCTATCCCCAACACACACTACACAAAAAAAACATATAATAACACAAAATGCCCCCTCCCCCCCCTCCCCCCACCCTATACCTACCCTCCCCTCTTATCCACCCACATAGGCCTGCTCACATGCATGGGCCACTACGCTGTCCGAGGCCTACGCATGGCAGACCTATCCCCACTCTCACCTTGCATGAGTTGGAGGCCAGCGCATGAACAATGGAGAGGGAGGTGTAAGGTTTAAGAAATTTTGTTTAAATTTTTTTTTAAAACAAACTTCTATCCCCCACCCCCCCCCCTCCATGACTTGACATGCGTACTTGTAGTAGTGGGGGTTGAGTGTGACCATGCCTAGCCTTAGATAGGAGAGTGGATAAAAGTAAGGGATGGGGTATTAATTTTAGTAGGTGAACTTTTGAATATATATAGTTTTATTTAATATAAGAATGGACATAAAGTCCTAGGCAAGTACCTTGCTTTCTTAGCCACTAGGAGTTTTAATGCAAAAGTTTTGTAGTTGAGATATGTCAACAAGAAGTCCAATAAAATATTTTAATTTCAAATGTAATTAATATCTATATATATTAAAGGATTTAGTATTGGTTTTTAATGGCAATCCAAAAGGATAATATCGAGAATATTCTCTATGACTTGGAGGAATTAAAAATTTCCCCATACATTTTCTAGAGAGGTTTTTAACTCCTCGAGATACACATTTTTCTTTAGAAGCCGATTTTGTCTAAGTGTTGACATGATTTGTTTCTTGCCATATATATATATATATATATATATATATATATATATATGTATATGTATATATATATGTATATATATATGTATATGTATATATATGTATATATATATATATATGTATATATATATATTTGCTATACTAAGAGTGACTTCTAACCAAATGACCACATTGATTCCTTCAACAAACATACCAATACAAGGAAGTGCATAAGGTTATATTTTGTCTTTCTTTCCTATTAATTGTGTTTTATAACATATATATATATATATATATTTGCTATACTAAGAGTGACTTCTAACCAAATGACCACATTGATTCCTTCAACAAACATACCAATACAAGGAAGTGCATAAGGTTATATTTTGTCTTTCTTTCCTATTAATTGTGTTTTATAACTCATCACATAGCAAGGTATATGTTCCTTTATAATCAGAATTCATGGTGATGCATAATTCTTAATCAAATTTTGATTGTGTCACTTATAAATTTTAACAAGAAGAGAGATCACTTTGTGATCACAATGTAGGATTTTTATTTCCTCTTAATACTTAAACATCAAATTGGGAACTTCAACATATCAAATTGCTTTTCATTAACATAATTGAAAACTTGAAAATTCATAATTCAAGACATTATCTATCATTCTATTTTCTCACATACATATGCAAAATTTGAAATCACATAAGAGTAATGCAAGGAGGTTTTCACAATCTTTTCCTTTCTCTATTATTTAACCTGGTTCAAGTCTCCATCGAAAAAGAACCAGTAAGAAAACCTAACGTCTTTCCCAATACATCAAGGTTTAAAATACAATTTTACAAATATTACAATTCAATTGAGTTCTCTTCAAGGGATTTCACAAAAGATCTTTACCAAATTCTTCAATGCATCAAGGAAACTATGGGAGAGACAAGAACCAACATGAAGGTAAAAACAACACAATAAGATGAACAATTCAAGCATGCATTCCCAACCCGGTTTGCACAATTGGTTCAACAATAAACCAAAATAGGGGGGAGGTGGATTTTCTCAATCAGAGATTTGAATCACCATACAATAACATAGCCCTTTTGGGGCCAATATTCAAGAACTTCCATTCTTATATAAATGCCCTTTCAGGGTCAATATAACAAGGGTATTCATTTGTTCCCTTTTTCAAGAATTCACAAAACTTTCATACAAGGTATTGGATGACAAGTAGGTGCCCATACACCCTACCCTCTTTACCTCCTCTCACCATGAGAGGAGACTCTACACTATTGAGGTCCAACTAAGGCCCTTCCCCCATACATGGCCACTTCTTCCCTATCCAAGGGTGAGTCATGCCATAACAATCCCCATGAAATCCCCTCAAAACACAACATCAAAGCAAGTATGAGAATAACATCCAAGGAAAGACAAGTTGAGATCCCTCCAAATCAACCCCAACACACAAGAAAGCAATACAAAAACAACACAATACCTTATACACGATTCAAGCAAGATTCAAGCATTACAAATGAAGAAAAACAATTCAAAGAAGTGAAGAACTCCTACCTTCATGAAAAGAGTTATGGCAAAATGGTGGTTTGAGAAGAGCTTTTCTTTTTCTTCCTTCAATCTTCCAACTTTCTCCAAAACTAGAGATTGGGTGACAAAACCAAAACTACTCCAAAAATGCCTCTAAGTATGATCTTTAAGTCAACTAGACTTCAAGTAACCTCAAGAGAGAGTTTTGGATCACCAACTGAAGTAAGGTGACAATCAATTTTCGCAATCAACCAAAAGTAGGGTTTTTGAGTGACCCTAAAAGTCAACCAAGGAGGCTAAAGGGGTGGAAAGTGCTCCCCACCCATACCCTTACCCCTAGGGTGCTTAAATTTAATGTTTTTAGGCCTTAAAGACTTAATAGAACCCAGCAAAATCTAGGAGAATTTTAAGACCAATTACAACCTCAAAGAATTACAATACAAAGATAGCACAAAATTAACAAGTGGTTTAGTTCAATCTTTCCATTGAGTTTTCTCAGCTAAATTTCCTGCACACTCATTGCACACATTAGTAGATCAAGATATCACATGCATAATGTAAATTATGTATCAGAAAAATCATATAAATTAAAGCATCCATTTTCTAATAATCAATTGTTTATCTAATTCTACTCATATTTTCAACCATTAGAAATGCATAATCCAAGTGTTAGTTTTGCATTCATGTCATCATTATACATGTTCATAAAACATTAAATGATGAAATCAAATAACTGAAGTAAAGCATCACACATCGTAAAATAGCATAATAATGTCCAGTGCATCAAATAATGTTCTGATGTATCAAGTCATAAGTATCAAAATAATAATGTATCATTGATGCTAGGATGGGTTAGGGCAAGGCCTCACATCCTCCCCCACTAGGCATGAATTTCCTCCTTGAGTTCATTAAAAAGATATGGGTACTGAGATCACATCTGTGCCGCATCCTCCCATGAAGCTATAACCTCATCATAGCAATCTCACTGGACTCTAACCTGGTCCAGCTCTAGACCTCAAAGTGCGAGGGTCTGTCAGGCAATAATACGGATAAGCTCTAGCACTAACTGGCCATCCAACTCCACTTGCAAAGCATCCCAATCTATAATATGAGACTCATAATTAATGTATCCTCTAAGTACTAAAATGTGGAACACATCATGGATGCGTGACAAGCTAGGTGGCAAGGCTAAATGATAGGCAATTGGTCCTATCCTCTCTAGGATCTCAAATGGTCTAACAAATTGGGGTGCCAACTTAGAGCCCTTTCTAAATCAAATCAGACTCTTGTGTGGTCACACCCTCAAAAACACTCTATCACCAACCTAATACTCTCGATCTATCCTGTTCGCATCAGCATACTTCTTCTGTCTATCCTATGCCTTTCTCAAGCACTATCTAATCAGAGTCACCTGTTGCTCCATTTCCTTCACTAACTAAGGGCCAATAGATACTCGATCCTCAATCCTGTCCCAACTCAAAGGCATCCTACAAGGTCTTCTATACAAGGCCTCATAAGGCAGCATACCTATGGAGGAATGGTGCCCATTGTTATAGGAAAACTTGACAAGGTGTAGGTATTCCTCCCACTTGACTTGATGGTCCATCACATACATACGCAACATGTCCTCCAAAACCTGATTCACTCACTTGGTCTACCCATCGGTCTGAGGATGGTACGCTGTACTGAAATTGAGCCTAGTGCCCAATGCTATCTGCAACTCTCTCCAAAATGATGAGGTGAATAGTGAGTCCCTATTGGAGATGATCTTACGAGGAATGCCATGAAGTCTGACAATATCCCGTAAAAACACCTAAGTTATGTTCCATGCTATGTATGTAGTATGCACAAGAGAGAAGTGGGCAACCTTGGTCAACGTGTCAACTGTCACCAAAATGGCATCATGGTGATGAGGTGACAAGGGGAGACTAATAATGAAGTCCATAGATATAACATCCCACTTCCACTCTACAATCTCATGAGGCTAAAGGAGCACACCAGGATGACGATGCTCTGCCTTCACCCTTTGACACTTGAGGCATCTCGCAACTATGTTAGCAATCTGCACTCTCATGCCTTGCCAATGATATAACTACCTCAAATTTGCATGTAACTTCTTAACATTGAGGTGCGTTGCATAAGGTGCTCTATGAGCCTCAAGTATAATGAGCTCGCGCAATCCCCCAATGGAAGGTACATACATACGTCCTCTATGATGCAAGAGTCCATCGAACTCCAAGGAATACTTTGCATACTTCCCTTCCAAGGGTCTCCGAGAATGCACCACCTGACTAACCTCTGTGAAAAGCTCATCCACAGGAAAGTGCTGAAGAATCCTCTCTCTCAAATCGGTACTAGTAGTCATAGATGATAACCCATGGCGCCTTCTACTTATGGCATCTACAACTACATTCTCCTTCCCCTTGATGTAATGAACATAAAAAATGTACTCATAAAGGAACTCCATCCACCTTCTCTACCTAGCATTAAGGTTCGGCTGCGTGAATATGTACTGCAAGCTTTGGTGATCGAAATGAAGCTCAAATCTATGACTTTGTAGAAAGTGTCGCCACCTCACTAAGGCATGAACCATTACTGCAAGCTCCAGGTCATAAGTAGCTTAATTGAGTTCATGAGTCTTCAACTTCCTAGACTCGAAGGAAATAGGTCAGCCATCCTGCATAAGAACTGCCCCAATACCATCCAAAGACGCATCGGTGCACACCACAAAATTTATAGATGGATTTGGTACTACAAGAATCGGTGCACTCATGAGGGCTCTCTTGAGCTCTTGAAAAGCTCTATCACACTTATCTATCCACTCATACTTCTTTCCCTTCCTCTGAAGAGACATGATACGGTGTGCCAATCTAGAGAATCCTGCAATGAAGCATTGATAATAGCCTGCTAGTCCATAAAGCTTCTCAACTCCATGACATTAGTGGGTGCTGGCCAATCCATGATGGCACTAATCTTCGATGGGTCTATTGAGACACCATTGCCTGATATGACATGACCCAAATAATGTATCTTAGGTCTAAAGAATGCACACTTCGACAAGCTACCAAACAATTGGTTCTCCCTCAACTTCCGCAACACCTATCTCAAGTGCTCTTCCTGCTCCTCATCATGAGAATATATCAGGATGTCATTCAGGAAAACAACCACAAACTTATCCAAAAAGGTACGAAATAATCCATTCATGAGGCTCATGAATACAGTGAGAGCATTCATGAGGCCAAATGGTACCACAATGAACTCGTAGTGACCATACCTGGTACGAAATGCAGTCTTAGGGATATCACTATCCAAAATCCTCAACTGATGATAACCCGACTTAATGTCAATCTTTGAAAATACTCGAGCACCCTACAATTGATTGAAGGGGTCATCAATCCTAGGAAGAGGGTATCAGTTCTTGATGGTTACTTTGTTCAATTGCAGATAATCAATACACAACCTAAGTGATCCATCCTTCTTCTTTACAAAGATCATTGGTGTGCCCCAAGGTGACACACTAGGTTGAATATGCCCCTTCTCTAAGAGTTCCTCCAACTGGATCTTTAGTTCACTAAGCTCATGAGTAGTCATCCTATAAGGTGCTCTCGACACTGGCTCTACTCCTGGCACAAGATCAATTTGAAAATCTACTACTCTAGGTGGAGGCCTACTAGGGAGCTCTGAAGGGTAAACATCTGCAAAATCTTGCAATATAGGAAAATCATCGAGGGATGGCTCCCCCTTTGAATCTTCCTCCCTATCATTGATGGTGATAGCGAACAACTGACATCCCTTTTGCATGCACCGTCTAAGCTGCATAGCAAAAATCATACGAAGGGATATGGGTCTCTTAACCCCAAGGATCACTCTAGAGATACCATCCACATCCACACATTCCACCCTCTTCTGTCAACAATCCATCTTGGCACTATGGGCATAAAGCCAATCCATGCCAAGAACAACATCATAAGAACCTAGAGGGGTAATGCATAGATCAAACATCATGGGCATGTCTCCAATCTGAATTGGGAAACTATGCACCATGGAACTAACTAACACCTTGACTCCTAAGGCTAACTCTACCTTCCAATTGACATCTTATCTAACTGCCACTAGCCCACAATGCTCCACCACAAAGGGAGATATAAATGAGTCAGTAGCTCTTGAATCAAATAAAATAGTAACCATGCTACCCCATATACTACCTGTAGCCTGATGCTCGGCTTGGTGGTTATCAACCACTACAAAAACTCTGTGGGATCTACCTACATCACCAATTTTCGGCTCTAAAAATGCCCCTCTCTAACTACTGGAGGACTGTCCCTGAGGACACTCTCTAGCTATGCGACCCATGCCACCACAAGTGTAACATGGTCCTTGCGTGTAAGATCGTGCACCCTATGATCCAGACTACTATGGACCTCCTAACCTGCTAGATCCACTGAAACCACCCCTAGAAGACTACTGAGTCTTCGCTGGCTATGACTGTGGGGTCTGTACTTTCTGATCCTGCCTTAGACCCTGTGAATTTCACTGCTTGGGCTTGGAGCCCTGATAACCCTGTGAAGGTTTCTGTTGCTGAGACTATTGGCCCTTAAAGGACCCTACTGTGTAGTTCTAATTCCCTTTGCAAGGGGGTTTCTGCTCGGTAGAGTTTTAGTTCTGAGACTGATCTCGTGACTCCTGTCTACCCTGAGGATCCTCTGTAACTAGTGCAACCTCAACTACCTATCTAAAGGTAGTAGGAAAGGCCATACAAACTAGACCTTGAAGTGAGAAATTCAGGCCCATGATAAATTGATGCACTCACAGTTTCTTGTCCTTCATGTACTTGACGTATGGAAGGAGCTCGAGAAACCTACTCTCATATTGAGCTACAGTGAGACTCCTCTAATGTAGTGAATGAAACTCCTCTATTTGCTTCTGCTTGAAGTGCTCAGATAGCTACCTCTCCTTGAATCTCTCTAAGAATGACTCCCATGTGAGGGTATCCATGCTCACTCCTCTTATAGTCTCCTTCTGATGCCACCAATTGGAGGCATCTCCCCTCAACTGATGAATTGCAAGATGTGCCTTCAGATTACTCCCATAAGGATGTAATCCAAAGCATCATTGAAGACTCTATTACTAGGCCTCTGCTACTATCCCCTCTATGGAACTAGTAAAGTGTGGTGGTTCGAGTTGTATCAACTCCTTGATATCATCTCCTATATGTCTAGGAGGTTTATCGAGTGGTGGTCCTCTCTAATGTATCGACTCACCCTCATGCTCACCTTGACCCTCAACTTGCCTCGGTGGAGGACTCCTACTCCTCTCTCTATCTCTGGTCTTGCCTCCTCCAGGAACCTGTGCTTCCCCTCCAGGAATCTGCTACCCTGGCTGTACTATAGGTGCTACCCTCTACTAGACTATGCTAATCAATGCCTGCAAGGCATCCAAAATATCCTGATTTGGATTCAGTGGTGGAGGTGGCGGTGGAGTTGGTGGTCCATCCTCTTGTCCTGCTCTACCACCTCTCACCCTATGACCTCTACCTCATCAGTTGCTCTATGTAACAGGAGGCATCCTACACAATTAAAGTTTTAGTTAAGTTTAGAAGCATAATGGTTTTAGGTTCCTAGTGTTGCAACCTGGCTTTGATACCAAAATGTCATGCCCAAAAATATAAGAGCAAAAATGCACAAAATTTTTATTTATTTATTTTAGAACTATGATTCAATAAGATAATATGATCGACAAGGTTTAGATGTTTAACTACAATGGAGTTAATTGTCGGAGGGGTTTAAGATTCAGATAGTCAAAGGTACTATGAAGCTAAATGCAAGATCACCATAGATAATTCACAGGGTTATGACTTAGTTTGATCATTTTGTAAAAGAGATTATTTGGGTGAACTGAAAGTCTCTTAGTAAATCCGTTAATGAAATTAAATAACTAATCTATTTAACTAAAGTCATAATCCATCAATTTTTTTTAATGATACAATTTAACTACGAGTAATATACCACTAACCCTAAAAATGATCTAATTAACTAGATCCTTTCATTAACCTAATAACTTGAACGTCATTATGATTTAAATCATCTAACATTAAGAGAATTCAAAATTCTAGAAGATTAATTTAAAATTCATCTG
The DNA here is from genome assembly GCA_028749045.1 of Cupressus sempervirens. NCBI lineage: Eukaryota > Viridiplantae > Streptophyta > Pinopsida > Cupressales > Cupressaceae > Cupressus > Cupressus sempervirens. The sequence continues at coordinate 584,232,530 of CM053784.1, read as the reverse complement.
TTCCACGCATGCTAACTATGTTCTTAAACTTTAGTTCCCAATTTTAAACTAACTTAAAAATTTTCTCCAATATACTCATAACAATCTAATTAATTAATTTATTGTTTACCATAAAAATTGATGACTAGAATAAATTCAATAAATCTATAATTTAATCTAAACTTTATTTGAAAACTATCATAAACTTAAGTCCATATTAAAATCAATCTACAAAGCTCACAATAGTACAAAACCAATTAATAAAATGATAAGATTTTTTTAATTAAAATATTATACTTTCAAGTTAAAACTTTTGCTTAAATTAAAACTAATTTAATACTCTAACCTCTAAAACACCATTTAATATTAACATCATTTTAAAACATTAGGTATAAAGTATAGCTAACCAAACTTAAGAATGTATGTATGAAATAAAAACACTTAGTTAACAAGCACATAGAACATAATTATACTATCTAATAACATAAAGCTACTATGATCTAAATACTAATCTTAATTTAAAATAGTAATAAACCTAACACTAATCAACAACCTATACTAACGTAGTCTATCCCCAACATACACTACACAAAAAAAACATATAATAACACTAAATGTTATTTCCTCCCCTCCCCACCCTATACCTACCCTCCCCTCCTATCCACCCATGTAGGCATGCTCACATGCATGGGCCACTGCGCTACCTGAGGCCTACGCATGGCAGACCTGTCCCCACTCTCACCTTGTGTGTGTTGGAGGCCAGCACATGAACAATGGTGAGGGAGGTGTAAGGTTTAAGAAAATCATTTTAAATTTTTTTTTTAAAAACAAACTTCTAGCCCTCCCCCCTCCATGACTTGACATGCGTACTTGCAACAGTGGGGGTTGAGTGTGACCACGGCTAGCCTTAGATAGGAGAGTGGACTTTTGAATTTTTTTTTTTTGATTTAATATAAGAATGGACATAAAGTCCTAGGAAAGTACCTTGCTTTCTTAGCCACTAGGAGTTTTAATGCAAAAGTTTTGTAGTTGAGATATGTCAACAAGAAGTCCAATAAAATATTTTAATTTCAAATGTAATTAATTTATATATATATATTTTAAAGAATTTAATATTGGTTTTTAATTGCAATCCAAAAGGATAATACAAAGAATATTCTCTGTGACTTGGGGGAATTAAAATTTTCCCCATACATTTTTGAGAGAGGTTTTTAACTCCTGGAGATACACATTTTTCTTTAGAAGCCAATTTTGTCTAAGTGTTGACATGATTTGTTTCTTGCCATATATATATATATATATATTTTCTATACTAAGAGTGACTTCTAACCAAATGACCACATTGATTCCTTCAACAAACATACCAATACAAGGAAGTGCATAAGGTTATATTTTGTCTTTCTTTCCTATTAATTGTGTTTTATAACTCATCACATAGCAAGGTATATGTTCCTTTATAATCAGAATTCATGGTGATGCATAATTCTTAATCAAATTTTGATTGTGTCACTTATGAATTTCAACAAGAAGAGAGATCACTTTGTGATCACAATGCAGGATTTTTATTTCCTCTTAATACTTAAACATCAAATTGGGAACTTCAACATATCAAATTGCTTTTCATTAACATAATTGAAAACTTGAAAATTCATAATTCAAGACATTATCTATCATTCTATTTTCTCACATACATATGCAAAATTTGAAATCACATAAGAGTAATGCAAGGAGGTTTTCACAATCTTTTCCTTTTTCTATTATTTAACCTGGTTTAAGGCTCCATCAGGAAAGAACCAGTAAGAAAACCCAATGTCTTTGCCAATACATCAAGGTTTAAAATACAATTTTAAAAATATTACAATTCAATTGAGTTCTCTTCAAGGGCTTTCACAAAAGATCTTTACCAAAGTCTTCAATGCATCAAAGAAACTATGGGAGAGACAAGAACCAACATGAAGGTAAAAATAACACAATAAGATGAACAATTCAAGCATGCATTCCCAACATGGTTTGCACAATCGGTTCAACATTGAACCAAAATAGGGGGGAGGTGGATTTTATCAATAGAAGATGTGAATCACCATACCATAACATATCCCTTTCGGGGCCAATATTCAAGAACTTCCATTCTTATATAAATGCCCTTTCGAGGCCAATATAACAAGGGTATTCATTTCTTCCCTTCTTCAAGAATTCACAAAACTTTCATACAAGGTATGTGATGACAAGTATGGGCCCATACACCCTACCCTCTTTCCCTCCTCTCACCATGAGAGGAGACTCTACACTATTGAGGTCCAACTAAGGCCCTTCCCCCGTACATAGCCACTTCTTCCCTATCCAAGGGTGAGTGATGCCAAAACAATCCCCATGAAATCTCCTCAAAACACAAAACATCAAAGTAAGTATGAGAATAGCATCCAAGGAAAGAAAAGTTAAGATCCCTCCAAATCAACCCAAACACACAAGCAAGCAATACAAAAACAACACAATGCCTTATACATGATTCAAGCAAGATTCAAGCATGACAAATAAAGAAAAACAAATCAAAGAAGTGAAGAACTACTACCTTCATGAAAAGAGTTATTGCAAAATGGTGGTTTGAGAAGAGCTTTTCCTTTTCTTCTTTCAATCTTCCAACTTTCTCCAAAACTAGAGATTGGGTGACAAAACCAAAACTACTCCAAAAATGCCTCTAAGTATGATCCTTAACTCAACTAGACTTCAAGTAACCTCAAGATGGAGTTTTGGGTCACCAACTGAAGTAAGGAGATAATCAATTTTCGCAATCAACCAAAAGTAGGGTTTTTGAGTGACCCTAAAAGTCAACCAAGGAGGCTAAAGGGGTGGAAAGTGCTCCCCACGCATGCCCTTACCCCTAGGGTGCTTAAATTTAATATTTTTAGGCCTTAAAGACTTAATAGAACCCAACAAAATCTAGGAGAATTTTAAGACCAGTTACAACCTTAAAGAATTACAATACAAAGATAGCACAAAATTAACAAGTGGTTTAGTTCCATCTTTCCATTGAGTTTTCTTAGCTAAATTTCTTGGACACTCATTGCACATATCAGTAGATCAAGAAATCACATGCATTATGTAAATTATGTATCAGAATAATCATATAAATTAAAGCATTCATTTTCTAATAATCAATTTTTGATCTAATTCTACTCATATTTCCGACCATTAGAATTGCATAATCCAAGTGTTAGTTTTGCATTCATTTCATCATTATACATGTTCATAAAACATTAAATGATGAAATCAAATAATTGAAGTAAAGCATCACACATCGTAAAACAGCATAATAATGTCCAGTGCATCAAATAATGTTCTGATGTATCGAGTCATAAGTATCAAAATAATAATGTATCATCGATGCTCGAATGGGTTGGGGCAAGGCCTCACATCATTCTTCATCTCTGCTCAAATCTCCTCAATCTCCTACTTAGATTTGTCAGCAACATCAACAACATCTCCAACTTTCAACAACACTGTACATTATTGGAAGTTCACCCTTGTAGCTCCTTAAATATGTAATTTTGATCTTTTTCCACTTAAACATCGCTTTAGATCTTAGGGTTTATGATTAAATCCACCACATACAATGTATATAATCATCATTTTGTTTATCCTCTTCATTCCTATAAACTTCTCTTGGAATCCATTCCTTAGGTTTTTTATCTAATCCTCTCTTAGCATTAAATGATCCATCTCATTGATCCTTATCTTTAAAATTCTTTCCATATTCCTAGAAATCAACTTAGTTGGATGGAAATTATGATTTCTCACAAATTATTAAAATATTGTTCCTCAGCCAATACTGTATTTTGAATCTCAGTCATCACTGGGTTACTCGATCGCTATTAAATTTCTTGCTTATTACATACACTATCACTCAATTGATACGGATGCTTTGTCAACACTAATTTTTCTCGGCTTGTTTTGGCACTCAATCGAGACTAGCATCACTTGACATATACTTTAGATTTGTTAATCTTTTGCTCTATTGCTTGGTCAAGCCTATGCATTTAATATGTCTTTGATCACACCTTGAAGACTTGAACATTATTGTCTTCTTCTTTTCCAACATGATTTAAATAATCACTTTATCTTGTCAAAGTCCAACTAATTAAGTGTCCATTTATAGTTTCCTCTTCATAAATCAACCTTTTCTCTAGATACTTTTGTTATAAAAAACTTCAAGTCCTCTTCATCAATCAAATAGATATGACACTTAGATTAGATACAAAACTATCTCACCAATAGGTTTGACATCAATGGAAACATACCAATCGTTCCAATTGTAGTTTCCAAAAATCTCCCTCTTTGGCATTGATGGCAACACCTCAAGTTACCATGCAATCCAAAAAAATTACTATCTTGAGCAATACCCTCAATATATTAGACCTTCTTTCATATCCTTAGTTTCATTTTGATTCTCATCTTTATAACTACATGCCCATCAATATGAACTCCCTCTTAGTAATCTCTCCCTCTTGCATAGATATCTATTCTAGTTTCTTATTGTAACAACTTTCATTGTCTCCCTATTTCATTTTGATCTCCTTTTGAATAATCTTTCTCCCTTTCTTTCTTTTAGTAACTAGATAATCTCTCCCTCTTTGATAACTATGCCAAAGACATTTCAACTCATGCATATTTTTCATGTAGATACCTTCATGTCAGTTTTGAATTCTTCATCTATCATCTTTGTATGACTGATCAATTATTATGTTTTTCTTCCTCACTACTACCTTAGGAAACACCTAAAGTAGAACTATTTGCATCAATTTGTAAGATAGTCTGATCAACACATATTGATGCAAAGAACCATCTTTTCTTAAGTATCCTTGTCTAGGGGAGCACCCCTAATTTAGCTCTAAGATATTCATGAGCATATTTAGGTAAAGCTTTTGTGAATATGTCATCTATTATATCTTTTGTTTTCACATGCTCCAATTTCACTTCTTTGTCTTGAACTAGCTCTCTCTAGTAATGATACTTGATAGCAATATGCTTTGTCTTTCCATGCATTGCAAGATTCTTTGATATGTTAATAGCACTAGTGTTATCACAATAGATAACTACTAGGTCTGCAATCTCTTCCTTTATTCCTTTTAATAATTTCTTGATCCATATGATATTTTAATAATTCACTATTGTTGTCACATACTTAGCTTTAGATGTTGATTGGGAAATGTGTTCTACTTCTTGTTTGTCCTCAAAATTAATCTCTTTACTAGAAAGAATGCAACTCCACTTGTGCTTTTTCTATCATCAACATTTCTTGCCCAATGAGAATCAGTGAATACCTTTAGTTCAAATTTATCATTCTTTTTGCAATACAATCCATAGTCTTCTATTCCTTTTAGATATCTTAGTATTCTTTTCACTCCCATCATATGATTTTCCTTAGGACTTATAGAAAATCTTACAACTATCCCAACTGCTAATGCAATATTAGGGCTTCTATGAACAACATATTGTAGTTTTCCAATCATTGATCTGTATAATGTCTGGTTCACATTAGTAGAATCATCATTCTTAGATAATTTATGTCCAGTAACCATAGGTGTACTAACTGGTCTTAAATATTCCATTCCTAATTTTCTTAGTATCTCCTTGATATATTTGAATTGAGTAATGAAGATACCTTGCATCATTTGATATACTTGTAAGCTAATAAAGAATTTAATCTCACCAAACATTTAAATTTTAAATTCCTTCTTCATTTCATCAACAAATGATTTTCATAATGCTTCCTTGCCTCCAAATATGATAAAAAAAAAAAAACTCAGATAGCAGTACCTCATTGTTCTTGCCAATCTTTTAAGTACAAATTATTGTTGTCATTTATTCTTGCAAAACCAATCTTCACCAAATAATTATGTAGCTTTGCATACCATGATCTAGGGGATTTTTTTAATCCATATAAATATTTTTGTAGCTTGCACACCATATTTTTCTTGCTAGGATCCACAAATCCTTTAGGCTTCTCTATGTATACTTCTTCTTTAAGTATCCCATTTAGAAATGTAGATTTGATGTCCATTTGATATACCTTAAATCCTTTATAAGAAGAATATGAAAGTAGTGTTCTAACCCCTTCTAGTCTTTCTAATGGGGAAAATGTTTCCCCATAATCAAAACCTTCATCTTTTACATATCCTTTTCATACCAATCTAGCCTTATTCCTTGTGACTTCACCATTTTCATTCATCTTGTTCCTAAATATCCACTATGTTCCAATAAAATTTTTGTCTTTAGGTCTAGGTACCAGTATCCATGTTTTTTTATTTTCAATCTTCTCAATTTCTCCATTCATTTCTTGTATCCAATCTTCATTCTACAAGGCATATTTCAAAGATTTGGGCTCAAACTAACAAAGTAAACATGTATCACTTCTGAGTCTTTTTCTTGTCATAACACTAGATTCTTTGTCTCCAATTATTTGTTCAGGTGCATGATCTCTTCTCACATAGTTTTCTAATACATGTTATTTTCTTCTTTTCTCTTCAACAAGTTCATCTTGAAATGATTTCAAGCTCATTATCTCTCTCAAGTTCAAGTTTAGGTTCATGTTTTGCATTCTTTACATTGTCTTCCTAATTTTCAACTTCCTCTATTTGTGACTTGACATCATTTCCCCATTGGTCGACACCCATAGTCTACTACTTGACAACTGGTTGTTGCAACTTGACATTCCCAGTATGTTGTGGATCTGGAGCTTTATTCTCTTATTTAGGTGGGGTGCTAGGAGCACTTTCATTCACATATATGAATGAAATATAGTCTTTAGGTTTCATCTTGCATTCAACTTCATTTCTTTCTATATACTCATCAAATTTTACATTTGCATTTTTCATAAATTTGTTAATGTTAGATTTCAAACACTTATAAGCTTTTCTCTTAGGAGAATAACCTAGGAATATGCCTTCATCACTTTTAACATCAAGTTTTCCATTTCAATTGTCTTTTAGTATGTAATATTTACTTCCAAAAACTTTGAAATACTCCACATTATAATCATATCCATACCATAATTCAAAAGGTGTAGCATTTGTACCTTTCTTGACTTGAACTCTATTCAAGGCATAAACAACTATACTTACAACTTCTCTCAATTATTTTTGTGACATATTTTTCTCCATCATCAATGTTCTAGCACAATCCATGATTTATCTATTTCTTCTTTCATCTATTCCATTTTGAGGAGGGGTCCTGGGTGTTGACATTTGTCTTTTTGATTCCTCTATCATTGTAGAACATGTTAAATTTATTCAAAATGAATTCACCACCTCTATTAGATCTCAAGAACTTCAAATTCTTCCCTGTCTCCTTTTCAAATCTAGCCAAATGCCACTTAAATCACCAAACAGCATTTGATTTTTCTTTAAGAAACATCATAATCATCATTCAAGAGTAGTCATTAACAAATAGAATGAAATATTTATCTCCACAATAGTTTTGAACACCAATAGGTCCACATAAGTCAGTATGAACCAATTCCAAAGTATCATCAGATGAATATGTCTTTCTCTTGAAACTAGACTTTTTCATTTCTCCTAATCAATATTGTTTAAACATAGCGTTATTAGGTTTCTTTAGTTTTGGAAAACCTCTTACTCTTTTCATTTTACTAGTGCTAACCAAATTATCAAAATTTACATGACATAACCTCTTGTACCATAACCAAATATCTTCATGTTGTGCAAAAAAACATGTCTCATCAGATAAATCTAGATAGAATATATTACCTCTTGTTTGATCACCACTTCCAATTAGTTTACCATCAACATCAAATATTTTGGCCTTTTTGTGATGAAATTCAACTTTATAACTTGATTTATTTAACTATGAAACACTCAACATAATATAGGTAAGTCCTTCAACTCAATAAATATTGTCACATTTGATCTTATCAGTTAGTTGTATCGATCCTTTACCTTTCACAAGACATGGAACATCATTACAAAATTTAACAGAACTACCCTTGAATTGTCCAATGTTCTCAAATTTACTTCTATCACTAGTCATGAGATTTGAGCAACCATTATTAATTATCCATCTATCACTTTTATTCACATAAGAAATTAATTCACTTCTCTCATCTTCATCAGAATATTCTTTCATAGAACATAGACTACTTCATTATTACTCTCAAATTAAATATCAGTTTATTCTTCAGCCATATAACAATATTTCTTACCCTTATCTTTGTATTCTTTTTTCTTCTAGTTTTCTCAATCATCTCTTCTTCCTTTGTACTTTCTTTCCTTTCTATCATCCTTGTCTTCTCTAGTAGGACATCTTGCACCAATATGACCAACTTTGTTACATGAAAAACAAAATATAGGAAGTTTACCTTTTCATTTTCCTTTGCAACTTCCAAGTCCTCTAGCCATTAGTACCTCAAGTTCATCATGTTCATCATTTGAAGTATCACCATCAATTTTCACATATTTTCCTTTTCCTTTCTTGCTAAGAACTAGTTGTGATTTAAAAGAAGATTCAATAGTAGCAGGAGTGTAATTATCAAAATTAGACATCTCAAAAGTAGTAAGCCTACCAATTACACCTTCCAAAGTTAGGTCATTACCTAGTGCACATCTCAATTCTTGTATTGCAAAAACCCTAATTTTATAGATAGGAAGTAGAGTTCTTAATACCTTTCTTATGACTGTTTCATCCCCAATATTTTTGTTTGCACCTCTAATAGCATTAAAAACATATTTGATTCTTGTACAATACTAACCTATGTTCTCACCTTCTATCATTCTCATTTCATCAAATTTTCCTCTAAAGCTTTATGATTTGGCTCTAATGACATTATCATCTCCTTCATATATAGTCTTCAATTTATCCCACATTTTCTTTGAATTCTTTCATTCTTTTATATCATCAAACTTAGCATAGCTTAGGGCTAAAGAAATATCCAACATTGCTTGATTGTGTTCTTTCTTTTCTTTCAATTGTTGAGTGGTCAGAGGAACTATTGTTATATTCACATATGAATTATCCAAAAACTCTAGAGCAACATCACCAATACCAACTTTATGTAGCCTCATCAATCTTTGCCATGGAGGAAATTTTTTTGCTCAACTTTGGTACCTCCTTTTTGTACATCATGATCTTTAGCTTGGAGTACCTTCATACTTATTTCTACAAGCACCAATGCTCTGATACAAATTGTTCTAATATTTAGAATAATTGGGGGAGGGGGGTGTGGTGAATAAGTTATCCAAGGTCCAAATGTACCAATTGAAAAAACAAGAACTTAAACAACTTCAGATCTTATCATTCCATAGCTTGGTCTCTATAGTCAACTTTTAGTAACATCAACTAGCTACCCACTTTCCAAAATATAATAGACTTGTAGAATGCAAACATTAATTAGTAGAACAACATAAATAACATCCACACAAGTTTGTCACTAGGATTTAATGTAGAAACCCAATTTGAAAAAAACCACTAGCAACATGTCACTAATTTTCACTCTTCTAAAGTGAGCTCTATTAGGAGCTAACCCTATTATAGGTTACAAAACACACTGTCAAATGTGACCTTGCTAAAGAATTTAATCACCCTATTAGGAGTGGCCTTGTTAGAGAAATTTAGAACATTCCATTAGAATGTCACTCTGCTAAAGGATTTACATATGACTGTTAGGTCAACCTTGATTAAATGATTTCAAATAATGTTTACAATGGTTAGAAAGTAACATTGGTTTTGATCTGTTAAGTGCAACTAACTTTGCATGTACATATCTTAGTTTTTCTCATAAGATGATTAACTATTTAGCCCTTATTGTCATATTAGTCTCTGATTTTCTTGGCGACCCTTCAAGAAATCATATCTTGCAAAAATACTTAACAAGGGGTCAAAAAAACCACCAATCCAGACACCCTTTTTAGAGACCTTAAGGATTTTGGTGGTCTAGGGTTCCCAACTTATTCATACAATACGGGCACAATTTTAGCCTTAAAATAAGGTTTAAGGGTTCAACAAGTTGCCTAATGAAAAGATTGTTTTTCCTTCCATAGGACTTCCACCATAGATTCCTATTGAGGTTAGAGTTTCATTACACATTCCCATAGCACATTTCAAGCTTTGATTGAAGTATCAAGCACATTCAATCACCCAAAACACCTCTATACTTGAATGTAATCCCTAGCCATGCATCTTTGGCTTGCCTAAGGCATCACCAAAAAATCACTTGCTTTGCTTTCCAAGGGCCATCCTTTTCTTTACAATATGTACAAGGAGTCATCTCCCAAATCGCAAGAGGTCATACATATCCTACAATGGGAGAGGGAGTTATGACTCCATTTTACCCAATCACTTGGTTAAGAACATTAGGATATCAAAAACCAGAATAATTTTTTCAAGTAATAATAACCTCACAAAACTTCAAACTAAAACTATACAAAAACACAAAACAAACTCGTCTAACTATTCAAGAAACAATAGTTCCAAATGAAAAGCATAAAACTGTAACTGTAACTTGTTTAGCCTGTACACCAAAATTCTCTCCAAGTTCCAACCCTACAATAAGGTTGAGGACTTTTGAGCATTTTTTGCAATTTTGAGTGTTTGACCCCCAAACTTACTCCAAATATTGTCAAACCTTTCCAAAGGCCTTAAATGGTTATAAAATAGGTAATAAGGTCCTTCAAACACTTGTCTGACTATTCTATGCCTCAAAACACAAAAATGCCCTATATAGCCTAATTGAGCAACTATGAGCAATTTACCTTGAACAACCTCCCCTTAGGACTAGTCTAGACCTATTATTCATTTAGTGGTGTAGCTATCACCACTACAATCCAAAATAACCTAGGAGCCCTAGGTATTTCACAATCCTACCTAGGTTCCCTTGTACCAGAAGTTAAGAGAGAAAAGACAATGAATTGAAAGAGTTTTCAAGCACAAACTCAACAAAACCCTAGTCACATGATTTCTAGGTATTTTATGGAGTTTTAATTATATTTTTGAAATAGTTAAATCAACTACAATGGAGAATCCCATAGTATGTGATGTGAGTGAGAGACCTAGGTATAAGTTTAAGTAACACCCCTACATTTCCTTGGAAGATGATCCTCTAGGTGCATTTTGTCAAATCCTGGCTAACATTCTACACATAGAAGATGTTAGAGCTTATATTCTTTGTAAATTTGAGAGCATTGGTGACAATAATATTCATAATGAGCTAAATGAAGTATGCAACAATGAATTGTCATTGAAACAAAGGTATGCACACCTAAATGAAATGAACATTATTAACTAGATTTTGTATACTAAGTTTTACAACCATGAGTGGACAAGGATAATTTTGAGTAGAATATATGAGGACATGTTCTGGGTTGGAGACATTCTAATTACAATTGATATTGATATGATCCAAAAACTTACTGACCTTAGAAATGAAGGAAGCAATCCAACAAATGAGAAAAATGTGAAGAAACAAGTTGAGGTAAACCTTGGAACAAAATCTATCAAAAGGAATGTGAAAATAGATTTGATAAGACAAACTGATGTCAAATTGATCAGTAAGATAGTTGGATGCAAGTTCAATTATAGTTCAAGAGTGAACTCTATACGTGATGGATTCATTATGCATCTTATCTGATGCTGGCAAAGAAGGATAAAGAAAAATTATATGAGATTGTGAAACAACAATAGTTGGATAATATTGATAGGTTGAAAAAGAAAAAGAGTGCAATATTTATCTTTGAGTCATTGTTAACTCATTTATTTTTTCATGTAATCAAACAATTCCCTGGGATATCTAATTGAGAATGGGAAAATGAACCTTGCACTATGAGATTAATAAATGAGCACTTCAGAAGATAGTCAAAAGAAAGACTTACTAAGGATATATCAAGGAGAATGAAACATTTTTAGTCTGAGATGAAACAAAGATTCACAACTCCACCTACAGTAGTCAAAAAGTATAAGAATGACATATGTTTCATGGTTGAAATAGATGTCACATGTATGGAGGCAATGGAACCAAGAGAGAAGTTCAAAGACCCCATTGGAAATGAAATGAGTAAATAAATCATTTAAGGGTATGCAAAGGTCATACTCAAATTAGAAAGAGATACAAATTTTCTTAGATTTTGGACTTATGATGAGAAAATCAGAGAAGTACAAGGAGAATTGTATAGGAAAGACATCAATAATAAAGTTGACAAAATGATAGAAGCAATCTTAAAGGAATCTTGTATGACTAGAGAGGAGTTCAATGAAGCTAAAGGTATTTCCATGGAAATGAGGGTAAGTGGAAACACAAAGATATTGGTAGCTACACTTCTTGCAGTAACAAGACCTATAGAAGGTGTTATAGTAGTAGGGCCATCTAGTCAGATCCATACTATTCCCTATGCCATAGTATCACAAATACAATCCACTTTTGTATAGAACCTCTAGAAAAACAAAGAAGAAGAGGAAGTAACCATAATTGAGGAGAAATTAGTTACAAGGAATCTTGAAAGACTTTCTAAGGTTAAGACAGAACCTACTGAGTCCTCATCCAAGAAAATAATTAAACAACAGTCTAGTGGACAAGGAAAAAGGAGAAAGTCATTGCAAATGATTGAATCTAAATCTAAAGAAGAAGAAGAAGAAGAATACATATAAGATAGACCTATAGAGAAGATAGTTGGAGAGGCAAGAACATCATATAGAAAGAAGCCATGGAAACCCAAGATAGAGAATCTAAATGTTGAAATCATAGATAATGGTAATCTTGTTCAAGTAAATAAGTATCATAACTTGTACAGTAACATGGATAGACTATAACTAGAAAATGTATAGTCAGAAATATGATTTTAGGAATGAAATATTTGAAGACATTAAGAAGAGTATTCCATAAAATCTATACAATAGACTAATAAATAGGAAAAGAAGAGTTATTAATGAAGATAAAAGAACTAGAGAAAACCAAGTTAGAAAGATTTGTGAAGTTAATAATGATAAAGATATGAGTAGAATAATGAAGGATATTGTGCCCTTGCTGAGAAACAAAAGAAGAACCATTCTTTTATTGGGAGGTAATTATGAAGAAGTGAATAAAGAGATTGAGGAAGCCATTGTTAAATACATGACTTCTGTACCTAGTACTGCAAAGAAGAGTGTAGAGTTAGGGGGATAAATCCCTATAAGTATTGACCAAAGTGCACCAAAGAAATAAAATGACACTAAGATGACAAAAACATCTCCAAAAATCAAAATTAGTATTGAAACCATGCAAGTGGACAATACACAAATAACTGTTGATGTGCAAGAAAATCCTTTTAATAGTTTTGGAACAAACATTGTTGACAATTTGGTTAGTTGCACTAGCTCTAAAGATGATGACAAAGATAATTAGAAAGCATAAAATAAAAGAAGAGAAGACAAAGAAAGAAGGAAAAAATAAGAGGAGGAGAAGAAAATGAAAGTGAAAGAATAAAAGAAAAGGAAAGAGGAAGAAGAAAAGAAAAGGAAAGAGGTAGAAGAAAAGAAAGAGGTAGAGGAAAAGAAAAAGAAAGAGGAATTAGAAAAGCAGAGGAAAAGAAACGGCAAGAGGAGGAGAGATAGAGAAAGGATGAAGGGAAGAAGAAGGCACAAGAGGAAGAAAAGAAGAAGAAGGCAATAGAAGTGAAGAAGAAGAAGAAAGAAGAAGACAAGGAGGAAGAAAGAAAGAAGAAGGAGGAAGAAAGAAAGAAGAAAGAGGAAGAGGACACAAAGAAAAATGATAAAGATTCAAAAAAGAAAAGTGTACCTAGTTCTTTTAGGACACCTATGACATTGGTAGCCTTGACTGGAGTTGGTGATGATGATCAAACTTTATTGATCTCATCCCTTAGCAAGATTATAGAGAAAAATAGGAAAGTAAAGAGTCTACTAAAAACCTTCATAGAATCCACATAGAGACTTGATAAAACTTTAGCCACAAAGATGACAAAATATGATCCCTAAAATAGAGAAAATGTTGTGATACAATAATTTGATATATAATTTACTAGATTATCTAATATTGTAGTGATTCTAGCTTAGGCAAGCCATGATGCACAACTATTCAAAACATTTTGTCATAACATTCAAAATAACTTGGAAAATCTTGATGTATGACAAAGATTGAGAGGATATATGGAGAGATAAGAATAATTGAGATGGAAAAAGAGAGGATTGAAATGAGATTTTCACTTTTCAGAAAGAATCTATCTTTGAAAATTGGAACTTTAGAGTAGTAGATAGAAGAATGTCTTAGAGCTAAGACATCATTTGATAAGTTTGTCTATTTAGACCTTAATGCAATAGAGATTGCAGCTTATGAACTTTGTGCCCTTCTCAACATATTTGAAGGCATCAAAGATTCATGGAAGAAGAACTTTGAGAGTTTGAAGATCATCTTTGATGATTGTATGACATGACTATCCACTTGACAAAGAGGTATTAATTACAAACTTTGACTTGTAAATAAGTTTTGAATTTTGACATCTTTGTCACTAATGTTAAAGGGGGAGAGAAAAGTATGAAAATTGTATATATGTAATCCAAAGGGAGAGTAATGTAATATATTTAGGAGGTATAAGGAAAGATGGTTGATAATATAATCCACAGTTTTTGACATTTTTGTCAAGGCCAATTTTAGTTTTGAAGTAATAAGTTTCTTTTTGGACTCAGCCAATTTTCCTCATGTTTCCATCAATGAGAAAGGGGGATACTATTGGAAATTTGGCTAAGGTGATGGATTGATGTTGTCAATTCTGGCAACATGATTTTGGTATGAAAAAGGTAGTTCATGAGAATGAAGTTTAGGCTGTCATAATTAGAAATTGTATTAGTTAGTTTTATTAGTGATAGAAAGATAGTTTTGATGTGTGTGGTCAGTAGAGGTAATATCAACACGTACACAATTAGGTATGGATAGTAAAGATTATCAGGATGATGTGGCTAGGTGCACATAATAGTATAGATAATACAACAATAGTTATGATCAATTTACAAGTCAGATAGGTTAAAGGGAAGAATATAGCATGATAAAGAAGTGAAGATTATGGGCTAAGGAATTATTTTGGTTACAAAATAATTACTTAACTAATTGAGGACAACATCATAGATGTTAACTCTAAGTCAAATAAAGTTAATTTTGTATTATGCCAAGTGTGTGAATGCTTGAAGGATGATAGGGCAAGTGTTATAAAAAGAGACGTATAAGTAAAATATCATAATATGTGAAGTGAAGTAAGATTTGAATGTGATATGTGAACATATGTAAAGGTCATATATATGATATGTGAACTCTACATATTGTGAATTTTTATGTATGGTCAAAGGTGTGTGAAGAACAATAAAAGAAAGATTAGTTATTGAAGATATCTATAGTAAGAGGTTTTTGTATCTCTCTCTTTTTGTATAGAGGAACTACATTATATAATTTCATGCTTGGGTAGTGGGCTCATCTTGCATACAATATGTAAAAAAAATACCAAATCCTAATAAGGTTGAGGCTTTCAACATGACCTAGTCCTCAAAGAAGGACCAAGACACTATATGTACTTCATAGACTCCTAATAGGGTCAATATTCGTAACCAAATTCTTTTGTTTAGTGGATCATTTTTTGGGTACCATCTCCACCCAATTTTTCCCTTGGCCAGGGTTTCCCTAGTTAACGAAATATGGTGTTATGAGTTATCTTTATGTATGGTTATAATTACTATTCAACATTGTTAGTTTACTTTTGTATACATGTTATAAAGTAATTAACAATATTGGTTGTGGGAAAAAGTTTGTAGAATACTGATTCATGACCCCTCCAGTATTACATATTTCTAATAGAATCATCTAAGAAAGTAAGGTATGAATTTAAAGGTAGATTATTTATATGTAATGAAGTTTTTCATATGAAGAGAGAATGTACAGTTAAGACATTCAAACCTATTACTAATTTCTATTATTAAAATTGTCATGGTTTTGGTCATAAAGAGGTTGATTGTAAGAAACCTATATTTGATAGTAATAATAGCAATAGTAGAATATTTAGAGGTACTAACCTTGTAGGTAATGAAAGAATAAGATCTAGTGAAAGGACATCAAGTGAAAGAAGGAGATCAAATAAAGGAACTAATGGAACAAGAAGGAACATTGTGTATTAAAAATGCAACAACCTTGGACACATTGCCATAAATTGTAGAGAACTTGTTAACCAATCTGTACCTAATTATAGGAACAATGCACCAATATGCCAACTATGCAACAAATTTAGTCATATAGAAATATTTTGTAGAATGGATATGAGTAACATCAATAGTAATCCAAACTTCAAAAGGAACAACAACATAAATGTTAGAAGGAATGATAGCACCAATAACAGGTAGAAAGGCGAGTTGAGAGAACATGTGGAAGAATTCAAAGAAGTATTTGTCAAAGAAAATATTCATAAAGATTGCACATAGTATTGGAAGTACATTATTTTGATGCACCTCATGAAAGATTGAAGTCAACAATTGTTTATGATTCATCCTATTTGGATTAAGCACTTTTCTATTGAAGATTGAGTACCAGAGAGATGAAACTATGGTTAAATATTGAGTTAATATCTATGAAGTTAATATGAGTTAGAAGATGATACATGAAAGCTACGATTAAGAGCGTATGTCATTTGAAGATCATACATGTGTGCACAAATGAGAACAAGTTTACTGGTAATCAAAAATAACTTTTTACAAATTGCATACTTGCACAATTCATGCAGAGATATATTTGGTAAGATATAAGCCATGTGAACAAGATTTTATACACCATTAGATCACACAAAGTGTTTAAGAATAATCAAGAGAAAAGTAATCACAATTTGGAGGAAAATTAAAGTGTGAAGTTCTGTATACCCTAGTTACACACATAAACAAGGTATTTTCATATTTTCCTCAAGAATTGTGTTGAGAATTGAGTTTTGAATTTAATTGTTGAAATGGACATGTCTATTAGATATAGGGAACACTGAGAGGGGGGTTGAATTAATATTTTAAAAACTTTAGCCCAAAACTAAATATTGTTAATTACTTTATAACATGCATATGGAAGTAAACTAACAATGTTGAACAATAAACATAACCATGGAATAAGAGAACTCATAACACCATATTTTTTAACTAGGAAACCATGTCTAAGAAAAAACCTTGGTGGGGATGGTATGCACAAAATCATCCACTAAATAAAAGTATCTTTTTAAGGATGTTGACCGTGCTAGGAGTCTATTAAGTACATATACTGTCTCAATCCTTGTTAGAGGACTAGGCCCTATTAAATGCCTCAAACCTATTAGGAGTTGGCATATACAATTATAAAATGTATGCAAGATGAGCCATTGTCCAAACATGCAATTATACAAAGTAGTTCCTTATATAAAGAGATAGATACAAAAACCTCTTATTGTTGATATCTTCAATATCTAATCTTTCTTTTTCCGATCTTCACATACCTCTAATAATACATTAGAATTAATATCAATATATTTTTCATATTAATTCACATTTAACATATAGATTACACGTATCACTCATCTACTTCACATAATAAAATCTTTCCTTTATACCTTTATATTTTAACAAAAGTTCCCAGTTGGCCTTCAAGCTTTTAGATGCTTGGCTAAATACAAAATTAGTTCTTGCTAACTTAGGGTTAACATCTAAGATGTCATCCCTAATCAATTAAATAATTATTTTGTAAATAAAATAATTCTTTAACGCATAATTATCCAATTATTGATATGCTTTTTTTTCTTTATACACTGCCTCTACCAGTGTTTATTGAATAATTCCTTCCATATGATCCATACAGACTTGCACACTTAGTTACATCATACTAGATGTACTATCTATCCCTAATGATGCATGTGCTAATTATTAATTTTTCATCATGTTGTCTTCTGATTTGATAGAATTTCAACAACCTTTTAAAATGTAGATAATACCTAGGAGTTAGCTAAGAACCATGATAAGTATTTCTAAGATAAAATTTAAAATGACCAACTGAAAAGACCTTGCAATCTCTTCTTCACTTTAAACTCTACAAAATTTAGGTGGGTTTACCTAGGACTGCATGTTCTCTCTTTAACTTTCCAATTTCAATATGAATCCCACTATAGTAGATAATTTTCCTTATATTCTTCTAATTCTAGGATTATCAAAGGGGTGACAAATAGCTAATCTATCAAACCCTAAGACTCAATGAATCAAGCACAAGCTCACTTTTAGATCTTCAACAAACAAATTTTAAAATATTTTATTTATAAATGAATATACCATATGAATTTCCAAGCTATATCAATTTTGATGATGACTAGTGCCTTATCCATTGGGAAACCATCTCATAGAAACTTAACATTTACTATCACATCTATCTCAACACTTTGTGAAAAAGAAATCAATATTCAATTAGAAATCTTATTCTCATCAAAATCTTCTTATAATAACAAATAATTTACTTAATTCACATCAAGCATTTACATAATCCATTGGATTATTAGCAAAACATAAATTGAAATACAATTCAAGAAAGAATCATAACTAGGACTTAATAACTTTTAATCAAATGTTACAAAGAAGAGACAAGATTCAGATTGAACAATAATTCTATTAGTGCCTTTGTATTATCTTCTTTGAAAATATACATTTCAATCTCAATTCCTTGTAGATATACTCAACCAGAATCAATACTATTAACCATGATTCTTGAACACTTTGAAAGCCTTTGAAAATCGCTTATATAGGTGAGTTGCAAATAAGCTTTAGGCTACAAATAAGGACACATTTCATGCATTGATTTGAAAATTTATATGTTACAACTATAACACATGACTTACATTAGTATATAAATATTTCTCAAAGTTACAAATGGTATTGATGTGACATGTGAGACATAACCACCTTTATAATGTATTCCCCCACCAAGAGAAGAAAATGACTTCAAAAAGTTATTCTGGTGGGTCCTCTTGATTTGAATCATCATTTGGATCATACTTCTTTACCCATTCATGATATTCTTCATCTATTGGTCATACGTGCTCTAGGATTTGATCTACCACCTATCTATATGAGTTATACTTTACTATATCCTAGGTAACTGCTTTCTCAAAAATTTCACAAAAGGTCAAGAATTTACTAACTTGCAAATACACTATTGAAAAAGTACCATATCCATATCACTTGCTATAAATTTTACCATATCATTTATCTTGGCAATAGTCTTTATTTTCCAATCGGTGAATTATTTGATATTTTTATTTCAATCCATAAGCAGTGGGACCAAGGTGTCCTAGTAGTTGTCTATTGCATCTTTCACCTTTGTCAGTCTATTCTCAAAATGATCATGAAAAATTGAAAAAGTCTTCTGTGACTAGACAATCTTAGCAGTTGGCATGGAATTTTTAGAAGCATTAGGATCTATTCTTGCACATAATTATACCTTCTTAATTTTTTGCACCTTGGAGATCCATTTTTGATAGGTAGGCTTAACCAATATTCTGTCATCTTCCATCTTACTAACAACCAAGTATAATATCTTGTATTCTTCATAAAGCCTAAATAGTTTTACATTTATTCTCTCGTGCAACCCAGTAGTGCAGTTCTCAAAATGATTTCTTTATCAAGATCATATTAATCTTTTCTATTCCCCAATTGAATTTTCAAGTTTAGCACTTCTTTTATCAATGCATCATCTAATTTTCTTCTTTTACCATGGGTTTGTTGCAACTGACCTTATTGGGAAAATGACACAATGCTTAGCTGCTTGAATGGACCTCCCTAATTTTTGGCAAATGACTAAAGAGAACTAGGGATTTTAACAACCTCTAACTAAATTATTCTCCCTTCCAACAAGTTTATTTTATTTTGTAAGGAAATTGTCTCGTTTGTTCTTTTCTCATAAGCATAATAGACATGTCTATATTGTTCTTGCAAATCATCATATATCATTTCTTTATCTAAGGTGACATTATGAAGATAAGAAACTTGTTCTTGTAGACTCATGGTTGAATAAAAAATCTTGACATCCTTTACCCTTTGCATATTGATATTTCCTCTAACCCCAGTATGTACCTTATCTCCTCTATCTAATCTAGATGTAAAAATCCATGTTTCCAAGGCAACCAAATCTTTACTATAATATGTGTCACTTGACATGTAATCTAACCCCTTTAAATGTGGTCTTTTTAGTCTCATATTCTTTATAATTAAATAAAATAAATTGGAATAATCAATCCTAAGATTAGGTGCCAATTGGACTCATGCTTGCTTAACTATTTTCCTACCTTCTTCTGGAGTGATTTTCTTAAATATTATCATCATTTCATTCTTTACTTCTTGATCCAAAATTTCAGGGTCAACATCTAGTTTTTTTGCTTCCTCTTTTCTTCAACTCTCTTCAAAGAATCTTCTCTATAATGTTGCCATAGAAATTTATTGAAAGCAACTAATTTCATAAATTCATTATCCTCTACATTTACATCGCATGCATCTTTCTTCAATTCTGTAGGCACAATTCCTTTTATCTCTTGTATGGTGATTTTAGAAATAGGGGCTACAAGGGTTTGAGGATCTACTCCCCTCAACAACTCATTAGGGGTATATAGATATCCCTGAGTATCCTCCTTTTCTCTAGTAAGGTTTTCTCCTTAGCTTTTTACTTCCTTCTCTTTAGATACATCTTGAACATGAGCTTCTATGGCATGAGAGGCTATAGGAGGTGGAATGGGGGACTTAGGAGATTGAGATCTCCTTTCAAGATCCTTTGTTGTGATAGCTTCCATTCTTGGCACTTCAACCATGTTTGGATCAATAGGTTTCTCTCTTATTCTTCTCCTTTGATAAATCCTCAAACTAGTTTGAGCTTTAGGCTCTTCACTTGTGTCAACAGTAGGGGCTGGCTATTCCTCTTTTGTCCCCTTTTCTCTTTTGGTACTATATTAGTTGATTGTAATAAAGTATTAAGGCTTTCTTCATTATCTATAACTGTGAGCTTTGTCTTATTTCTCTTCCCTAAATTCTCATTCATTGTGCCATATGTTTCTATAAAATTATTAGAATTTATCCTCAATCTCTACTCCAAACTTTTGCAATTTGAGAGAGGGTCATATTTAGGATCATTTTCATGAATATCACTTAACATATCCTCATAAACATGCCACCCAATATTTTTCCTTTTATGTGATTCTAAATATTCATCATTTCTAATTATATCTTTAGGAAAATCAAATTCATGGGCACCCCTAAAGTTCATGTTGATCTAAATTCATATCACCCTAGTATTAAAACCCTCAATATCATTTATCCTTTTTAAATTGACATCCATATTGTATGGTCTTAACAAATGAACCAATTGATTCCTGCCTTGTTTCATTATTGAGAAGTAATAGAATAAGGTGAGGTTAGGGAAGAAAGTTCCTTTTCTTGCTTTATTTGGTGGCAAATCAGTATCTTGCAACATTGCAAGTTGTCTGATGACCTCCAAGAATCCTATTCTCAAAGAAACATACCTAGGCAACACATTTTCTCTCCCTAGAAAACTAGATATTCTGATAACTGTTGTGTGCTTGTAAAAGTAAATATTCCCCCACTAATGACACATCTTTGTTTTGACATCACAATCAATTAGGCTCACAAATTATCTTAAAGCTTGATGGGAATTGCTCACATTTTTCAATATTCTCTTCCTTAATACTAATCCAAAATCATTTTCGAAAAGAAGAAAATTTGATCCCTCTAAATAATAAGATTGATTAGTAGTCCATAACTAAACTAGTAGGGGTTCACCATCTCTTTTAAAGTCTAAATCCATATATTGTGAAAAATAACCTTTATTATCAAAAAGAATCAAATGCATCAATAGTGAGAACCATCTAAAATTTGAGGATTTCCCTATCTTCAGAATTGGTAATGCGTCATTGATGTTGTTCTCCAAATAACCTGGGAAATCAAAAATCACTGATTCTCCATCCTTATGGACTCAAAAACACATCCACAATGTAGTCTTACTAAATTTCCTATTATTTGGAAATCCTATAACCTGATATAGGGTTGTGTGTGTATTCACAAAGGCATCATTGTAATGCTCACAATTCCCTAGAGTGTGTGAGATAGCCAAATGTGACAACTTTACACCATCCACTTCCTTGACGAAGGAAATAACCAATTTATGTTATCTATTAGCCCATGCATGGTTAAAACCTTCATCAAGCATTTTGAAGTCAAATGTGTCAGTTACTTCATCAATTAAATGCAAGTTGAAAGGTTTCTTGATGGACTCTACATCAATTTTGAGGACATTCCCATCTAGATCTATGATCTCATGTGTTATGGGGTCATACCTTTCTACCAACTCAAGGAGTAGGCAAATGTCTAAGAATAAAATGGGGACTACCAATTTCCTTAAATCTTGTTGCCATACATTACTAAGTAGAATCCCTAAATTTTCTTGGCCATACCAAAATCTAAAATTTCTTAAACCCTTGGTTGGCATATGAGTGTCTGCAATGCTTGTGAGCCTATCCTTTGAACTAGGGTGGGTTTCCTTTCTTAGGTTTTTCTAGAACTTGTTTTTCTTTTTACCCTCTTTAGAATATGAAAATTTCTCAAGGAAGTCCTCTTGCAATCTCCTATCCTCATACTCAAACTTACCGAAGTACTTTTTATGAGGCATCTTCTCTATAATTTATTTGATAATTTAAGGAAGTCATATAGAGAATTATAGAGAAGATTTTCTTAAAAATAGGGCTTTGAATATGACAATTGATCATCTATGATTCACCTAATCCTTCTTCAGAGAAAGAAAATAATAGATTTAGTTTTTACTTGTGATTTATCTGTCAGTATTTTTTTTGAATTTTCAGCCAACTGATAGCTTCAACAACTCAACCACTCTCCAGATTGAGATTCTTGTGATTGATATCAAAATTTGGTAGATTTACCCATTTATGAGAGATGATATTGTTTATAGTAGCATTTATATAACCAATTTGTGCAACACAACATTTGAAAAATTTGAATTGACAAGCATCTTTGTCATATTTCTTCTAATTTTGAATTTTGACCATAGTTGAGGTCTTTTTGGAAAATCAGAAGATCTAAATCTCCTTTTGACTTTTGTTGACATTCCACGTTTCCTTTTGGGCCCAACCTCTAGCTAATAAAAATGAAGACATCAACCATGCTAGAAAATGTCAAAAAGTCTTTGAAGCTAAGATGAATAGGATATGTGGTGCAAGCATGCTAGATCACCATACAATTTCCCTTTCTTTGGGATGACACATGAGCCGTTGATCTTCTAATCTTCTGATGAGATTATAAATGGGTATGATTTTTTCAAGATTAAATCATGGCCATACAAATTTCCTCATGCATAAACCACCACTTAAAACCTCCAATGTTGAGTGGGATACATGGAAAAATCATGTTGTATCTCAAAAAAAAGCCTACATGTTTGCAAGATAACATGGACTATTGATTTCTTATAC
Source organism: Cupressus sempervirens (assembly GCA_028749045.1). NCBI lineage: Eukaryota > Viridiplantae > Streptophyta > Pinopsida > Cupressales > Cupressaceae > Cupressus > Cupressus sempervirens. The sequence goes on along the minus strand of CM053784.1, from coordinate 584,209,044 downwards.
ACCAATTATAACTTCTTCTTGTGTATGGGTCACTCTGACATTTTGTAGATGTGGCCCAATTATCACTCAGGTTTCAATATTTCACCAGGTCCCACTACCAAAAATACCCTTCCAAAGAGTTTCACATGTCAACATCTCACATCATCTCAAACTTCATGTGTTAGGATTGCGAAGCAATGTGAGCTGTCAATCCTTTATTATTATTTTAGGAAAAACAAATGGTTTGGATTAATCACAAGATTAAAATGTGACCATAAATTTAATAAATGTGCTTAAACCCTTACCTAAATAGCATGAGGGATCTTCACTAGAGATGAGACATGTGGCTTCATCTCATTTTCTCAGTATGAACTCAAGATCATTCATGAGAGAACATGAGTCATCTAAATATCTTTAGTATTTTAACTATAATCAAAATATGTCACCAAAATTTTGTTAGCAGCTATGTGGCACAATGACATCTCAGGTCTCTATTGACAACATTAGGTCCCACTAAAGACTGGGTTCTATTGGGCTCCACATTTTCATCATCACGTGTAGTCACCATGATAAATATTAGATCTATGATTGAATGTGTGCGATTGATTTTCTTTATCACTTGAGAAAAGATATGGGAACCTTCATGACATGAGTCATAATCCCACTTCTTCGCTATGAACCTAGGTTAGGACAACAAACACATGTGGATGATTGATTCTGCCTTTCTTTATTTTTTCTTTGGTCTCTTCTTCCTCCACATATTTGCACCTCACATGTTCACCATGGTAAGTAATAGAGATGAGATACAACGTGGGCCATCAGATCTTTAGTCTCTCAAATCATAGAAAAGACCCAAAGAAAATACTTAGACTTAGGATAATGTGGGAAAAACAATAAGGAAAATAAAAGAGAAAATACTAGGTCACAACTTGAAGTGATTAATCCTAACCAAAGGGGCATAACTTAAAAGAAAAGGGGGACCCTTATGGTTAAGAAAAGGTAATGAAGAAATAGAAATGACCTAGGGAAAAATATAACAAGGTTTTATCTCTCCTCACTAGGGCTTACAATTAGATTTTTTTTGACAAACTAGAGGATCTCAAGGTCAATATTAAGGGAAAATATTCTGAAAATAAGGTAACACCTATAAAAATGAAGACTTACCAATAGTGGTTCTTTCTGGGGATAGTGGATGCTTGCTAGTTCACATAAGGATTCATAATCTTTGGGTTAAGTAGACCATAAATATGTCAATGCTAAGAGAGAGAAAAGAAAGTGCAAAATAGGAAAACAATACACCTATACATAGAAGAAGTATATACAAAAACTTACCTACTGTTCATCAAAAAGAGGCATCCCTTTATGAGATATACCTTTTCGGTAACTACCTATGAACTAGAAGTTCTAGAATATCTCTGTTGAGTTCTTTTAAGATGTAAGAATCTTCTCCCTACCTAGAGTCTATCAAATAAGGGCCAAGCCATATAGGGTCAAAATTTCCATGCTTTCCCTTTTATTTTATTCTTGCATTCCACATTAAAACCATGTCTTTAGGCTCAAATTTTCTCTCTACAACCTTCATATCACACAAATGTTTCATCATGCAGTAGAACTTAGCATTTTTGGGAGAGGCTTCTCTTGTGTATTCACTTAACCAAAAAATTTCATCCATCCTCTCCTGCATATCATCTGTGTCATCCTCATCATATTTCTATATATAGTTGAATAGACTAGTCAGGTTGTTTTGAGGTATTCTTGCTTGAACCCTATATAACAAATCAAAAGGAGACACTCCTATTTCCTTCTTGATTGTTACTCTAGAAATCCAAAACTCTAGGGTAACTTGGAGTCCCATTCCTTTTTGTTGTCATCTAGATTTATTTTGATGATCTTCAACACAATTTTATTTGTAGATTCATCCTGCTCATTTCCTTGTGGATGATATCGAGATGATGTTGATCTAATGATGCTACATCTTTCACAAAACTATATGAACTCATATGACCTAGAGCACATATCATTATCAGTCATTATTTTTTCTAGGTACTTAAATCTAGTTATTATGTTATTTAGTAATAAATTGTTCACAACCTTTCTAGTTGCTTTTCTAGTGGGAATGGCTTCTACCCAGTTTGTGAAATAGTTAGTTGCTACAGGGTAAAAGTACAAAGCTATGTCACTTTTCAGGTTCACTTATCAGAATGTATGAATTAATGTATTTGTATTTAAAAATCAATTTTGTTCAAACATATGATCTAGATAAATTTATTCTAGCTAATTTATATATGGTCTCACACTTTTCCAATTGGAAATGTCTATTAAATACAAATTTTATAGTAGTTTGTATGAAGAAATAAAATTATTTCAAAAAGGTGATATTTCAATAACTCTTTCTATTTTTTATGACTTTTTTTTAATAACATATAAACACCATTTTATAGAGCTTAGAGTCAAGAATATTCTCCTATAGAGTTTATAGTGTTTTAATTAGATATAGTATATTGTAATTAAAAAATTTTTCAAGCACGTATTTTAACACTAAAAAATATGTTGGTTTTGAGAAAGAAAAAATATTAAATCATATAAAAAAAATTAAAATTATATGATGTTTTAGAGGAGAGAGTCCTCTTCTAGAATGTAATTTTTATCCTTGTTAGAACATATTTGTTTTGAAAAATGTGGTGGGAGATGAAAACTATTGATTTCGGGTGAGTTGAAATTTGAATCACTATAAAAGAGAAAATATAGATCTAAAGCCAATTTTTATTGTTGATTGTTCTAGTTGTAGATGTTATCTATAACATAGTCTGAGATAAAAGGGAAATAAGTTTATTTACATATAGTTTTGTGGTGGGAACTAGACCCCTAATTTTTAGTATTTATCAATAGCTAAAAATTCATCTATAAAAATTAGGAAATATATCAATTCTTATTCAAAATAATTATTAAAAATTATAATAATAACATTCATCCATTTCTACTCATTTTATTAGTTTACTTTATTTTCAAATTCAAAATAATAATACCAATTTTATGTCATTGAAGGTGAACAATCATACTTCTGTTAGCCTTTTCCTTTACAAAAGGGTGACATAAGTTTGTGCTTTTACCCTCCAAGAATCCATGAATATCCAGTGTTATACTTATTTTCTATCTCTCCTATGAAATCCATTCACCACTATTGAAAAGGTGCTTGGACTTCCTATGGTTTCAATGGGGTGTTCCTAGAGAATTTCAACTCACCAGTAAACTTCTCATAAGGGTCACATTTTCTAACTAGACAATGAGCATCCTTGAATAGATTGGGCTGCCAAAAACCAACTCTCATTACCTTGTGTGTTGTTATCTTGGCCATGTAATGACCTCCATAGACCCCTAAATGCATCTAAACTAATATCTATTTTGATTCTTCATGATTAATACATTTCAGTAATACTCCTTCAAATTTTCTCCACCGGAGTTTCTCATTAATAATAATATACCTAATTGCCTACAATTTTACAAATATTTTTTCATTTTCAGTCAAATTAGGTGGGGATTCCATGTGTTGCATATAATAAAGCACATTAGTATAACACTCATAGTAATCCATGTCACAAGTACTAGGTCAATGGTCTTCATCTACAATATTTATCTGATTGACATCCAAATTAGTCTAAGCCATAAATTTTGCTAACCCATAGCCTATTACTAGTTTTTAAATTTGGACATCCATGTTGAACTCTTGAGTCTGATTGATCCATCTATATCTTCTACTGAATATTTCTTGCTAGGAAAAAATGTCTTTCACAACATCACTAGGAAAAAAGTTACAACAATAGCACCAACTAGATAGCATCTCAAAGCTTTGACCACTTTTACAAGAGCATATGATATCTTCTCATTTATGGCATATTTTACCTTTATATCTTGCAATGATTTTGTAAAAAATGCAATTGCTTTTTCAAAACCCTCTTCATTCTTCTAGAGAAAGACTGCTACAATGGTGTGGAAAGATGCAAATAAAAAAATATGCATTGGCTTGGTGTAATTTGGAGTCCTAAGTATAGGGGCATTCTTTATTGCAACTTTTATTTCTTGGAAATCTACTGATAGTTCACCTTACCATCTGATTATTACCCCTTTCTTAGGCATCTTGGATATGGGTCTCTAATCTCAAAAAAGTTGGTTATAAATATTCTTAAGAAATCCACTTGGCCAAAGAAATATTGGATACCTTTGACATTCTTTGGTTTGGGAACTTTATCTATGGATGTAACCCTCTCTAGATCAATTTTGACCCCATCCTTAGATACTATATGGCCTAGCAGTTTCCCCTCTATGACTCCAAATGCACATTTCATTGGATTCAAGGAAAATCCATATTCTAAATCTTTAAAAAATATTTTCTCTAAATATCTGCAATGATCTTCTTCTTTCTTGGAATATCATGTTAGATCATCTTGGTAAACAACCATGAATTTTTCTTTATATTTTGCAAAAACAACATCCATGGCTCTTTGGAAAGTGGCCCCTACATTAATTAGGCCAAAAGGCATTATGATGTATACATATATTTGTCGAAAATATAGATGGAGTAACTATGAGGGGGGGTGAATTAGTTACCACAAAAAAAATCCATAGATCCCTTAGATGTCTTATAAAACTAGTTACTACTGTCACTCGATAACCACATAGAAAAATTTTGTAACTCAGTAGATGCAGTGTATGTTAGTTTAACAGAACTTAAACATTCACAATGATTAACATGCATGCATAAAATAAATAAAATGAACACACGAGACACCAGATTTAACGTGGAAACCCAATATGGGAAAAACCACTAAGTAACTAGCTACTGATTTTCACTCTTTTGAAGTGAGCCCTATTAGGAGCCAACCTTGTTAAAGGTTACAAAACACATTGTTAGGCATGACCTTGTTAAAGGATTTAATCACCTTGTTATGAGTGGCCTTGCTAGAGGATTTTAGAACAATTCAATAGAACTGTCACCTTGTTAGAGGATTTACAAAATGGCTATTAGACCAACTCTATTAAGAGATTTAGAAATCACTGCTACAATGGTGAGAAAGTAAGAATGAATAGACCTAAATGAGATGCAACTAAATTGCTGATAAAAATCTCTATTCTACTCCACTAGATCCTCTCTCATCGAATAAAACTTTGCTGCTCCTTAAGGATATCTAACTATCCTTCAAAATTCACTCACACTTTCTTCTTCAATCAATACACTTGCATGCTTGCTCATTACAATTTAGAATTCACAACTTGACCTTTTATTTATACCTTACAAATTGTCAAGTCAGCTCATTTACAAACTACATTTATAAATAATCATTACCTCATTCGACTACAATTTTTACATAAACAATTAAACTTTATTTCCCAAAATAATGAAATCCTTCATTGGTTAACCCTGCTCGGTAAACAATGTTCCATAACCGATTTCCAGTGTTAACCAACTGAAGCTCGGTGAACACTACGAACTCTGCAAAATCCTTTGGAGATTGAGTGAACTCGATAAACACTAACTTTTCTTTGCTAACCTTGTGAGCTTGTTTAACACTGACTTCTGCCATAGAAACCTTCAACACCCAAGTGAGCGTAGTAGAAATAGTTTCCATAGAGTAATTTCTAGGAACGCTTAGTAGACTCTTGAATTTTTTTTGCTGGCCAACTGATCTTGGTAGACTCTATCTGCTGTTTGATATGACATTTGTGTAACATCAAAGACAACTCACAATTGAACAATTATATCCAACAATCTCCCTCTTTGACATTGATGGCAACACAACATGTCATAGCATAATGAAATTTGAAAACAAGTCTTTTCTTGATAGAACATTTCTCCCTCTTAGATTTTATGCCACAAAACTTCTCTAATGTAGTAATCTCCCTTTGTGAAGGAATTACATAGCTTCTTTTCCAAATAGTAAAATCTCCCTTAAAAAAATTCAAGTTTCAGAAAGATATGACATTAAAATCTCCCTCTTTGACAACACATGCCAAAGAAATCACATACCAAATGAGTAGCAATGTACCTTGAGTACTAATTCATATGCAACGTTTCCATGACTATGTTGCATCAACTGATAAATCTTCAACTTGGTTCCTGTTGATGCATCACTAAAACTTTATTTTAGTGAGCTTTAGATAGGGGAATGACCCCTAGCTTACCTCTTAGATACAAGAATGCATCCTTAGGTAATGGCTTGGCGAATATGTTAGCAATTTATTCTTTTGTATGGACATATTCCAATCTGATCTCCTTATCCTACACCAATTCTCTAACAAGCGATACTTTATAGCAATATTCTTGGTTTTGGAATGCATTACTAGATTCTTTGATATGTTGATTGCACTTGTATTATCACAAAACATAACAACTAGTTCTTTGATTTCAACTTTCATGCCTTCCAATAACTATTTGAACCAAACAATATTATAATAGTTCACTACTGCTGCAACATACTCTGCTTCTGCTGTAGATTGGGATGTGCAATTTTTCTTTTTACTTGTCAAAGACACTAGCCTCTTTCCAAGAAAGAATGCTCCACCACTTGTTGTTGGATACAATTGTTAATTGTGTATTTTTTTTGATGTTACACAAATGTCATATCAACCATCAGATAGAGTCTATTGAGCTCAAATGATCAACAAAGCAATTTACAGTGTCTACCGAATGTTCCTGAACATTACACAGTAAGTTAGCTCTTACCGAGCTCACTTGGGCATCAAAGGATCTTGTAGTAGAAAGTTAATGTTAACCGAGCTCCCAAGGTTAACAAAGGGAAAGTCAATGTTTACCGAGTTCAATATCTATCGAGTTCACTCGGTCGTTGAAGAGAAAGTTAGCTTTTACTGAGCTCACTCGGTAAGCAAAGGAAGGTTAGCTTTTATCAAGCTCACTTAGTAACCGAAGGAAGATCAGTGTTTACCGAGTTAACTCGATCTCTAAAGGAAGTTGCAAGGTTTGCAGTGTTTACTGAACTTCACTTGGTTAACACTGGAAAAACCATTTTGGAGCAGTGGTCACCGAGCTAGGTCAGGCAGTGAAGAATTTTATTATTTTAAAGAATTAAGTTTAATTGTTTTGTGCAGCAGACTGATTTAATATTTTTAGGTTGTTGTAACTTGTAATTGAGCTAACTTGACAATCTGTAAGGTATATATGAAAGGTCAAGATGTGAATTTATAAGATGTAAGAGTGTGGATGAATAAGAGTGCGAATGTATGGATATGGAATGAGCGAATATTGAATATATGAGCGAATGTTGAAGAAGGATTAGATATGCTTATGGAGCTACACAGTTGTATTCAATTAGTGAGGATCTAGTGAAACAGAACAAAGATCTGTATTCAGGAAAGATAAGTTGCATATATTTCAGATCACTTCATTGTTGCTTTCTAATCACTGTAACACTGATTCAAAACCTCTTAATAGAGTTGGTTTGATAGCCATTTTGTAAATCCTCTAACAAGGTGACAATTCAATTGAATTGTTTTAAAGACCTCTGACAAGGCCACTTCTAACAAGGTGATTAAATCCTCTAACAAGGTCACACCTAACAATGTGTTTTGTAACCTTTAACAGGGTTGGCTCCTAACAGGGCTCACTTCAGAAGAGTGAAAATTAGTAACTAGTTACTTGGTAGTTTTTTCCAAATTGAGTTTCCACGTTAAATTTGATGTCTCTTGTGTTCATTTTATTTCTTTATCCATGCATGTTAATCACTTTAAATTCTCAATAAGTTAATAGAACATCTATCAAGTTTTAGCATTCATTTGTGTGGTTACCGAGTATCAGTAGCAATTATATTTTGAGACATCTTAGGATTTGTGGATTTATTTTTGTGGTAACTAATTTACCCCTCCCCTCTTAGTTACTCCATCTCTATTTCCAACAATTTGTATCAGAGCTTTTGGTGCTTGCAAGAAAGATTTCAAGGATCTACGCTAAAGATCAGAATGTCTTACAAGAGGGAAATTTCAAGGCTTAATCAGAATAAATTCTCAGCATGGAAAGGGTTGATGAGACTTCATCTAGCTTCTATTGGAGACACATGACTAAAATACCTTGATGAAAAATATGCAGAACCAACTAGTACACTATCTGCTAATGATATTGTTTAAAAGAAGACTCACAATATTATGATGATAGATATAGCATCTGCTCTGAGTTATGAAAAATTTGATGATATCAAGGATTGCAAATTTTCCTTTGAAATGTGAGAAAAGCTAAAAGAGATCTATGGAGGAGATGATATTGTTAGCAGAGCCAAAGTAGAAAGTTTGAGAGGACAATTTGATCAAATGAGGATGAAAGAGGATGAAAACATTGCAAAATATGTTGAAAGAGTTAAAGCATGTGTTAGTGCAATCAAAGCTTCTGGAGGAGATATCAGTGAAGAGACAGTTATAAGTAAAGCTCTCAGAACTCTACTTCCCATTTATGCAATCAGAGTTTCTACAATTCAAGAAAGAAGATGTGAAGCAAATCACAAGATAAATCTAGAGGCTATAGTTGGAAGATTGACTACATTTAAACTGGACAAATTTGATAACTATGTTCTAGCTTCCAAGAACATTGAATCATCATTTGAAGCCAAACTTTCACTCAAGGAGAAAGGGAAAAAGAAAAAGGAATCTTAGTCAGAAAGTGAAGATGAATTAGACCAAAGTTCAGACAGTGATCTTGAAGTAATTGAAGCCCTTCTAGCAAGGAAATTTTCTAGAGGCAGAGGAAAATACAAAGGTAAAGTACTCTTAATCTATTTTTCATGTGAAGAAGTTGGTCATATTACTGCTAGGTGTCCAAACAAGCAGAATAAAGATGAAAAGAAAGATCACAAATGGAATGGCAAGAAAGATTTCAAATCATTCAAGGATAAAGGTAAGAAAACATGTTTTATAGCTAAAGATTCTAATGATTCTAATGATGATGAAGACAATGAAATTGTCTACATTGCTGTGAAAGATGAATCTGATAATGATAAGGAAATGGCACTCATTTCTCATATGAGGAAAAATGATACATGGATCATAGATAGTGGTTGTTCTCATCACATGACTGGCGACAAAACTAAGTTTGAATACTTTGAAGACTACGATGGTGGTAGTGTAAGATTTGGTAACAATGAACCTTGTTGTATAAAAGGAAGAGGAAGAATCTCTCTAACCCAGGAACTTATATGTGATAATGCCTATTGGGTAGAAGGACTAAAGCATAATTTGTTAAGTCTGGCACAACTACTCAATAATGGATTCAAAGTAGAATTCATGCATGGTAAAGAAAGACTATTGGATGGCAGAGGAAAGTTGATTGGATCAAGTACTCAAACTAAAGGTAACTTGTTCTATCTTGAACTAGGTGAATGTTCATGTTTCATTGCTCAAGTAGAAGAAAGTTGATTATGGCATAAAAGGTTGTGTCATGTAAATTTTGATAATTTGGTAAAAATAAGAAAATTCAAGAAAGTAAGAGGCATTCCTAACATAAAAAAACTTGAGGTTGGTCTATGCAAAAATTGTCAGATTGGAAAGATGGGAAAGACTAGTTTTAAAAGTAAAAACTATTAGTTTGAAGATATATTAGAAATTGTGCATACTGATTTATGTGGACCCATTGGAATTGAAAGCTATATTGGAGAAAAATTCTTCATTCTTTTTGTTGATGATTACCCAAGAATGATGACAGTCATGTATCTAAGAAACAAATCAGAAGCATTTGAAAAGTTCAGATGGTATTTGGCCAGAGTAGAAAAAGAAACAAGAAAAAGATTAAAATGCTTGAGGTCAGACAGAGGTGGAGAATTCATTTCACATGAGTTTAATAAATTTTTCATTGAAGGAGGAATCAAAAGATAGGTATCAGCCCTTGGAACACCCCAGTAAAATGGAATAGCTGAAAGAAGAAACAGATCCATCATGGATTGTGCAAGAACTTTAATGATTGAAAAGAGCATTGCTATCAAATACTAGAAGGAAGCTATCAGCACTGCAGTTTATACCTTGAACTGAGTACAGTTGAAGAAAGACTCATTCAAAACCCCCTATGAGTTATGGTATGGCTATAAACCTAATATAAGTTCCCTTAAAGTATTTGGAAGTAAATGTTACATTTTGAAAGAATTTAGAAAAGACAAATTTGATGTGAAAGCTGATGAAGGTATATTCTTTGGATACTCATGCAAAAGTAAGGCATATAGATGTTTGAACTTGTCTACTCACAAAGTTATAGAAAGTGCACATGTGAAAGTTGATGAGTTTGCAAAAAGGACTGAAGAAGAAAGCAAAAGGGAACCAGAAGATTATAAAAGGTTTGTCTTTAGTGAACCTGATATAGTACCAGTTACATCAAATAATTAGGAAACTTCTACTCCTGAGTCATCTGTAACTGAGTTAGAGGAAGTTCAAACTAAGCCACAAAAAACTAAGTTAAATTTAGTGTCTACCAAGCAAGTGTCTACTGAGCAAGTATCTACCGAGACAGAACAGACAGAACCTGAAGTTGAAATGCAAGAAGATAATAATGAAATCCATTCAAAAGGCAAGGAACCTGTATTAGCTAAGTATGTCAGGAGACATCATTCAGTAGATTAGTTCATTAGAGATAAATTTGAAAGAACCATGACAAGAAATAAGTTGAAAGGTACTTGTTTACTTGCTAATTTTGAACCTAGAAATGTCAAAGATGCATTGGAAAGTGATAGTTGGATTGAGGCTATGAATGAAGAGATAGAGCAAATAGAGAAAAAAAAGACATGGACTCTTGTACCTAGGCCTAAAGATAAAAATGTGATTGGAACCAAGTGGGTATTAAGAAACAAGTTGGATGAAGATGGTAAGGTATCAAGAAACAAGTTGGATGAAAATTGTAAGTATCAAGAAACAAAGCTAGACTAGTATACAAAGGATATGCTCAAGAAGAAGGAATAGACTATGGAGAAACTTTTACTCCTGTTGCAAGATTGGAAGGAGTTAGAACCTTACTAGCATATGCTGCTCACAAAGGATTCAAAGTTTATCAGATGGATGTCAAGTCAACATTCCTCAATGGTATACTGGATGAAGAGGTTTACATTGAACAACCTGAAGGTTTTGTTGATTCAGATAAGAAGAACATGGTTTGCAAATTACACAAGACATTGTACGGTCTGAAACAAGCCCCTAGAGCATGGTATGAAAGATTGCACAACTATCTTATTCAGATTGGTTTTCAAAGAACTAATGATAATAGTAGCCTGTATATTAAGGAAGGACTAGATAATAAGATTGTCTTGGTAGAAATATTTGTAGATGATACTATTTTCACTGGGAATGATGATCTGTGCAAAGAATTCTTAGAACAAATGAACAAGGAATTTGAAATGTCTATGTTTGGTGAGATCAAATTCTTTGTTGGTCTTCAAATTCAACAGAATAAAAATGGTATCTACATTACTGTCATGTCCCCTTTTCAAATAATAAAAAAATAATAATCTTTGCTAAGACAGGCAGGCCCAAGAAAGTGAAGTTTCGGAAAAAGGGAGTTAATCTTTGGAAACCGTTGGACTAATAAATGATAATTATTATTAAAATATGTTTCATTAACCTCTCTTGGATCCGAGTTACAATTATGCCCTTTTTAAAGAGGTTTGGAGGCATTTTGGGGGGGATTCCAGACTTGATTTTCGCTCATTCTTTGTTATTCTTCAGAGGCTGCCAAACCTGTGGAGAAGGAGACCCAAGAACGGGAGTTTGCAGGTTTCCAGGGAGACCCAAGAATGGGAGTTTGCAGGTTTCCAAGAAGGCTAAGGATGGGAGTTTGAAGCCATTCCATGTGCATGCTCATACAGAGTTTGCCTTTGTGCTGAACAGTGCAGATTTGTGAGTTTCCGGGTGTATTTTTGTAAGAGTTTGGTGTTTCCGGTTGAGTATTTCATATCAGTTTTGGTTGCTGCTGTATTATATACTTTAAGCTGTTAAAATAGAGCTGAATATATATATTGGGACGTGATTAAACTTCTGAGATAGTTTATTAGTGTTGTGTGGTGTTTTCGGGCATTTTTGTGTTAATTTCGGGAGCCCGATGAGCATAGTTTTTGCCCTACATTTTCGAGCTGTTGTGTAAAGGCTATACGGATCTAGAAATGTCAATTTGTAGGCTGTTATGCTGCTGAAAGTTCTGTAAAAATTTCCATTTTGAGATTCATTAATAATTTGTGAAGTTGTGAAGCCTTTAGCACTATTTTCAACATACCCGATTTGGGGTTTCTTAAAAAATTTGGTGGATCTTTGTGATATCAGTTGTTTGATCTTAAAGATCTGATTAAAGGTTGGAAATATCATAAAAAAATCAGAAAAGGGACATTTCAGTGGTATCAGAGCCATGATCTTGCCAGCCTGAGGGTTTGTAGAAGTTGTAGGTCAGTTTTGACAACTACCCAGATCTTGCATTTCAATTTTGAGAACTACCCAAATCTTGCATGTCATAATTTATGATTGCATGTTGCTTCTAATCAGCTGCATGTAAAAATTTATGGTTGCATGCTACTTCTAATCATTTTCATGTTAGTTCTTGGTGAATTTGGTGGTTGTAGAAGTTTGCATTTCAGTTTTGACAAGTACCCAGATCTTGCATGTCAGTTTTGACAACTACCCAGATCTTGCATGTCATAATTTGGTGGTTGCATGTTGCTTCTAATCAGTTGCATGTCCAAATCTATGGTTTCATGCTACTTCTAATCATTTGCCTATTAGTTCTTGGTGAATTTGGCGATTGTAGAAGTTTGCATGTCAGTTTTGACAACTACCCAGATCTTGCATGTCATAATTTGGTGGTTGCATGTTGCTTCTAATCAGTTGCATGTCCAAATCTATGGTTGCATGCTACTTCTAATCATTTGAATGTTAGTTCTTGGTGTTTGAAGAAGTTATATCCTATTGGGGTTACACTCTATTTTATCCAGAATGGACAGGTATAGTACAGAGTCTCAGAGGGAACGATCTTGGACAATTGATAGCCAGAGTCAAAATAGTAGAAAGGATGGTTATTTAGACATTCGAGATGAACTTATGAAAATAAGCCATGACATGTCTAAACAGTTGGTTGAGCACCACCGTATAAATGACATGTTATCTGACCCAGCTAAGGTGGATAAGTTGACTGGATTTCTATTTGGCAGATTTTCTCACAGGACAGATGACACAATTTCCAAGAACTTGCATGAGGAGTTTGAGAAAATAGCTGATAGCCAGGTAGAGGTCTCAGATTCTACTCTGCCACAGGAGGTGGTGGGAAAGGATATTACACAGATTGATAGTAACGGTCAACTTGATACTCAAATTGAGACAATTGTTTACAGGTTGTCAAAGGGTGATGCCACAGGTATTCAGGATGGTATAGTTACAACAGGCAGTGACTACAGTGTAGTGGGTTCAGATGATGATTATGAGGATGTTGTTGTGTAGGATGGTGAGATACCTGGTAGAGATGAGCAGACATTGAGCATTCATGACTTTGCTAAGAAAGAGTACCAGGCACAGTTAGATGCTTCATCACATGAGGTTGAGGCTGGTAGTACTTCACATGATTTGTCCAACCAGCTGAAGGTGAACACAGATAGTATTGTGACTTCATTATCTCATCATGACAGGTATGTGGAGTTAGTTGGTATTGGTTATATTACTCAGGTGAGGAGTTTTCTTGAGTTACCAGTTGATTCTAGTTTACGGATATGGACTCGAGATTGTTATATTGGCATTTGGGATTCAGTTGACTGGAGATCTTTAACACTTTTTGGTAGCAGTGTTTGTTTGGGTGCTATCATGGATTTGATTAGCAGATTACACGGTGTTGTCTTTTCTTGTGCCAGTATCTTGTCTGATGTTGGTATTAGTTTTTATACACCGGTGTTGGGCTTTGTTCATATATCCAGTCGACCATACTTGCTGGAATGTGTTGATGATCTTTCATATTTGGCAGTGTGTACAGATGAGTCCCAAGATCATATTGGCATTGATGACATCCAGGAGGATGTAGTGGGCAATTTTGAAGACTTAGTTTCTTTGGGTACAGAGGAGTTGGACAGCAGTGCTACAGTTTTTGATACTCTCTATGTTGATATGAGCTTTAGAGTTGATTCACGGGACATGGATGGTAATACTCTAGAGACTAGTAACTTTGAGGATACTCCTTTAGACAGTGCATCAAAGGAGGTTTGTAGGAGACAGTCAAGCCAATGCCATCATGTGTCTAATCAGTTGAGAGTTAGTGACTGAGACATTGCTATCACTTGGCAACATTTTGATGCTGCTCATCAGTTATTAGCAGTTTATGGATGGGGTTCTCCTACTAGTGATGAGCAGGAAGGAAGTTATCTTTCCTTGACAGAGATCCACTCTTTATGGGAGGCTATTCAGATTTTGAGACAAAATTATATGCAGTTGGTAGCTGACAGAGATTATCTTATGGAGTGGGGTAGTACAGCATATGATGCATTGTTGGCCAAGGAAGATGAGGTGAGTGAGCTTACTGAGAAGCTTGAGGTGATTTCTGAGATTCTTGAGAGTACACAGTTGGCTTTCAAGGAGTCACAATTTCATTTGGCTAAGGTGACCATGGAGTTAGAGCGACTACAGTCTTTATCTGATTCTATACAGTCACAAGCTATGGTGTTTGGTGATTCGAGGATGTCCATGGCTGAGATTGTCAGAGACAGTGGAGATGGGGATGCATCCATCCTTGATACTAACATTGGCATATCAGGTTCATTCCCACTAGAGTCAAGTTTAGTTGAGTTGGGTATTGTAGCAGATTATTGTATGCCTGACAGGGTGGTGGCCTCTAGTACTAAAGGCACAGAGACTAGAGATGTATCAAAGGTCATGTGTGATGTTGGTGAGTCGACAGTTGGCATGGTTCCTGCTAGTAATACTACTCCCTTGGTGATATCTTTGGAGGTAGTAGTCAGTTCCAACATGGTTGATGATCAATTGCAGTTAGTTTCATCTAGATTATAGTCTGAGCCACTGACTGAGATTGGCGCATTCTATCGGCATTACACTGTGAGGTACGCTCATCAATTTACCTTTGATGACCATGTTGATGAGATTATGATACAGAGATGTACTTTGGTTCCTAGTGCTTATCATCAGTTATGGAATAGTTTGATGCCTCGAGATGAGAGTTGTGATGGGCACGACATGGTGACAGGTTCTGTAGTTGATAGCTTGATAATACATGACTTAGAGCAGGAGTTTTGGAGTGATGCTTCAGCAAGTGTTGTTATTGATTCTACTCCTTTGGCTATGACATCTCCTGACTTAGCTAGTGATCAGTCACAGTGGGTTGTATCACTTGTTCATGGTGAGCTATTGACTGAGGTTGGTTTTTTTAATCAACATTATATTGCAGGGTATGTACATTAGTTAACAATTGATCCTTATGCTGAGGAGTTGATGGCAGGAAAATTTGGTTTGGGTTCCATTTCTTGTTGTTTATCTTGTGATGGCTTTTCACCATCAGGGGTGCATGGGAGTTATGGTTATGAGACAGTGGCCAATGATCTACAGAGTTGTGTTGACTGCAGGAGTTGTACAGTGTGTGGATTCTCCATACTTTGTATAGTTTCATTTGAGAGCATTCACCATTGTTGCAGAGTTGGATTGTACATTCCATATAGGCCAGTGGAATGCATTGATGGTATTTACTATGTTGGTAGTCCACTTTACTTGGGTTTTGATATTCTAAGAGTTTGTGTCTCATGGGTTTTTTACTGTGGTAATGGTGATTTTGGAGTTTGGTTGAGCTATAATTGCCAGTTTGATTATGGATTCATCTTGGTCATATTGCAGAGGATCTTGCAGGAGTCTGTGTTAATTGGTAGTAGTATAGTTCATGACTACATTTGGGATCTAGGAGGATTGATTGGTTTATTGTTCAGCCATTGCTTGAGGACAAGCAATGTTTGGGAGGGGAGGACTTGTCATGTCCCCTTTTCAAATAATAAAAAAATAATAATCTTTGCTAAGATAGGCAGGCCCAAGAAAGTGAAGTTTCAGAAAAAGGGAGTTAATCTTTGGAAACCATTGGACTAATAAATGATAATTATTATTAAAATATGTTTCATTAACCTCTCTTGGACGTGAGTTACAGTTATGCCCTTTTTAAAGAGGTTTGGAGGCATTTTGGGGGGGATTCCAGACTTGATTTTCGCTCATTCTTTGTTATTCTTCAGAGGCTGCCAAACCTGTGGAGAAGGAGACCCAAGAACGGGAGTTTGCAGGTTTCCAGGGAGACCCAAGAACGGGAGTTTACAGGTTTCCAGGAAGGCTAAGGATGGGAGTTTGAAGCCATTCCATGTGCATGCTCATACAGAGTTTGCCTTTGTGCTGAACAGTGCAGATTTGTGAGTTTCCGGGTGTATTTTTGTAAGAGTTTGGTGTTTCCGGTTGAGTATTTCATATCAGTTTTGGTTGCTACTGTATTATATACTTTAAGCTGTTAAAATAGAGCTGAATATATATATTGGGACGTGATTAAACTTCTGAGATAGTTTATTAGTGTTGTGTGGTGTTTCCGGGCATTTTTGTGTTAATTTTGGGAGCCTGATGAGCATAGTTTTTGCCCTACATTTTCGAGCTGCTGTGTAAAGGCTATACGGATCTGGAAATGTCAATTTGTAGGCTATTATGCTGCTGAAAGTTCTGTAAAAATTTCCATTTTCAGATTCATTAATAATTTGTGAAGTTGTGAAGCCTTTAGCACTATTTTCAACATACCCGATTTGGGGTTTCTTAAGAAATTTGGTGGATCTTTGTGATATCAGTTGTTTGATCTTAAAGATCTGATTAAAGGTTGGAAATATCATTAAAAAATCAGAAAAGGGACATTTCAATTACTCAATCAAAATACATTAAGGAGATATTGAAAAAGTTTGGAATGGAATATTGTAAACCAGTTGGGACTCTTATGTGTACCGGATTAAAACTTACCAGGGAAGATGAATCAAAAGAAGTAGATCAAACATTGTATAGATCTATGATTGGAAAGTTGCAGTATGTAGTTCATACTAGGCCAGATATTGCCCTTGTAGTTGGTATTGTAGCAAGATTTTCAGCAAAACTAAGAGAAAATCATATGATGGCAATCAAAAGAATAATAAGATATTTGAAAGGAACTGAAGAGTATGGTTTATGGTATAAGTTTGGAAGAAATTTAGATTTGAAAGTGTTTACTGATGCTGATTGGGTAGGAAACCTTGATGACAGCAAAAGTACAAGTGGAGGTGCATTCTTTCTTGGAAAGATTTTGGTTTCTTGGACAAGCAAAAAGCAAAATTGTACATCTCAATCTATAGCAGAGGCAGAGCATGTTGCTGTAGCAGTAAACTATTCTAAAATTGTTTGGTTTAAATAGTTGTTGGAAGGCATGAAGATGGAAATCAAAGAACCAGTTGTTATGTTCTGTGATAATACAAGTGCAATCAACATATCTAAGAATCTAGTGATGCATTCCAAAACCAAGCACATTGCAATAAAATATCATTTTGTTAGAGAATTGGTGCAAAATAAGGAGATTAGATTGGAATATGTTCATACAAAGGAACAAATTGCTGACATATTCACAAAACCATTACCTAAGGATGCATTCTTATATCTAAGAGGTAAGTTAGGGGTCACTCCCCTATCTGAAGTTCACTAAAATAAAGTTTTAGTGATGCATCAACTCACACCAGATTGAAGATCTATCAGTTGATTCAGCATAACCAGGAAATATTGCATATGAATTAGTACTAAAAGTACACTAAAATTCATTTTAGTTGAGTTATCTTTGGCATGTGTTGTCAAAGAGGGAGAGTTTTACTGTCATATCTCTTTGAAATTTGTTCAAAATATAAAGAGTTTGCTAAGTAATTCCTTCACAGAGGGAGATTACTATAAGAGGAAGAGTTTTCTATCTTAGAGGGAGATTTTTTATGTTGACATGTTGTGTTTCCATATAAGAGAAAGACTTGTTTTCAAATTTCATTTCTGCTATGACATGTTGTGTTGCCATCAATGCCAAAGAGGAAGATTGTTGGATACAATTGTTAATTGTGTATTGTCTTTGATGTTACACAAATGTCATATCATCCATCAGACAGAGTCTACCAAGCTCAGACGGTCAACAAAGCAATTTACAGTGTCTACCAAATGTTCCTAAACATTACACAGTAAGTTAGCTCTTACCGAGCTCACTTGGGCATCAAAGGATCTTGTAGCAGAAAGTTAATGTTAACCGAGCTCCCAAGGTCAACAAAGGAAAAGTCAATGTTTACTGAGCTCAATATCTACCGAGTTCACTCGATCATTGAAGAGAAATTTAGCTTTTACCAAGCTCACTCAGTAAGCAAAGGAAGGTTAGCTTTTATCGAGCTCACTCAGTAAGCGAAGGGAGGTCAGTGTTTATCGAGTTAACTTGGTCTCCGAAGGAAGTTGCAAGGTTTGCAGTGTTTATCGAGCTTCACTTGGTTAACACTAGGGAAACCATTTTGGAGTAGTGGTCACCGAGCTAGGTTAGGCAGCGAAGAATTTTATTATTTTAAAGAATTAAGTTTAATTGTTTTGTGTAGCCGACTGATTTAATGTTTTTCAGTTGTTGTAACTTGTAATTGAGCTGACTTGACAATCTGTAAGGTATATATGAAAGGTCAAGATGTGAATTCATAAGATGTAAGAGTGTGGATAAATAAGAGTGCAAATTTATGGATATGGAATGAGCGAATATTGAATATATGAGCGAATGTTGAAGAAGGATTATATATGCTTATGGAGTTGCAAAGTTGTATTCGATCAGTGAGGATCTAGTGAAGCAGAACAGAGATCTGTATTCAGCAAAGATAAGTTACATATATTTCAGATCACTTCATTGTTTCTTTCTAATCATTGTAACACTGATTCAAAACCTCTTAATAGAGTTGGTTTGACAACCATTTTGTAAATCCTCTAACAAGGTGACAATTCAGTTGAATTGTTTTAAAGACCTCTGACAAGGCCACTTCTAATAGAGTGATTAAATCCTCTAACAGGGTCACACCTAACAATGTGTTTTGTAACCTTTAAAAGGGTTGGCTCCTAACAAGGCTCACTTCAAAAGAGTGAAAATTGGTAACTAGTTACTTGGTGGTTTTTCTCAAATTGGGTTTCCATGTTAAATCTAGTGTCTCTTGTGTTCATGTTATTTCTTTATGCATGCATGTTAATTACTTTAAATGCTCAATAAGTTAATAGAACATCTATCAAGTTTTAGCATTCATTTGTGTGGTTACCAAGTATCAGCAACAACTATATTTCAAGACATCTTAGGATCTGTGGATTTATTTTTGTGGTAACTGATTCACCCCTCCCCTCTAAGTTACTCCATCTCTATTTCCAACACTTGTACTTTTTCCATCATCAATGTTTCCTACCCAATCAGCATTAGTAAATACTTTCAAGTCCAAAATTTCTCCAAATTTGTACCACCATCCATAATCTTTAGTGCCTTTCAAGTATCTCAAGATCCTCTTTATTGCCATCATGTGATTTTCTCTGAGTTTTGCTAAAAATCTTGCCACTATACCAACTGCAAGAGCAATCTTAGGCCTTCTATGAACTACATGATATAGTTTTCCAATTATTGATCTATATAAGGTTTGATCTACTTCTTTTGAATCATCATCTTTGGTAAGCTTTAGTCTAGTACATATGGTAGTTCCAACTAGTTTTGAATCTTCCATACCGAACTTCTTGAGTATCTCCTTGATGTATTTAGATTGAGTAATGTAGATACCATTCTTGCTCTGCTGAATTTGAAGACCAACAAAGAATTTGATCTTACCAAACATAGACATTTCAAATTCTTTGTTCATTTGTTCTAAAAATTCTTTGCATAGATCATCATTCCTTGTAAACAAATTATCATCCACAAATATTTCTGCTAAAACAATCTTGTTATTTGGTCCTATTAGATTATCTTATTGGAAAGAATGCTTCTGAGGAGGGAGGGGGGGGGGGGGGTGGGGGTGAATCAGAAGAACTAGCCTTTTAACTATTTCAAATCCTTAATAACATATTTTTGAAATAAACATGCATGCATATAAATATTAAGCAATCATAAAAAAAACCAATATGCATCACCACATAACACTTAAGATTTGGTAACCCAGAAACCCTCTAGAAATAAGAAGGTAAAACTAGGGTGGGGATAATACCCACAAAATCACTGTAGCAATAATGTTTAACCACTTTTGATGGTCTACCCTGTTAAAGGCCTGCCCTGTCAAAGGCTATACACTGTATCAATAGTGACCTGGTTATAGGATTTACAAACACTTTTACATGAAGTGTCACCCTGTCAAAGGATTTAGTCACCTAGTTAAAGGATCTATAAAATAGCTGCTAAGCTAACCTATCATCATAGGATTTTCTCTCTAATACAATGGTTAAAGAGTATTAGGTATGATAAACCTGATGGCTTACAATCCTTCGATTGCTGAATACAGGCACTTGATCTGCTCTCTCTGATCTTGATCCTCTGTGATCTGATTCTCTTCTCTCTGATATTAGACTTCCTTATACATTTTCCCCCTTTTTTTTATGCTCACACTACTCAATTTGATTTTGTCTTCCTTATAAAGACACTCGAAGACTTAGGGTTAGGTATGGATCTATGATCCATATTTAATCTCTAATTTTTTCTTATTCCTTGCACATCTCTTATTGGTTGCATGCCTTCTCCATTTTTCTTATTGGCTGCATGTAGATTGCATAGGAAATATAAATGATTTGATCTTATCACTTAAATCTTTCAAGATTTGTCTTATGTCGACTATGAAAATGGTTTACATTTGAGTTTATGAAGTTTCAAACTCATATGCTGATTCTGAGTTACTCGACACTTACTTCTTTCTGATGCTCGACATCTACTGTAACTTGACTTCTGTATATGCTCCTATCTTGCTTGGCATCTGTTAAGACTTGGCACCTGAATAATGCTCGGTACTTAGATCATGCTCGGTACCTATACTTACTCAGCACCTGATCTTCACTTGGCAATTGAAGACTGTTCGGCACATGAAGATCATGATCGACACTTGTTGAATTTATTTACTCAGCACATGTTGTGGCTCAGCATACATAGTGTACTCAGCTTCAATGTGAAAGGTGGTTAAGTGTGTTGACACTCAAGTGTCAAAACCATTTTTAGACTAACAATCTCTCCCTTTGACATGAGTGTCAAAAACACTTAACTAAGCAATATTTATCTAATGTTATGAGTATGCTTTCTGATCTGCTTGATATGTATACAGAGGTTTATCAAAAATGTGTAACTTAATAAAAAATGTGACTCCCCCTGAGTTGATCATGCTAATGTCTTGTGCCGTTATGCTTAATGTTCTCCTTGAAATATCTTCAACATATTATCTCCCACTTTTTGATACTTATGTCAAAGGGTCCTAAATAGTAATGCCATGTTTGGCCAAAAATGTCTTGTTTACCTCAAGATGTATTTGGAGAGTGGCATCCCAATTATTTAAGGCAATATCCAATGACTTTTGTTGGATTGCAAGCTCTGTTGCAAGATCAACCAGTCTTTCATGTGTAGAAATATTAGGATCCTTCTTCAGGACTATTTCTGCATACATTTTCTCCTTGTGCAATACTTCTAAGTGAGGAGTAATGGAGGCTTGTATTTGCATCAACTTTTCTTTGATAGTGGCCTCTTCTGCTAATAATGCAACTAATTCCCTCTGAGTGTGTAATGTATGAGCAAATTGCTTTTCACTCTGTGCAGGATCTAAGAGTAGTTGCATGCTGGAGAGTTTTAATTTACTCTCAAGGTTCAAAATTTTCTAATTTATTTCATGTGTGAACCTGGAAAAATCACACAATTTGCTGTAAAGGGAAAATATGTTCCCTAATACACTTTTTACATTTTCCAATTTCTTTGCTAGGTCAACCTGTCCCAAAATTATGTTATTAGCTATTTTTTGGTTGACTTTACCTAAAAACTTCTTTTCTGACCATTCCAATAGTTTTGCATTAGTATCATGGTCTTCATTATTTACTTGGTCAACTATATCAGATAATTGCTCAAGTATTGGCCTGTTTGCATCTGGAGGTTGAAGACTAAAAGCATCCATGAATATATCTTTTATTTCATTCAGTGCTTGCTTGTATTTGCAGTCTTTTCTCATTGCCTCTTGTCTCCTCCTCTTATCCAATGCACTTTGTATTTCATTCATCTTTTCCTCATTTAGAGTGCTTGAATCATAATAGGGTATTTTGATTTCTTCATCAAGCTCAGGAATACCATAATGTATGATCCTGGCTACCCTTGTAGAACTTGAACTTGGTGTACTAGCATATAAAATTATCTTTTCAGTACTCTGCTCATGACTGGGTTTTTTGGAAGTTTCTATTTTGGTAATTCAACCAAAGTTTGTATTGCAAACTCCTCTTTATTTTGGGTTTCTTCCTTCTCCTCTTCTTCTTTCTTGTCTTCTTCTTGTTGTGTTATTGTTGCTAGAGGTGTACTCATTGTCTGAGTTTTTGTCCCTGTGATTACCTTTGTTGTTGCACTCAGTTCCTGATGAGTTTGAGTGACTAATCTTGGTGGTGACGAAGGTGGTAGAAATGTAAGCCCAGTAGTTTGAATGATCTGAGGTGGTTGTTGTGATGGCACCTTGACCTCTTTGAGTTTTTCTATTGACTTTTGAAGACTATCCACACTGACCAATATGGGATTTGTACACAATTGTGCTTGCAGATTTGTTTGGTCAAGGATCTTAGTAAGATCTGTTGCAGTTAATGGATTGATGTTTTGACATGTAGTATCAACAACATCCTTAATCTTTATGATTTTTGCAGGTGTGGTAGGTGAGTGAGGAGAGCTAGGAGGTGAAAGATGTGTGCTTTTCACATTTTGTTGTTCAACAGTTCCTTTGTCTTCATGTTTTCTTTCCTCCTCTCTTTCTTTCTTATTTTCCTCTTCTTCAACCTTCTTCTCTTCTTCAATTTTCTCTTCTCTCCTCTTCCTTCTTTCTTCAAGTTTTGCAGTAGCTTCTTCTTTGTATATTTCTTCAAGAACATCTTCAAATGTTTTGTACAAGTTTTTCCATACTCTTGTTGTTCTTTGCACAACTTCTTCAATTTTGTTTTGCAGGATGGAGAATGCCTTATATTTGGGTGTAAACCTTTTGTTATGCCATTTGATTGCTTGAGTTAACTGTTCTTCTGTCAAATTAGGTAGTAAGTTTTCTAGGGTTGATTCCCTCATCTCTTTCTCCATCATTAGATAGAAATGCCATTTGTCTTCTATAATTTTAGACAATTCCTTTGGCAATTGTCCATCTAGTTCAAGAGGTGTATACTTGAACTGTGCCATAAATGCATAAACTGATTCTTCTATGCTATTTTGTTCCTCTTTACTGAACTTATTGTAATCAATCTTTTTCATTTCATTTATGTCTCCATTCTTAATCTTCTTATATAATATATCAATTGAAGATTTAGGAGGACTTACCTCTTCAATATGATCTTCTTCATCAGTATCAGGTTGGGCCACATATATTTTCCTTTTCTTTGGCTCTTCCTGTGCCTTTGTGTTTTTCTTCTTTGTGGCTTTCTCTTTAGCCTTTTGGGTAGAGGCCCTTGTTGTAGCTTTGGTTGTTGGCTTCTTTGGCGTTTGCACGACAACTTTCTTTGGTGGGGGTTGAGAAGCAGGAGAGGTCTTTGTTTTCCTTTTAATGACTTTGCCTCTGATGGGTGCTTCCTTGGTTTTTGTTTCCTCGGCACTCTCATCTTTTTCTTCTCCTTGTCTTTGAGGTAGTTCAAGTGGCTCTTGTTCTGGCTCACCTTCTTCTTCTCCTTCACTAATCTCTTCTTCTTCACCTGATGCACTTGATTCTTCAACACCAAATTTCTTCTTTATCTATTTTACCAGTTTGTCCTTTTTCTTTACTGCTAAGGCTGTCTTGAGTTCTATAAAAACTCTTGATTTTATAGTGTCATATGTCCCAAATGCCTTGGCAAATTTTTCCATTTCCTCTACAAGTAAAGTTGTGATGACTGTAGAAGCTTGGTCAACATCAAGCTCATATCCTAATGGTCTAAGCCATCTTGTCCTTGGAAGGACTGCTTGAATGTAGGTGTAATCAATATCAACAAGATAAAATATGTCATTTATATGCTTTTCTACCATTGAGACTGGTATCCTCATTTTGTTCTTCATTGCATTTTTGAAATCTTCAAAATAGATAGACATTTGATCGTCAAAGCTATCTCCCATTTGTATAATGAAATCATTAATTTGATCAACAATGGTTTTATTTTGACTCCAATTGACTTTGCCAAATGAAGGAAATTCCTTCATTACATAGAAGAACATACAAACCAACACTGAACCAAATTTGCACTATGCTCCCTTGGATTTTCTAATAGCTCCAAGATTTTCATTAATCTATTGCAACAAGAGCTCTGCAAGATCATAAGTGTGATCTTTCTTTACAAGTTTATGTGCCACATCTACTACTATGTAGGGTACACTATTTAACCTACTGGATTGGTAAAACTTATGTGATATGATCCTTACAACAAAATCTAAAAGGGGATCAGTTATGGTGTCTATAGTCATGCCTCTATTGTTCCACTTTTCTCTTGTGTTCTTCTCAATTGTTTCCTTCTTTTTGCTTCTCAAGGTTTTTGGCCGATCTAGGGTTGGAAAGCCAGTAACCCTATGAACTATCTTCTTGGTAATCTTGACTTGCCCTTGTTCTAACCAGAATGATCCATCATGGATTCAGTTGAGTATAATGTGTATCCACTCATTTTTGAATACTATTGGAAAGACTAGGGCTTTGGCTAAACCCTTCTTTTCTATGACAGAAAACTCATCTTTTAGAATACCATTATCGCAGAGTTTGTCATAGGCATTAAAAATTTCCAAATCTCCTATGGCCCCTATTTTACAATTATAGCATTTTTGCACATCTTGAACCATAACAACTTTTTCAGGGATGGCGGATAGGGCACCGACGAGATCATTTTTGTATGCAACCTCTGGTATAGTTCTAAACTCAGGTTGCTTTACTTCGTTGCTGACAAGTTGAATTTCATGACTCATTTTCTCTTGGGTCGTCTTGAGCTTATCACCATTTATATTCAAACTAGGGTTTTAACAATTTAAAGCAAAAACTTTTCAAACTGTAAAACTCAACACTTGAAGGAAATACCTGGATAGATACTTTGATTGCTTGGGTAGATGCTGAATTATTGCAAATCACTAGTTGAAAGCTTGAAAATCACTTAGACGTACTCAAAATAATTGCTCTTCATTTGAATGGCTCAAGAATGAATCAAATTTTAATTCTAAATGACGGAAGAAACTTTTGCATTTAATGCATTTTGATACCTACACCTGTCACTCGCCTTCCAAATGTTTTTCAACTCAACATCTATTCGGCAACTATGCTTACTCGGCATCTACTAACTTTGTCGATTAACTTGGCATCCAAAATAGTTTTACTTGGCATTCAAAGATGACTCAGCATCATTTTTTGAATTTTAGGCTTAGCATCTTATCTTATGCTTAATTCTTCTTTTCAGTGCTTCTTTGTTTTGGGACTGATGTATGATATATCTTTGTATATCAGTCCCATATATCTCCCTTATGCTTAGTTTGATGAAGTGTGATCACTTGACCTGTTAGGTGAAGTGATCCCTTTGCTTGATGTACTGAACTCATCTTTCTTCTTCCAAGTCTTATTCATTTGTCCTCTTATGACATCAATATTTTCTTTTCCTTTGTTGGCTTCAGTATTTGGTGCTTTGGACCTTGTAGGACAGTTCTTGCTAGTATGACCAATTTTCAAGCAACTGAAACATGTAGTTTGGCTCAACCATCTTTTATAGTTTCCTTTGAAATGTGTTCTTATGCAATTTTGGGGTGTATGTCCATATTCCTGACAATAGTGACAACTATACCAGGTGTTATAATCCCGATGGTAGTGGCTTTCATTCCCTTTTGCTGGTTGATTTGATGTTCACATGGGCTTTGATTTGCATTCAAATGCCCTATGTCCATATTTCTTGCAGTTATGACAATATCCATCAAATCTTTGTGTTCTTGGGGTTTTGGATTTACAGTCTTGTGTCATATGTCCTTGCATTTTGCACTTGTGACTATAACTCTTGCTTTTATTTGGTTGATTGATTCTTCTACTCCTATAAATATTAGCAGTGTGTCCCCATTTATTACAATAATGACAAGTGGGTTTAGAATCCTTACCTTTGTCACTTCTTTGCTCAACACTCTTTGATGATTCACCAACTTCAGTGCTATTGTATCCAAGTCTTGATGTATCATGGGTTGATCTTGGGCATTTCAACAATTGTTCAAAGTACTTTATGGCTTCGCTTGACTTGTTGAGATTTTTTGCTATCTCCTTTTCTCTGTCTAGTTCATTCTACATCTTCAGAGTAGAGATCTCAATATTTTTCATATTAAGTTCATGATGAAGGTTCATCATTTGAGCAAGTGTATCCATCTGCATGTTTGAAATCCTTGTTAATTTAGTACTCTTTTCTTCCAATTTTTTTGCAAGATTTCTTTTGTCATCTTCCATCATGACTCTATCCGCAACTGCTATTTTCTTTTGTTCACTGATTTCACATAACATTATGGCCTGTGATTCATGTTCCATCTTGAGAGATCTTATCTCATTTGCTTGAGCTTCATTTTTCTCCATCAGTTCTATTATTGCTGCATCAAATTCTTTAGTGTCTGCATTGGCAAACACTTGTGCAATGTCAATCTCCTTGTAGTGTATGTCATTTTCAGCTATGGCTATCTCCTTTCTTCTTTTTAAAGATTTTCTTAATTCCACTCTAGCTTCCTCTACCTTTTGTAAAGCGAGATGCACATCTATCACTTGGTTTTCAATGATCTTTCCAAGTTTGAAAACTTCCATCCTTAGATCTTTTCCTCCAAGCTATTAGGCTTCTCTTTGAGAGAAACAGGGCTCTGATACCAATTGTTGGATTGTCTTATTGGAAAGAATGCTTCTGAGAGGGGGAGGGGGTGAATTAGAAGAACTAGCCTTTTAACTATTTCAAATCCTTAATAACATATTTTTGAAATAAACATGCATGCATATAAATATTAAGCAATCATAAAAAAAACCAATATGCATCACCACATAACACTTAAGATTAGGTAACCCAGAAACCCTCCAGAAATAAGAAGGTAAAACTAGGGTGGGGATGATACCCACAAAATCATTGTAGTAATAATGTTTAACCACTTCTGATGGTCTGCCCTGTTAAAGGCCTGCCCTGTCAAAGGCTTTACACTGTATCAATAGTGACCTGGTTAAAATATTTACAAACACTTTTACATGAAGTGTCACCCTATCAAAGGATTTAGTCACCTAGTTAAAGGATCTATAAAATAGCTACTAAGCTAACCTATCATCATAGGATTTTCTCTCTAATACAATGGTTAAAGAGTATTAGGTATGATAAACCTAATGGCTTACAATCCTTCGATTGCTGAATACAGGCACTTGATCTGCTCTCTCTGATCTTGATCCTCTGTGATATGATTCTCTTCTCTCTGATATTAGACTTCCTTATACATTTTTCCCCCTTTTTTTATGCTCACACTACTCAATCTAATTTTGTCTTCCTTATAAAGACACTCGAAGACTTAGGGTTAGGTATGGATCTACGATCCATATTTAATCTCTAATTTTTGCTTATTCCTTGCACATCTCCTACTGGTTGTATGCCTTCTCTATTTTTCTTATTGGCTACATGTAGAGTGCATAGGAAATATAAATGATTTGATCTTATCACTTAAATCTTCTGAGATTTGTCTTATGTTGGCTATGAAAATAGTTTACATCTGAGTTTGTAAAGTTTCAAACATATGCTGATTTTGAGTTACTCAGCACTTACTACTTCCTGATGTTCAACATCTACTATAGCTTGACTTCTGTATATGCTCCTATATTTCTTGGTATCCTTTAAGACTGGGCACCTAAATAATTCTCGGTACTTAGATCATGCTCGACACCTATACTTACTCGGCACCTGATCTTCACTCAACACTTGAAGACTGTTCGGCACCTAAAGATCATGCTGGGCACTTGTTGAATTTCCTAACTCGGCACATGTTGTGGCTTAGCATACACAGTGTACTTAGCTTCAAGGTGAAAGGTGGTTAAGTGTGTTGACACTCAAGTGTCAAAACCATTTTTAGACTAACAGGTCCTTCTTTGATGTACAAGCTATTGTTATCATTAGTTCTTTGAAAACCAATTTGAACAAGATAGTTATGCAATCTTTCATACCATGCTCTAGGGGCTTGTTTCATACCATACAATGCTTTGTGTAATTTGTAGACCATGTGCTTGTTTGGATCAACAAAACCTTCAGGTTTCTCAATGTAGACTTCTTCATCTAGAATACCATTGAGAAATGTTGATTTGACACCCATCTAATATACCTTAAATCTTTTGTATGCAACATATTCAAGTAAGGTCCTGACGCCTTCTAGTCTTGCAATAGGAGCAATAGTCTCTCCATAGTCTATTCCTTCTTCTTGGGAGTAGCCTTTACACACCAATCTAGCTTTATTTCTTGTTACCTTACCATCTTCATTCAACTTATTTCTGAATACCCACTGAATTCCAATCACATTTTATCTTTAGGCTTGCGTACAAGAGTCCATGTTTTGTTCTTCTCTATTTGCTTTATCTTTTCGTTCATAGCATCAATCCAACTTTCATTTTCCAATGCATCTTTGACATTTCTGGGTTCAAAATCAGCAAGTAAACAAGTACCTTTTAGCTTACTTGTCACAGTACCTTTAGATTTGTCTCCAATAATCTAATTTTGTGCATGATGTCTCCTGACATACTTGGCCAATATAGATTCCTTGCCTCTTGAATGAATTGCACTATCTTCATTTTGAGTTTCAACTTTTGGCTCTAGTTGATCTGTCTACTGCTTGGGTCCTTCAGACTCGGTAGACATTGGTTCTATAGCTTCAAACTGTGACTTGGGTCCTTGTGACTCAATTGGAACTTCTTGCAACTCAGTGACTAAGGAAGACTCGGGAGTAGAAGTCACTTGATTGATAGATGTATCTAGCAACATATTAGGTTCAATGAAAATAGACCTCCTATAGTCTTCTGGTTCCTTTTTCTTTCTTCTTCAATCTTTTCTACAAACTCATCAACTTTCACATGTGCACTTTCTATAATTTTGTGAGTAGAGAAATTCAAACATCTATATGCCTTACTCTTGCAAGAATATCCTAAAAATATACCTTCATCACCCTTCACATCAAATTTTTCTTTTCTAGATTCTTTCAAGATATAACATTTACTTTCAAATACTTTTAGGTAGCTTACATTGGTTTTATAGCCATACCATAACTCATAGGGGGGTTTTGAATGAGTCCTTTAACTGTACTTAGTTCAAGGTATGAACTATAGTGCTAATAGCTTCTTTCTAGTATTTGATAGCAATGTTCTTTTCAATCATTAGAGTCCTTGCACAATCCATGATGGATCTATTCCTCCTTTTAGCTATTCCATTCTGCTCGAGAGTTCTAGGAGTTGATACCTGTCTTTTGATTTCTCTTTCAATGCAAAAGTTATTGAATTCATGGAAGATGAACTCACCACCTCTATCTGACTTCAAACATTTTAGTCTTTTCCCTGTTTCCTTCTCTACTCTGGCCAAATACCATTTGCACTTCTCAAATGCTTCTAAATTCTCTCTCAGATACATAACAATCATCATTCTAGAGTAGTCATCAACAAAAAGAGTGAAGAATTTTTCTCCAGTATAGCTCTCAATTCCAATAGGTCCACACAAATCAGTATGCACAATTTTCAAAATTTCTTCAAACTAATAGTTTTTACTTTTAAAGCTAGTCTTTTCCATCTTACCAATCTGACAATTCTTGCATAGACCAACATTAGGTTTCTTTATATAAGGAATGCCTCTTACTTTCTTGAATTTTCTTATTTTCACTAGGTTATCAAAATTCACATGACATAACCATCTATACCATAACCAACTTTCTTCAACTTGAGCAATAAAACATGAACATTTACAAACTTCAAGATAGAATAAGTTACCTTTTGTCTATATGCCTGATCCAATCAACTTTCTTTTGTCATCCAATAGTGTTTCCTTTCCATGCATGAATTCCACCTTGA
Organism: Cupressus sempervirens; assembly: GCA_028749045.1. Lineage (NCBI taxonomy): Eukaryota > Viridiplantae > Streptophyta > Pinopsida > Cupressales > Cupressaceae > Cupressus > Cupressus sempervirens. The sequence goes on along the minus strand of CM053784.1, from coordinate 584,178,826 downwards.
ATCCAATACTTATTAGTTGTGCCACACTCAACAGATTGTGTTTTAATCCTTCAACCCAATAGGAATTATCACATATAAGCTCTTTGGTTAGTGAGATTCTTCCTCTTCCTTTTATGCAACAAGGTTCATTATTACCAAACCTCACATTGCCACCATCATAGTCTTCAAAATGTTCAAACTTTGTTTTGTCACCAGTCATATGATGAGAAAAACCATTGTCTATGATCCATGTATCATTTTTCCTTACATGAGAGATAAATGCCATCTTATCTTCTTCATCATTATCAGATTCATCTTTCACAACAATGTAAACAATTTCATCTTCACTATTATTAGAATCCTTTGAGTCCTTAGCCATGAAACATGTTTTCTTACCTTTGTCCTTGAATAGTTTGAAGTCTTTCTTGCCATTGTACTTGTGACCTTTCTTCTCATCCTTGTTTTGCTTGCTTGGGCACCTAGCAGCAATATGACCAATTTCCCAATATGACCAATTTTTTCAGATGAAATATAGATAAGAGGAACCCTACCTTTATATTTTCCTTTGCCTCTAGAGTATTTTATTGCAAGTAGAGCTTCAACCATCTCAAGATCACTATCAAAACTTTGTTTTTATTCTTCTTCACTTTCTAACTAAGAATTCTTTATCTTTTTGCCCTTTTCTTTGAGTGAAAGCTTGGCTTCAAATACTGATTCAATATTCTTGGAAGCTAGAACATATTTGTCATAGTTATCTAGCTCAAATATAGTCAATCTTCCTACTATGGCCTCTAAATTTATCTTTTGATTTGCTTCACATCTTCTTTCTTGAATTGCAAAAAATCTAATTGCATAAATGGGAAGAAATGTTCTAAGAACTTTACTTACAACTATTTCCTCTTTGATATCTCTTTTAGAAGCCTTGATTGCACTGATTCTTGCTTTGACCCTTTCAACATATTTAGCAATGTTTTCATCCTCTCTCATCCTCATATGATCAAATTATCCTCTTAGACTTTCTAATTTGGCTCTTCTCACATTGTCATCACCTCCACAGATATGTTTTAGCTTTTTCCACATAGAAAAGATAGTTTTGTAGTCCTAGATATCATCAAATTATTCATAGCTTAGGGATGATGTGATGTCTATCATCATGGTGTTATGATTCTTCTTCTCAGCAATGTCATTGACAAATAATGTGCCAGAAGGAGTTGTATATTCTTCATCAAGATATTTAAATCCTATATCTCCAATGGAAGCCATATAAAGTCTCATTAGTCCCTACCATGCGGAAAAATTATTCCTGTTAAGCCTTGGAATCTCCCTCTTGTAAGACATCCTGATCTTTAGTTTAGATCCTTGAAATCCTTCCTACAAGCACCAAAAGCTCTGATACCAATCATTGGAAATATAAATGGAGTAACTGAGAGGGGGGTGAATTAGTTACCACAAAAACAAATCCATAGATCCCTTAGATGTGATATAAAACTAGTTACTACTGTGACTCGGTAACCATACATAAAAATGTTGTAACTCGGTAGATGTATTGTATATTATTTTAATAGAACTTAAACATTCATAGTGATTAACATGCATGCATAAAAGAAATAACATGAACACATGAGACACCAAATTTAATGTGGAAACTCAATATGGAAAAAACTACCAAGTAACTAGCTACATATTTTCACTCTTCTGAAGTGAGCGCTATTGGGAGCCAACCCTGTTAAAGATTACAAAACACACTGTTAGGTGTGACCTTGTTAAATGATTTAATCACCCTCTTAGGAGTGGCCTTGCTAGAGGAATTTAAAATAATTCAATAGAATTGTCACTTTGTTAGAGGATTTACAAAATGGTTGCTAGACCAACTCTATTAAGAGATTTAGAAATCATTGCTACAATGGTGAGAAAGTAACAATGAATAGACCTGAATGAGATGCAAATGAATTTCTGATACATATCTTTTTTCTACTCCACTAGATCCTCTCTGATCAAATAAAACTTTGCTACTCCTCAAGGATATCTAACCATCCTTCAAAATTCGCTCACACTTTCTTCTTCAATCAATACACTTGCATGCTCACTCATTACAATTTAGAATTCACAACTTGACCTTTTATTTATACCTTACAAATTGTAAGTCGACTCATTTACAAGTTACATTTATCAATAATCATTACCTTAGTCGGCTACAATTTTTACAAAAATAAATTCAACTTCATTTCTAAAAATAATGAAATCCTTCATTGGATGACCTTACTTGGTAAACACTATTCTAGAACTGATTTCTAGTGTTAATCAACTGAAGCTCGATGAACACTGCAAACTCTACAAAATAATTTGGAGATCAAGTGAACTCAGTAAACACTAACTTTCCTTTTCTGACCTTGTGAGCTCAGTTAACATTGACTTCTACCATAGAAACCTTCGACACCTGAGTGAGCTTGATAGAAATAGTTTCCATAGAGTAATTTCCAAGAACACTTGATAGGCCTTGGAATTTTCTTTGTTGACCAACTAAGCTCGGTAGACTCTGTCTACTGATTGATATGACATTTGTGTAACATCAAAGATAACACACTATTAAACAATTGTATCCAACAATATTTTCCCCATGATGTGGTAAACGAAGTCTTGAATTGTTCATCATTAACAAGTACTTTATTGTAACCACAGAATCTATCCATCATAGACATCAACTCAAAGCTATTAAACCTTTTGTAGCATAGCTTCCATGTTGGGTAAACCATAATTGTCCTTTAAGGAGGAAATATTAAGATTTATGAAATCCACACACAATCTAATATCACTATTCTTCTTTTTGATTAAAATTAAATTGAATGCCTTATAGGCTTGATAATTCCTGTATACCTGAGCTTCATTAATTCTTCTTGCATTTTTAGATATAGTGTGACATTAATAGACATTTGATTATGTCTATATGGTTTAACATTCTCTTTCAATGGGATAACATGCTTGAACAAATCTTTCCTATAAACCATCAAATCATCATAAGGCCATGGAAATACATGTCTAAACTTCCTCAATAGACCAACTAAGGATTTTTCATAGTAAGGGATAGAGTTTTATCTATACACATCTTTTTGGACAACTCACTTGTTCCAAGACGAATTTCTTCTAGCTCTTCTAGTTTCTTGTCTATTGGCTCTTGATTTAATAGTTTTGAAAATAACCAAGAAACTAGACCAATGTATCTAAGGCTAGAAAATTACTATGATAGATACACTTGACTGTAGTCTTGGGCCAACTATAAGGCATAACTCCTTCTTCACTTTAGGCTCTACAAGACCTAGGCAGGTTAAACTTGAGGTTCTGATATATGGTACTAGTGCAATTAAACATAAATCATTAACAACAAATGCAACCCTTTTATCTTCTAATTCTTATGCAATGACATAGGAATGAAATAATTACAAGTCATAACCTATGAACCCATAAGCTAAGTGAGGGTTAATTCTTTTCAACCCACTACAAAACATGAAGAATTGAATTTATTTGATTAAAATGATTTGTGCAAATAGCTTTCACCCCAGCTTGCATCTAATTGAGTGATCAGTGCCTTATCCATTGAAACATAGAGTCATTACCAGTAGGAAAACCTAACTTGATCGCCTTACAATTAAGTTTGTCAACTGAAATTCCCAAATTTTGTTCTTATGAAATATCCTCTCCATACACCCAAAAACCCTATAAGAACATTGACGCATTTACTTAACTCCTTGAGTCAAAAGCAACAATAGATTTGATACACAACTCATCCAAGATGTCTTAAATCAAATGAACCTTATTCACTCAATTATAAAGCTAATAGCATATGAAGAATCATGAGACAGAATAAGAAAACCTAGATAATTTATTGTAAATCCCTTTTATATTCATCCTTGGAAAGACTGAATATATAAACTGGTAACACTAAATGAAACTCAAAATACTTCACATGATCTAGCATCAATTTCTAATATCTTAGAAGAACAATACATGAAATGAAATGAAAATCTGCATAAGAGTGGATGTGTGGCCTTCACTACTAGAGCTTAGCTTAATAGATAGGAAGCAAAACCATCAACAACCTTGGTTTCACAGTGAAAACTAGAACCCTGCTGGTTTCCCCAGAGAAAACTACCAATGTGGTATCATAGTAGTGAGAAACTTCTCTAAAACTTGAACCCCTACAATGGAGAAAGAAAGAGAAAGATATAGAAGGAAGTGAATTCCCAAATTTGTTCTACATCTGACATGTGTCCACTTGGAAAACCTCCTCAAGAAGTTAAAAGCATCTCTCTACTCTCACTCTGTAACTGCACAATAAAATCTTCATCATTTTGGCCTACAAAAGCATGGAATATTTTAGATATTTGATGGAAATCATAACTGATTGCAAAAGACAAAGAATTCTGAGAAATTCCATAAAAATCAAACAAATTGTGAAATACTTACAACAAAACACATCATTATGCATCAAGTTTTGAACAAACTAAGCCAACGAAGCATATCAAATGCATCCCAACTAAATTCTAATGCTCCATGATGAAAACTACACATTCTACTAAGAATGCCCCAAAAATCACAAAGTTTCTTATAACTTGAACCAATGAGCACCTTTATAAAATTTGACCTCAGAAATGGATAGCTCGTCTCTTCTCGATTCATATGGTATACTATATTGCATATTTTTTATTGAAATCATGCCCCTAAGACCAATTTGAAAATCTAGCTTCCAGACCATGAAAGAGCATAAGATTGAAAAATTTAAAAAAATCTATATAGTTGAACTATAGAAAACTTTAAAACTCATTTAAATTTCTCAACTTTGAAAATTCTAGTGCGTTTAGATTAGAAAAATCTAATTTAAAACTTTATTTTGTCCCTTTCCACTTGCCCCTAATCACCTGGTGCCAAGTGTCCACCTCATATTCATTGATCATACCTGGGTGAGCCCCACATCACCATGCACTTGAAATATCTAAACTTACGATATTACAATGAAGTCAATCATATTATCTCAAACATAGAATTTTCTTTCTCTGATCACACGACAAGGGGGGCCCATCGTAATATCGAAGACCTCCACATTTTGATTTATGATCACACAGCAAAGAAGGTACCATCGTAATATTGAAGATCATTCAACTTTATCTCTACAATCTTATAGATTTCATATGATTGTAAGCCTTCATCACTCTTCCTATGATTTCACGATAAGCCAACTTTCGTAGCATCACAGGCCTTAAATTTTTGATTCATGACCCTATGTCTAGGGCCCCATTGTAGCATCATGCACCTTCAAATGAAGTCTCCCGATCTTGCGACAAAGCCAACTTCTCCAATATTATGATATGATCATAATATTGCACACCTTGTACTTGGGCCATCCTGATCACATGACAATATCATTGCATCGTGCATCCTATATTTAAGATACCTAACCTCATGATCTCATGCCTTCATCATATGATCACAAACCTCATAGCATCACACATTTCATATTTTACCTTTCCAAAAATACAATGGGCACTGAATCGTAATATCACATTCCCCCTTTCTTTTCCTTCCTGATCCTCTGATCCTACGATTCTACGATGGCATTATAGCATCGTACCACTCCAGGCTTTGCATCTCCGATCATTTGATGTCCCCATAATATCTCACACCTTTGCTTTGCAATTTGATGATGAGCTTCTAGAATTTTGCCACATCATCATGTTACTAGTCCTTTGACAATTGTGGGTCCCACACATCTTTCTCAACTCCTCACTAGATTTTCAATTTTCTAAACTGAATTTTTGATTTCCTAGGAGGCCACCATGTCTCTACTGGCAAGACCATCTCATTTTTCAGTGACGACATTATGACCACCAAAATCCTTCAATTTCTTGGCAACATCCTTAACTTTTCTAGTGTACCTTCCTTTTTGACCACCTCATCACCACCTCTGCGCCATGTCTGCACCTTCTCACCACTACATCAACTCCACCTATCTTGGTCACTATGTCGCCATGGTTATCTGGTGTGCATCTTCACTTGGAAACATAGAAATGGTCATCAAATTTTCCATGTGGCATGATCCGGTGTTATTTGGTCCATGTTAGCATCTTTATCACTGTGCATGTTCAAAACTATGTTATGGTCATCTCTTCTAGATCAGCATGTCATCTGGATCAGGCCCACCAAGTAGCTATTACCTTTCCAAAAGGTACCTCTCTTAAAGATAGCAAGCACTCTTAGTTCTTTAGTATTTAAAGATAGAAAAAGTTCCCCACTTTGTCAATGTGGGATAAACATTTTTCATGGTATTTTGCTCTTTGTTCTACACTCAGTCCCTTTTACCCACATTCTTCTCTACCTGCGGCTTCATCTTTCCTTGGTGGCATGACTGGTATTTTCTCCAAGGATGCTTCTCTTTTGTGCTTTGGAGGTTTTCTTCTTTTCTCAGCCATTAGTGCTCTCTCTCTTTGGCATAGATGCCTAGATACCTATGGATGCTGCCTGGGCATTTTTTCTTGCATGGGGTGTTTGATTTTATCAATAGTACTCAAAATTAGGGCTTCCATTTTGAGTACCAATAGTGGCTCTTTTCTGGGGATGCATCGCGCTTATAGGTATGACAAGAATTTAGATCTCTGGAAGAAGCAGACCATTCCTGAAACAACAAAAACTTCTCTCTTGAACAACTTTATTGAAAATAGGGAAACTACACCTACTGTGTACAAATGATGGCCTCGAGCCACTGAAAGGTTTTCAAAACTTCTTACCTCTATCATATACCTGATTCTCATTGACATCTTCTTGAGGTAAACTGAAATTCTCATTCTCCTTTGTTTCACCCAACACATCAACACTTTCAATCACTTCATTAGGCAAAACAAAACTATTATCATCATCTTCATAGTGCATGTACAAATCAACATTAATTTCTTCATCTTGCTCACTATGAAAATATGAATCAATGTGTTCATAACTATTGATATTAGACTAAAACAGATCATTACTAACTAACTCATGAACACCTTCAATTAGAAACACAAAAGTTTGATATTCTACTTCATTCAACAAGTTACATGAATCAAATGGTAACTCACCTTGTGCATTCGGATGTGAAGAAAATGTAAAATCTGATTTCTCGTCATTTGCAATATCAATACTCCATAAATCATACTGAACATACGTTGCATTTTCTTCACATTCCAAAAAATGATTAGATACCAAATCAAAAGAATCATCATGAAATTGCCTTCTCACAATATGTTGATCTATATAAATGTTTTCTTTAAATAACTCATTAGAATGAATTAATTCATTACTATTTCTTTCCTCATCACATGAGTAATCTGAATGTATCTCGACTTCATGAAAACAAGAAGAAAATAAACCATCAATAGACCTTATCTCTACATCTTCATTCTCAACATAGAAGTCATCATGTGTATTGATGTATGAATTACCATGACATACACCTCCAAAACTTGACAGAGCATATTCTAAAACTATATCTCCTTCAACATCAAATTCAGGGGAAATGACTTCATCATATGAAAATGTAAAACATGGAAAAGCACAAGCATCCTTGGATATATTAGCATACCTTTTAAAATCATGAGCCAACAAATCTAAAATCTTATCAACTCTTAACAAAACTTCATTACTAGTGTCTTTTCCTTGGTTGTGATTATTATCTAGATAGCTTGACACATTTACAACAACAAACTCATTAGTAATATTTTCTAGAAAATCAAAACTCTAATCATCACATACATTTTCTTATTTAGACAATACCTCAACAACCAGTATCGTAACACATTCACATTCATCACTAGAAGAAAGACTATTACTAGTGTTACACTTTTCCTCTTCTTTATACTCATCATCATAAAAAGATGAATCACATTATGTATATCATCAAATTGCTGATTACTATCTACTAATTCATAAAACTAAGACTCTTCATCTTCGATATCATTTTCAATGGATTCATTGCATTCATTATCATTAGATTCATTAGCATTCAAAGCACTTTCAATCTCCATGATAAAATCTTGGATTTCACAAATCTTATCTAATCTTGACTTTGCTAACCAATCAATCAAATGTGGCATAAAAAATTCTAAGAGTACCACTGGCCATGAAGACTCCTCAAGATTGGAAAATTCATCAAGAGTCATAACTATTGATTTAAACTTCATGTAAATTTGAAATCCACTAAGACCCTTAATATCACCAATTGTATTTCTTATCATAATGACAGTCTTATTATGAATCTTTATTTTCAACCTAGCAATATTCGCAGTTGGCACAACATTTTTAGACCTAGACTCTGAATCCATTTAAAAAAATACTAAACTCCTACCTCTATTTTCTTAGTGCCGAAACCATACCATTTTGTTCATTCAACTTTCATGAAGGAAAAATACATGAAAATTGAAAATACCTTTATGTATTTCTGTTTGAAACGTCTGATCTACTGATTGGCATGGGTGCAAACATGAAATCCTTCACACCATAGATAGAATCCTTGTAGAGCTACCACCTCCTTGAAGAGGAAAATGAAATCACAATAGTGATCCACATTTTGAAATCAATTACTTCAGTAGATACACACAACCACATAAACCATTAATCAAGAACTATACTTCCTCTTTTGACACAAACTAGATCTGCCCATAATATAGAAAGCCTCTGATATTAAAATAAACATGCATTGGCATAGAGATTTCAACTAGAGTTGCCACTCACATTTAATGAAGAAATATTTGAAACAATTTACTACTTGTAAATTTTGAACCAGACTTTCAATATGGAAAAACTTGTAGATCACTAACACCTTGAAATGAGAACACACTTCATAATTCAATTCTCGACTCTAAAACTTCTCTCAATAGCATATGCAAAAATTGAACTGACTAAAGATAGACTCATAGTAGTCATAGGACATAACTTACATCCAATTCTCACAACATACTGCTATCTAGATAAAAACTTACTAGGGTGCATGAATATTTAGCAGAGAGATGGAAAACACTATACCTTGCTGTTGTAGCAAATTTTGCACATGCATTTCTTTCAATCATATTGAATCTATCTTTTAGATTCAATACCTCCCCAATAGAGTTTCCATTTTGCTGGCACCTAATTTAATAGTTTTGGAAATAACCAAGAAACCAGACCAATGCATCTAAGGCTAGCAAATTCCTATGATGGATACACTTGATTGCAGTCTTGGGCCAACTATAAGGTATAACTCCTTCTTCACTTTAGTCTCTGCAAGACCTAGGTAGGTTAACCTTGAGTTTCTAATATATGGTACCAGTGTAATTAAATATAAATTTGAACATATTAACAATAGATGCAACCCTTTTATCTTCTGATACTTATGTAATGACATAGGAATGAAATAGCTACAAGTCATAACCTATGAACCCATATGCTAAGTGAAGGTTAATTCTTTTCAGCCCACTACAAAACATGAAGAACTAAATTTATTTGATTAAAGTGATTTATGCAAATAGCTTTCACCCCAGCTTGCATTTGATTTAGTGATCAATGCCTTATACATTGAAACATAGAGTCATTACTAGCAAGAAAACCTAACTTGATTGCTTTATAATTAAGTTTGTCAACTCAAATTCCCAAATTCTATTCTTATCAAATATCCCCTCCATACACCCAAAAATGCTATCAGAACATTGAAGCATTTACTTAAATCCTTGAGTCAAAAGCAACAATAGATCTGATACACAACTCATCCAAGATGTCTTAAACCAAATGAACCTTATCCACTCACTTAAAAAACTAATAACATATGCAGAATCAAGAGATAGAATAAGAAAACCTAGATAATTCATTGTAAATCCCTTTTATATTTATCCTTGGAAAGACTGAATACATAAACTAGTAACACTAAATGAGACTCAAAATACTTCACATGATCTAGCATCAATTTCTAATATCTCAAAAAAAGAATACATGAAATGAAATGAAAATCTGCACAAGAGTGGATGTGTGGCCTTCACTGCTAGAGCTTAGCTCAATAGATAAGAAACAAAACCATCAACAACTGTAGTTTCATAGTGTAAACTAGAACCTTGCTAGTTTCCCTAGAGAAAACTACCAACTTGGTAGCAAACTAGTGAGAAACTTCTCTAAAACTAGAACCCCTACAATGAAGAAAGAAAGAGAAAGATATAGGAGGAAGTGAATTTCTAGATTTGTTCTACATTTGACATGTGTCCACTTGGAAAACCTCCTCAAGAAGTTAAAAGAATCTCTCTAATCTCTCTATGTAACTGCACAATCAAATCTTCATCATTTTGGCCTATAAAAGCGTGAAATATCTCAGATATTTGATGGAAATCATAACTAAGTGCAAAAGATAAAGCATTCTGAGAAATTCCATCAAAATCAAGCAAATTGTGGAATATTTGCAGCAAAACACATCATTATGCATCAAGTTTTGAACAAACTAAGCCAACAAAGCATATCAAATGCATCCCAACTAAATTCTAATGCTCCTTGATGAAAACTACCCATTCTACTAAGAATGCCCTGAAAATCACAAAGTTGCTTATAACTCGAAGTAGTGAAAACCTATACAAAATCTAACCTCAGAAATGGATAGCTCATCTCTTCTTGGTTTTGATGGTATACTACATTGCATATTTTTTATTGAAACCATGCCCTTGAGACCAATTTGAAAATTTGGCTTCTAGACCATGAAAGAGCATATGATTGAATTTTTTTAAAAAGTCTATATAGTTGAACTATATAAAACTTTAAAATTCATTTAAATTTTTCAACTTTGAAAATTCTAGTGCATTTAGATTAGAAAAATCTGATTTAAAACTTTATTTTGTCCCTTTCCAGTTGCCCCTAATCATCCAGTACCAAGTGTCCACCTCATATTCACTAATCATACCTTGGCGAGCCCCACATCACCATGCACTTGAAATATCTAAACCTTATGATATTACAATGAAGTTAATTGTATTATCTTAACCATATAATTTTCTTTCTCCAGTCACACAACAAGGGGGCCCCATCGTAATATCAAAGACCTCCACATCTCAATTTACGATCTCATAGCAAAGAAGGAACCCTCGTAATATCGAAGACCATTCAACTTTATCTCTATGATCTTATAGATTTTGTAAGATTATAAACCTTCATCACTCTTCTTTGATATCATGATAAGCTCACTTTCGTAGCATCGCAGGCCTTAAATTTTTGATTCACAACCTTACAACTAGGGTCCATCATAGCATCATGCACGTTCAAATGAAGTCTCTTGATCTTGTGACAAAGCCCACTTCTTTGATATTACGATATGATTGTAATATTGCACACCTTACACCTGGGCCATCCCCATCACATGACAATATCATGACATCGTGCATCCTATATTTAAGATCCCCGACCTCACGATCTCATGCCTTCATTGTAGGATTGCAGACCTCATAGCATCGTACATCTCATCTTTTACCTTCCCAAAAATATGATGGGCACCCAATCGTAATATCATAGGCCCCCTCTCTTTAGCTTCTCGATCTTGCAATCCTACAATTCCATAATGGTATCGTAGCATCGCACCACTCCAGGCTTTACATCTCCAATCATTCAACGGTTGTGTAATATTGCACACCTTTGCTTTGCAATCTAATGATGAGATTCTAGAATGTTACCATGTGTCATCATGTTATTGGTCCTTTTACTATTGTAGGTCCCACACATCTTTCTCAACTCCCTACTAGATTTTCAAATTTTTGGGCCAGATTTTTGAATTCTCTAGAGGTCGCCATGTCGTTGTCGATGAGGCCATCCCATTTTCTGGTGATGAATTGGCAACCACTAGAATCCTTCAATTTCTTGGCGACATCCTTAAATTTTTTGAAAAAACTTCCTTTTCGACCATGTCATCACCACCTCTACACCATGTCTACAACCACTCACCACCACATCAACTCCACCTATCTTGGTCGATATGTTGCCATGGTTATCTAGTGTGCATCTTCACTTGGCAATGTAGCGACAGTCATCAAATTTTCCATGTGGCACTGTCTAGTGTTATTTGGTCAACGTCAGCATCTTTGTTAATGTGCACATTCAAAATTATGTTATGGTCATCTCTTCTAGCTTAGCACATCATTTGGGTTGGGCCCACCAATCAGCTATTGCCTTTCCAAAAGGCACCTCTCTTAAAAATAACAAGCACTCTTAGTGCTTTAGTATTTAGAGATAGAAAAAGTTCCCCACTTTGGCAATGTGGGATAAACATTTTTCATGGTATTTTTCTCTATGTTCTATGCTCGACCCCTTTTACCCATGTTCTTCTCTACCTGCAACTTCATCTTTCCTTGATGGCATGATTGGTATTTTCTCCAAGGATGCTTCTCTTTTCTATTGTAGAGGTTTTCTTCTTTGCTCAACCATTAGTGCTCTCTCTCTTTGGCATAGATGCCTAGATACCTATGGATGCCACTTGGGCATTTTTCTTGCATGGGGTGTTTGATTTTATCAATAGTACTCAAAATCAGGGCTTCAATTTTGAGTCCCAATACTATCCTTGACTTCTAGGTGAACCATGTCTTGATTGTCAAAAACACTTTCGAATACTACTAATCCTTTGAGTACTTTCTTTATTTTCAATTGCAATATTTCCTAATAATAAATGGTATCCTTCCCATTTATTTTCTCAACAAGGGTATTACAATCTAATTCTTGACCATGGTATTTGTCTTCATTTATAAGAAACTTTAGGATATCTCTATCATCTTCAAATACCTCCCAATTCTCTATATTATCAGGAATTGAGGGCCTATCTTGCACTTCAATCTTTGAGACCTCAGCAAAGGATATGTCATTAGGTTTGATGCCCACATTGGATAGTAGATCAACCATTTTATTATTTTTCCTATCCAATTAAGTGATTCCAAAAATATCAAATGCTTCAATCTCATCCCATACAACATTCCTTTATTGTTTTAACCTCTTATTCTTGGATGCATAAGTTTTTCTAATATTGTTGGATACAATTGATTAATTACATATTATCTTTAATGTTACACAAATGTCATATCATTATCAGTTAGTATATGTTGAGCTCACTTGGGTAGTGAAGATAGTTTTCTATGTCTACCAAGCATTCCTGTGATTGCCTAGTTTAGAAGGCAATGTCTACCGAGTTCACTTGAGCGTCAAAGGAAAGTTTGTAGAAGGTGAGTGCTAACCAAGCTCACTTGGTTAATGTAGAAAAGTTGGATGGAACTAGTGCTAATTGAACTCACTTGATTGCCAAAGGATTTTTTTAAGTTTGCAATGTTAACTAAGCTTCTGTTGGTTAACACAAGAAATTGCTTCTGAGTTAGTTTCTACTGAGCTAGGTCAGCTAACGAAGGATTTTCTTATCTTGGCATATTAAGGTCAATTTATTTATCTATTGGTTGTAGCCAACTAAGGTGATGAATATTAATTATTCTAATTTGTATTTGAGCTGACTTGCAAATATGAAAGATATAAGTATAAGGTCAAGTTGATAATTTTAAGTGTATACAAGTATGAAGATTTAATAATGAAGAGAGGAAGTGAATTTGAAGGATAAGAATAATATCCTTGTGGAGTAGAAAAGATATATTCAATTAGGAAAGATCAAGTACAAGCCAGAACAGAGATATTTAATTATTAATTTAGTTACATTCAAATTAGGTCATCTCATTGTTACTCTTTAACCATTGTAGCAATGATCTAAATCTCCTAATAGAGTTGGCTTAACAGCTATTTGTAAATCCTCTAACATGGTGGTAGTTCTATTGAATTTTCTCAAGACCAAATAGGGTGATTAAATCCTTTAATAGGGTCACACCTAATAGTGTGTTTTTTAACCTTTAATAGAGTTGGCTCCTAACAAGGCTCACTTTAGAAGAGTAAAAATAGTAACTAGTTGCAATTGGTGGTTTTTCCCAAATTGAATTTCTACGTTAAATCCTGGTGTCAAATGTGTTCATGCTATTTTCTTTATGTGTTTGTAACTAAGTTAAAGTAATGGTAATCATAGTTAACATATAAAGTTTGTATGTTAAGCATTTATTGAGCACATTTAATAATTACCAAGTTACAACATTTAATGTGTGTTTATTGAGCATCAACAGTATTTAGATTGTATTTTTTTACTGACATCTAAGGGATCTGGGATTTATTTTAGTAGTAACTAATTCACCCCTCTCCTCTCATTTACTTCTCTTATATTCCCAACAATTGGTATTGGAGCTCTTGGTGCTTGCAGAGAAGGTTTCAAGGACCTAATCTAAAGATCAAGATGTCTTATAGAAGAGAGATCCCCAAGATGAACAAAGACAATTTTGTAGCATGGCAAGGATTTATGAGGTTGAATTTAGCTATTATCAATAACTCAAGATGCAAATATCTTGATACTAAATAAAAGACTCCTACTGGAACATTATTAGTTGAAGATATTGCTAAAAAGAAGAATCACAACATCATGATGATTGATATTGCATTTGCTCTTAGTTGTGTTGAATTTGATGAAGTCAAAGACTACAAGACAACTTATGAGATGTGGATCAAGCTAAGAGGCATATATGGAGGAGATGACAATGTAAGAAGAGCTAAGGCTGAAATTCTTAGAGGTCATTTTGATTAAATGAAAGTGAGATAAGATGAGAACATTGCAAAATATGTGAAAAGAATCAAAGCAAGTGTAAGTGCAATCAAAGCATCTTGAGAAGACATTGAAGAGAAAAAAATTGTAAGTAAGGTTCTTAAAACTCTTCTTCCTATTTATGTCATTAGAGTATCTACTATTCAAGAAATGAGATGTGATCCAAATAATAAAATATCTTTGGATACTCTAGTTGGAAGATTGATAGCTTTTGAGTTAGATAACTTTGATAACTATGTTCCTAGTTCAAAAGTTTTTGAGTTTGCATTTGAAGCAAAACTCTCACTCAAGAAAAAGAGTAAGAAATAAAAGTCTAATCAATTAGGAAGTGAAGAAGAAGAAACATAAGAGAGCTTAGACAGTGATTTAGCAGTTGTTGAAGCCCTACTCACAAGGAAGTATTCCAAAGGAAGAGGAAAGTATAAAGGTAAAGTTCCTTTGATCTTCTTTTCTTGTGAAGAAGTTGGTCACATTGCTACAAGGTTTCCAACTAAAGAGATCAAGGATGAAAAGAAAAGAAATAAGCACAAAGGCAAGAAGGATTTCAAGAACTACAAAAATTATAAGAACAAAGGTAAGAAATCTTGTTTTATAGATAAATATTTTGATAACTGTGAAGATGAAATGGTATATATTACTGTAAAAGATGAATCTAATGATGAAAAAGATAAGATGGCACTTATCTCTCATGTTAGCAAAAATGATATATGGATTATTGACAATGAATGTTCACATCATATGACTAGAGACAAAACAAAATTTTAGCACATGGAATATTATGATGGAGGTTGTGTGAGACTTGGAAACAATGAACCTTGTAACATAAAATGAAAAGGATGTATTTCATTAAAGAAATTTTATGTGACAATGCTTATTGGATTGAAGGAATAAGCATAATCTACTAAGTGTGGGACATCTGAATAACATTTGATTTGAGGTAGAATTCATGAATGGACAGGCCAAACTACTAGATGGAAAAAGAAATTTAGTTGAATCTAACAACAAAACAAAAGGTAATCTATTTTATCTTGATTTCAGTGATTGTTCATGTTTTATTGCTCAAGTAGAAGAAAGCTGGTTATCGCACAAAAGGCTATGTCATGTAAATTTTGATAATCTGGTTAAGATAAGAAAAAATAGAAGAGTAAGAGGCATTCCTAATTTGAAGAAGCCTGTTATGGATTTATGCAAGAATTTCCAAATTGGTAAGATGGGAAAGACTAGTTTCAAAAGAAAAAACTATTAGTTAGAAGAAGTCTTAGAAACTGTTCATATAGACTTATGTGGACCTATTGGAATAGAGAGTTAGAGTGGATAAATTTTTTTCATTCTTTTTGTTGATGAATATTCTAGAATGATGACTGTAATGTATCTAAAAGAAAAATTAGAAGCCTTCCAAAAGTTCAAGTGGTATCTAGCAAGAGTAGGAAAAAAAACTAGAAAGAGGTTGAAATGTTTAAGACTAGATAGAGGTGTTAAATTCATCTCCAATAATTTTAATAATTTTTGCATTAAAAGAGGAATTAAAATATAAGTATCAACCCTTGGTACACCACAATAGAATGATATAGCTGAAAGAAGAAATAGATCTATCATGGATTGTGCAAGAATCCTGATGATTGAAAAGAGTGTTTCTCTCAAACACTGGAAGGAAGCTATCAACACTAAATTTCATATCTTGAACATAGTACAATTGAAAAAAGATTGAAACAAAACTCCTTATCAACTATGGTATGGCTACAAACCTAATGTAAGTTACTTGAAAGTATTTGGTAGCAAATGTTAAATCTTGAAAGAGTATAGAAAAGGAAAATTTGATGTAAAAGGTGCTGAAGGCATATTTCTAGGATAGTCTTGTAGAAGTAAAGCATGCAAATGTTTGAATTTTTCTACTCATAAAATAATAGAAAGTGCACATGATAAAATTGATGATTTTGTAGAAAAGAGTGAAGAAGAAAGCAACAAGGAGCTAGAGTATTACAGAAGATTCATTTACTATGAACCTGATACCATGCCAAATCTATCTTAAAGGAAGGAAGCTTCATCTCCCGAGTCCCCAAAATCTCCAATAGTTACAAAGTTGTAGATAGTGCAACCCAAGTCTCACTTTGAAGGACTCAAGTCATAGTCAAAGGCTACTGTGCTAGTTCAAACCAAATCTAATAAATCTGAGTCACAAATAGTGGAACTTGAGCTTAATACTAAAGTTCATGATAAAGACAGTAGAACTCATTCAAAACCTACAGAGCCTATGTTAGCAAGATAAGTTAGAAGGCATCATGCACCAATCAGATCATTAGAGACAAATCTGATGGAACAATGACAAGAAGAAAATTACATGTTTACTTGTTGAATTTGAACCTAGAAAGGTTAATTATGCTCTTGAAAATTAAAGTTGGATTGAAGTAAAGAATGAAGAAATAGAACAAATAGAAAAGAAAAAAACTTGGAATCTTGTTCATAGACCCAAAGACAAGTATGTCACAAAGTGGGTGTTCAAAAATAAGCTAAATGAAGATGGAAAAGTTTCAAGAACAATGCAAGATTAGTATGTAAAGGTTATTCTCAAGAATAAGGTATTGATTATGGTGAGACTTTTTCTCCTGTAGCAAGATTAGAAGGTGTTAGAACTTTACTAGCATATGCAACACATAGAGGATTTAAAGTGTATCAAATGGATGTTACATTCTACATTCCTGAATGGAATTCTTGATGAGGAAGTCTACATTGAACAACTGGAAGGTTTTGTAGATCCTAGCAAAATAGGCATGGTTTGCAAGTTACACAAAGCATTATATGGTCTCAAGCAAGCTCCTAGATAGGGTATACTTTAAGAAAGCCAACTCAAAAAAAAGATATAAAGTATTGGTGAATCCTTCATTATTTTAGAAAAAAAAAATTATTTCTATTAGTGAATCTCTCAATTTCTTAGTCTAAAAATGATTAATATTGGCGATTATTTTCGAATCATAATTTTTCTATATAAAATATTGGCAAATCTCAATAATAATAAGAAGTTCATTAATCACCATGAAATATTAAAAATCAAAATTGAATAGTTTCTTTACCTCATCGAATATTATGAGGATCTTTATATATGCTTTAAATCAATAGTGAAAACTAAATATTGGTGATATATTCTTACATTAATTAATAATAATGATAGTTATTGGTCATTTTAATTTAATTTCTCCAATAATATATAATATTTAGGTGACTCAAATCTAATCATGTATAAAATATTTTGGCAAATATTTGAGCATAAATTTTTCAATAAAATAAATTATTGAGCAATTTTAAATATTCTAGACCTAATTTTTATAAAACTAGCGATTTGGGTTGTATCAAATCTTAAAGTATTAGCCAAATTACTAGCCAATTTTTTTTAAAATTAGCCACTAAGAAATACCTTTCTCCTAGAGCTTGGTATGAAAGACATCATAATTACTTGGTACAGATTGGCTTTCAAAGAACAAATGATAACAATAGTTTGTATATGAAAGAAGGACTAGACAAGAAGATTGTGTTGGCATAAATATTTGTCGATGATACTCTATTTACAAAAAATGATGACTTGTGCAAAGAATTTTCAAAAGAAATGAGTAAAGAATTTGAGATGTTCATGTTTTGTGAGATAAAATTCTTCATTGGGTTGTAGATACAATAGAACAAAAATTGTATCTATATCACTTAATCTAAGTATATCAAGGAGATACTAAAGAAGTTTAGAATGGAAGATTCAAGACTAGTTGGAACCCCTATGTCTACTGGACATAAGCTTTCCAAGAATGATGATTCCAAAGAAGTAGATCGGACCACATATAGTTCAATGATTGGAAAATTTTAGTATGTAGTACACACAAGGCCTGATATTGTTCTAGTAGTTGGAATGGTGGTAAGATTCTCAAAAAACCCTAGAGAAAATCACATGATGGCAATCAAAAGAATCACGAGATATCTTAAAGGTACTAAAGACTATGGATTATGGTATAAACTTGGAGGAAATTTGGACTTGAAATTATTTACTGATGCTAATTGGTTAGGAAGTCTTGATGACAAAAAAATCACTAGTGGTGGAGCATTCTTTCTTGGTAAAAGGCTAGTATCTTTGACAACCAAGAAACAAAATTGCATCTCTCAATCCATAATAGAGGCAGAATATGTGATAGTACCAATTAATTGTTCTAACATTGTTTCATTCAAATAATTATTGGAAGGAATGAAGATAGAGATCAAGAATCCAATAGTCATATACTATGATAACACCAGTGCAATCAACATATGAAAGAATTGAGTGATTCATACCAAAACAAAGCACATTGCTATAAAATATCACTTCTTAAGAGAATTGGTGCAAGATAAAGAAGTTAGATTGGAATATGTAAATACAAATGAATAGATTGTAGACATATTCACCAAGCCATTACCTAAGGATGCATTTCTATATCTAAGAGGTAAACTAAGGGTCATTCCCTATCTAAAGCTCACTAAATAAAGCTTAGTGATGCATCAACAAGAGCTAAGTTGAAGATTAATCACTTGGTGTAGAATTGACAATGGAATATTGCAAATGAATCAGTACTTAAGGTACATTGATATTAACAAGGTTTTTGTCTTTGGAATGTGTTATCAAAGAGGGAGAAGTTTACTGTCATATCTCATAGAAATTTTTGTCATTCCAAAGAAGGAAAAGTTTTTTGTAAGAGGGAGAAAGTTCTCTGAATGAACTTGGCAGAAGTTATTGCAGACAAAGGAAGAATCTAGTGAAAGGAAGACCTCATACTAATAGAGGGAGTCCTTATGAATAAATCCAAAATTTCATTGTGTTATGACATGTTGTGTTGCCATCAATGCCAAAGAGGGATATTGTTGGATACAATTGATTAATTGTGCATTGTCTTTGATATTACACAAATGTCATATCATTATAAGTCAGTATATGCTGAGCTCACTCGGGCAGTGAAGACATTTTTCTATGTCTACCAAGTGTTCTTGTGATTGCCTAGTTTAGAAGGCAGTGCCTACTAAGTTCACTTGGGTTTCGAAAGAAAGTCTATAGAAGGTGAGTGATAATTGAGCTCACTTGGTTAATGTAGAAAAGTTGGATTGAACTAGTGCCAACTAAGCTCACTCGGTTGCCAAAGGATCTTTGCAAGTTTGTAGTGTTAACCAAGTTTCTATTGGTTAACATAGGAAATTGCTTCTAAGTTAGTTTCTACCAAGCTAGGTCAGCTAACGAAGGATTTTATTATCTTGACATATTAAGCTCAATTGATTTATCTATTGGTTCTAGCTGACTAAGGTGATGAATATTAATTATTCTAAGTTGTATATGAGCTGAATTGACAATATGAAAGAAATAAGTATAGGGTCAAGTTGAGAATTTCAAATGTGTGCAAGTATGAATATTTAATGATGAACATAGGAAGAAAATTTGAAGGATAAGAAAAATATCCTTGTGGAATAGAAAAGCTATATTTGATTAGGAAGGATCAAGTACAAGCCATAACAGAGATCTACAATCAACAATTTAGTTGCATTCAAATCAAGTCATCGCATTATTACTCTCTAAACATTGTAGTAGTGATCTAAATCTGCTAACAAAGTTTTCTTAATAGCTATTTGTAAATCCTCTAACAAGGTGGGAGTTCTATTGAATTGTATCAGGATCTCTAACAAGGCCACTCCTAATAGGGTGATTAAATCCTATAATAGGGTCACACCTAACAGTGTGTTTTGTAGCCTTTAATAGGGTTGGCTACTAATAGGGCTCACTTCAGAAGAGTGAAAATAGTAACTAGTTACAATTAGTGGTTTTTCGCAAATTGGGTTTCCATGTTAAATCCTGGTGTCACTACTATAGTTGACCTCATTTTCTACCAAAATTTTTGACCATCAATTAAAAAGGTTTAGGTTGGTCAGATTGTAGAAGGAAAATTTTCTCTTTTTTAAAAATCTAACCCGTGTTGGTCAAAATTTCAACCAACACAGGCTTTAACTTTAAAATGAAAAATCATTTAATCGAGCGTGCGAAGGAGCTAGAGGATGGTTAAGGGTTTAAGTTTTAATTTGCGAATGGATTCCCTAAAATTTTCCATGAAATTGAAATTGAGATTGAAAGAACTAGTTAAAGTTTTTGTGAAAAGGTGAAAATGGTTGCACAATTATATGTTTCTTGGTTTGGGATTACTATTGGTGTTAGTCATGGCATTGGCATTTATTCATAGCCACATTGCAGAGGGGTAGAAATTGATGGGGAAGCAGAGCCTTTGTCATTATTCTTACAATCAAGTCATCTCTTCTCCATAATCACAAGGTAACCACATCAATAGGTAGGCAATTGTAAAATTGTGACATCAAGTCTAAGCCCAATTGAGAAGATAAAAAAGGCAGCCAGAGCTGGTCTATTGGTCACAACAATATGATTTCTTAGCCTTAATGCCTAGGGCACATTATTCTTTTGGTTGGATAGGGCAACCTGGTATTGACCATTTGGTAAGTTTTCTAAAACCAATACAAGAATAAGAGTTAAGGCTAGAAAGAGATTCTGGAAAAATGAAAAATTTCCTTGGGAATTCAAAGAGAGAGTGATGGAAAAATTAATGGATAAGAAGCCCAAAGATCCTTAACCTCTAAAGGGTCTTCTAGCTTTAAGGATAAGAGACGAGGAATTTGATAGTGCCATTGAAATTGTAGACACTTTGATGTACATGGAGCCTTATCAGTTTAAGTGGAGGATGGTCAAGGATCTTGGACTCTATTGGCAGGCTTGATGAAGCTAAAAAGGGGTTTTAGTTCTATCTTTCAATGGAAAAATTCAATCCTAGAGCTCTTCAGGCATGCATTTCTTGTCATTTTTAAATTCTTTTTCCATTTCTCTATCGCAACTCCACTTTTTCCATTCTCTATGTTTTGGGGCAAGATTATGTGTTGCCTATTAACATTCTATGAGTTAAGCTTAAACCATTTGTTTAGAATTTGAAATGTGCATTATTCTAAAATGTATTATATAATTTTCAAATGACTAGTTCACTCCATGTTGCTGGACTTATGGGTACTTTGTTGCCATGTAGTAATTTTTTTTCTTGTTTTTTAGTTGCTTGACATGTTCGTTCTCTGCTCTTAAGTATTGGTTGGATATGTGAGTCATCTTTAATGAGGTGTGGAACACCTTGTTAAGTTTTTAAAAACAAGTTGATTAAGCTTAAATTTACCATATACAGTAGGATTTGAAATTAGATTGTCTTATGATTTCTCCCTCTTAACAATAATATATTAACTTTTGTAGCCTACTATATATAGTAATGATTTTTTGGGGTGAGCTTCTGGGCTACCTTTAATGCCTTGTTGGTAATGTTGAGCCACATTATAAAGATTATAAACATGGATTTACTTTAATGCCACAAAGTTGTGAAGAGTAGACATGATCCTCAATCTTAAAATCTACAAATATAAATTATGCCTAAGATGTCCTATATTTTGCACATGACAACCTCAGATCTCTGAACAAGCCTCCTATATGGATTAATGTGCAACTGCATTGTGGCATTTGGGATACTTGGGTGACTCTAGTTATGATTAAACTATAAAACCTTATTCTTGAAAACTCAATTTTCATCTACTAGCAATATAATTTACTATTCAATTTTCATCTACCACTAACCATAACTTGGTTGACATAAAAATAGAGCTCTAGTTTGAGAGCAATATTATGTTCCATTCATTGTTCCCATTATCATTACACCACAACCCCTTGGACATAAAAGTCCAGCTATCAACTTCAAATCTTGGATGTAAAGACCCAGTAAAAACATTGGGCACAAAGATCCAGTTCTTATTTGAGTGTAGTGCTATCTATTAGGAATTAGACTCCTAAAAATCTAATCTAGGAAAGTGGGGTTAATATGAATAATTCAAAGAATTAGTAAGGTTTTAATCAAAAGACATGAAGCTATAAAGAAGGCTACCAGAGCTTTTTATGACTGTATAGTTGTAGAGCATCGCTAGTAACAAAAAAACCTAATGACCAAAAAAATGTACAATTTTCTAGTGTTTCAGCTTATTGCATTATATTTAGGGTCGTTAGGTACAAACTTGCAAAGGTGTGTTTATTTTCTTCTGAATCTGTGGAGCCTATGTAGGGTTGTTGGAGGTGGTCTTTTAACACATGACCTTATCTTATATGATCCTTACACGTATAATTCTTGCTAATTGGAAATTACTTTCCAAAGTCAATATTTCTATATCTTGTTTTGGAGGTCCACTTCTTCCACCCTCTCCCAAATTTCTTGTACATCTTTTGCAGCTATTTTCCAATTTCTTATGGAAAATCATGTGTAAAAGTAGGGGATAGTGTTATTTTTTTGGAAATTAAACTCAATCTCCAATCTCAAGTATGATTTAATATGAACAAGCCTAAGAAATTGTTGCAAGTTTGCTAAATAGACTATACAAAATATTATACAAATTAGTATGTGTTGCTAATAGAAAACCTTTAACTCAAAACTAGTTTTAAGAGTATTCATATAACATTATGAGTGATGCATAACCATTAGAATACATCATGATCACCTACATTTTAATTTTCAAGACTTGTTGATTAGTTTATGGACAAGCTAATTTTGAGTGTTTTGGTACAAACCTGTAGAGTTTTTTTCCCAGTTGGAGGTGAATTTTTAATGCATGAGCTTATCTTATGTATATCTACTCAAGTGAATTTTTTTTGTTAAGTGGGTGTGCCACTTTTTTTGGCTTAACAATGTTAGTTCTACATGTTTCTATGATATTCTGATGTCTTATGAAATGTTGAGATATAGCTATAAGACTTTAGTTGTCAACCTTGAGAATACAAAAAGGTGATTATCTTAAAGGTATAAGCTATAAGCCTATAACCATCAATTTAAAGGTGCCCTCTTGTTCTAAATGTTGTTTACCAAGTATTTTCTTTACACTAAGCACTTGTGGTATGTGGAGGGAATTTTTTCTCTACTGAATAAGAGGGCTTCCTATAATTTGGTCAATAGATATATAGGGGCACATCAGATATTTCTTGATAAAAATTTTATTAAGTTATTGAAAATGTATACAAAATCTCCATACATGTGTATGGACCTATCCTTGATAACAATTTTGTTAGGGTACTAAAAATGTATACCCAAACTCCATGTTTCTTCCTTCTTTGGTGGAGCTTATTTGTAATCTCATAGGTCTTAGATCTAATTCCTAATCTTCTCACATCTATCGTCAAAGAAAATAATTTGAAATTCATTACAAGGAAGAACCTTATGATATCGTGCTCTATTGCAATTTTATAGTTTGCTAAATAAGTCTTTGGCAATGGTAGATAGTTTAATGTGTCTCTACAACATTGGACTGAGCTGCCATCTAAGTATATCTTGGGATTAGTGTCTTAGCTAGCTAACTAGAATTGGTGCTTCAATTCTTTAAAGAGGGTTGATGCTCACTTTTTTAGTTTGGGTTGGTGCCCATTTCTATTAATAAAAGCTATTGTAAGCTGTGGTTTTTTTTTGGGTAGGTTTTTTTTCCACTAGAGCTTTGATGTTAGCAATTTTTTGATGGTTACTCACTATATGTGTTTTATGCATTTAAAAGCTTTGAAAAAGTGACACCTCCTTTTCAAATATTTCCTGTGTGCTCTTCATAGCTTCCATTTCTATTTTAGTGGCTAAAATATTTGTCTTAAATGGATCATCAACTAGCTTAATGTTTACAAACACAAATATTTGAGATGTATCAATAAGGTATGCTTGAATAGCAAACTTTGCACCATAGTTCCCTTCAACATGCATAATGTTTCTAACTTTTGGTCAACTCACTAAATCAAATTAATGAAGCTATCCAAAAATTAATATTATTTGAAAACGATGAATTATAATTAATAAATTAATAAAATATAAAGTGAAAATAATAAAATAATAAAATAATAAAATAGCCACTATGATGTCACTTCATCATAGGGTACATAATTCCAACTGAAGAAGGAACAAGATTCATGACTTCATAAATTTTCTTAACTTAAATCATTAAGTTGGGCTATCAAGGGTCCATTGATCATGAATAGATTGTAAGGTTGATGATCTCTTCTTTTTGACATAGCACCTGAATCTCATAATTGAGTTTATTATGTGTCATGTTGTGCTATTGCAAGGCATATAAGTTCAATAGAAAAGTGTATTTTCAATCCTTTCATGCAACTTTCTCAATTTAGTCAGGCTCTATTGTGTTTATTTAGAAATATGGCTTTATTCTATCTTGTAGATAATGCTTGAATCTCTCAACTAGGTCTAATCTAGATTTGGTCATTGTGGGACATGTCAATTCAAAGAAATTTAAGTAGAATTCATCTTCCATTTTTGGAAATTATGGATTTGTGAAGATTAGGGTCTTATCTTACTCCTAAAGTCCCCTTTATCACATATGATTGAATCTCTCAACTGAATTACAAAATTCTAATAATAAACAGAAATGGGGTTTATACTTCATAGACCCTAGTCAAGTTGGGCTCTTTTATAGATATGGGAGAATTGGGACAATATATGATTGATAATGTCCAACCTTCTACATGACACTTCAATTTATCAAATCAGTTAAATGGGACTTGTGTTGTTACAAAATTGTTTAATCCATTGTTAGAAGATATAGGATTAAGAAACCTATTAATTCTCTTGTGCTTCAATATCCTTATGTAGACATTAGACACCAATTTATTGTGTAAAATCCACTCTTCTGCATAAGTCCCAGCTCTTTTAGCCAAGCTAAATGGGACTTGGGTTGTTTTGGGGCATCTAAATCTAATTCAAAGGGAAATTGGAGTCATCCCTTTATAGAATTTTCTCAATTTAGTTTAGCCTATGCAATCTCTATGAGAATTTCGATTCACTCTACTTGATAAAGTCCTTTCCTCCATATAGCATTTGAATGTCTTTACCTAATTTTAATGAGCCTTATATCATTGCATGGTATGTAAGTAGAGAAAGAAATAAATTTCATCTTCTCAAAGATTTTCCTCAGTCTAGTTTGGTTCTTCAATTACTTCATGAGAATTAAGGTACTAAATGGTTAATAAAGTCTCTTCCATGTTGCCTAAAATTTGTTAGTAGAAATCCTTTTCTTAAGTATTTTCCAAGATTGAGGGCACCATCTACTGAATGAGATCCTCCATGCATGCTAATCATTTTCATTCCCATTTGATTTGGTTCCTTCCAGTAATCTATAATGATGGAGACAATAGACTCTGAAAAATCTTGTATTACATGAGCATTTGTAGCACAAAGTAGTATGGCTAAGTGAATACTACAAAGATGGGAACATTTCTTTTGTGTTATTTATACATAACAAGTGGTCAAAGAGCTTGATTTTCTGTGTTCGCCCACTAAATAAATGTATTTTTAGATCTCATTCAGACTTGGCATGACTTGCTCCAAACATGTATGGTAGTTATACCAAGTGGACCATTCAATTTATTTTTGAGTGGATTCAAGAATGATAGGAGGTGCTATTAATATTGCATTGGTCTTTGAAGGGCTTGCGAAGTGCTCATTTATAATTTTTTCCCTAAGTCTCCATATAAAGCAAGATGGATTGGATCTATAATTTTTCAATGTTGGGAAATGCAAGAACATTTACATGGTAATATTTTCTTTACATGTCTATTGATTGATATTTTAAATGTATGGGGTGCAAAAATGTGTATCTAGTAAACTCAAACTAGAGAATACTTTATTTTACCTCCTTTCAAATATTTTTTATTTTCAGTTGGCTCTTTGATCAAAGAGGACTGTAACATTTTTTCAAGTACACAAGCCTTTGCTACTTTTTAATATGTTCTTAGGATGGATTTAGATATAGAGTTTTTGTGTGATTTCCTATAGAAATGAAATAGCTTGTTAATGTTATGATGGATCTATCCATGGAAGTTGAATATTTTGCAAAGAAATTTGTGAAATAATAGCTTGAACAAATTGTATGTTGTTTGATAATATGTGAAAAGCCTTGGCATCAACTAACAAATAATACTGTTTGTATTGTTGGGATATGTAGTTTGACATCTTTTACACTTGTCAGTCCTTTAGTATTTAGGTCCTCATTGCATTTGTGCACCATATATTATTATTAATGGTATAGTTTCTTCTTTTGAACATGGTGTGAATTAAAGGTAGGAAGTCATCTTGTTTCTTGGGATCTGAGAGTATTTTAGGGTTGCAAGAACCAACATTATTGCTCACTAGATCTAGGATTCCTTTCGCCCAGTGTAGGGTTTGTATCTATCAGTTATGGTAAACCAATTCTATTACCCGATTGATACTCTCACGTGCAACCTTGTAATAAAGTATGGAATTGGGAATGAAATTGGTTCACCATAATTTACTAGTGTAAAGTATAGAGCTATAATTCTATGAAGGTATGTGGATATAGGGTTGGGAAATTTTTGGCTAATAGTTGCTGATAACTATTCGTTCTGATGGCTCCCTTGGTTCTTACTCAATATTTCACTCTGGTTGTTACTTTCTCTATAGTTTGTCTGGAAGCATGTAAGTGTGGTTTTTCCTTGTAATTGTGGTCTGCATGTCATGTAATGTAATTACAATGGATAATCATATAATGGCAAAAAGCCCTTTTGTTTACAACTAAAAAGACATGTAGTAATGGCTTTCAATAGTGGTAGTTATGGTCCACTATAGATTGGCAGAGACATCTCACTATAACTTTCCAATATTTAATCTACTACCTCAGCACATTATCTAGCAAAAAGAAAAGTTAGACGTCCTTTTTTTTATTTTTCTTT
The DNA here is from genome assembly GCA_028749045.1 of Cupressus sempervirens. Taxonomy (NCBI): domain Eukaryota; kingdom Viridiplantae; phylum Streptophyta; class Pinopsida; order Cupressales; family Cupressaceae; genus Cupressus; species Cupressus sempervirens. The sequence continues at coordinate 584,151,353 of CM053784.1, read as the reverse complement.
TCTTTTAAGTTAGATTGAAATTAAATCAATTTTTTTTTTTTAGGCTTATGTTAGATCTAGTTTATAAAATTTCTTAGTTTCTAGTCAATTTCTAATTATAATTATTAACGATAGCTTATTTCTTTTGTACACACTACATGCACACATTTTGGAATAGCACCAATGAATTCAAATTAATTCTAAACTTCTAAGTAATGAAAGTCTTCTATTACAGATTATATAAATTTTGTGTTCAGACTCTAGCAATATTCATATTAGGTCTTGAAAAATAGTAGTTTGTACCTATTTCCTTGCAATTCTACTTTTAACACATTGGGTCTATTGGGAATTTTTTATTTATTGATAACTAACCTTCATTGAAGTTTATCAACAAGACAATATGTTGCAGGTATTAGATTTAGTAAATGTTGTGTATTTGTGTGTGCTCTAAATCACATTGAATATATCAAACCTTGGGTATGTTTTTGTAGTGGATGATCTTGAAAGAATAGGATTACAGTACTACATTCTAGTCATTTAATATCAATGATTTTAAACCATTTTCTTGTCATTAAAGTTTTTATGTCTTTTGTAAATTTAGGGTGGTGGACCTTATTACCCTATTGGCAGAGCATTGGGTCCAGAGGTTGGAGAAATCATAGGCTTATGTTTCTTCCTTGGCAATACAATCGCGGGTGCATTGTAAGAATTTTATATCAATTTATTTTATTTCTTCTAATAGCAATTATAATTGTGTATTTAATTCAAGTAACCCCACTAGGCTAATCTAAATTTGATGCATAAAGTATGTTCCCTATGATAGTTGAAGGGTAAGCTTACCTCACATTATAAACAATCATTGACAGAAGGGTAAGCTTACTTCTCTTAAAATTTTCCAGAAATCTAAGTGTCAAGCATGTATTGTATTGGTATATGTTGAAAACATATATTTGTAATCTATTGATGGTTTTATAATGATCAATAATATCACATGGTCTATTATGGTTTATGCAAATGCTTAAATTTTGTGTATGTTTGATCTTCCAAGATGACTGGAGGTGGCTGTGTATAAATGTGAAGTAGAATATTTGTGTTTCTTGAACTTAATCTCATTCCATTGGCTATTAAAATTAGGTCCTTTGTGTCCATGGAGGACTTTCACCTGGTGTATGAGCGATTGATTAGGTCAGTTGTAAGATTTTTCAGACAAGCATTTGTGATTTAAAATATGAAAGATTTGAACTTAAGGCCAGTTTTATGATCTGATATATCTGTGTTCTTATATCTAGATTAGAGTCATTGATAGGCACTATGAAATACCACCTGAAGGGCCCTTTTGTGATTTAGTGTGGAGTGACCCACAAGATATTGAGACCTAGGCAGTTAGTCCTCATGGTATTGGATGGCTTTTTGCGGTCTAGAGTAACATTTGAGGTAGGAAAAGCCATCATTTTTTTTGATGAGTGTAGGATAAGGCTCAAGATATTGGTCTAATCACAGCTTAAACATATATATAATCTCATCAAATCTATTTTGATGCATTTCTAGCAATCATGGCATGCCATGACCACACTTTGTTCATGAATTCTGTCAAAAAATTCACATGCCTTGTCTATGCTTCCATTTTTCAAACATGTCTACCATGGAAATTGTGAGTACAACATTTGACAAAACTTCTTTATGATTTAATGCATGTCCATAGCTTATTCAAAAGCTCTTTTTTTGGCACAGGCATCAATAATGCTGGCAAAGGTTGTATGATTTAGCTTTATACCTGCCAATTACATTTGCTTGAATATAAACACACCAGTTATATATGTGTTTAAACATATATACATATATGTACATATCTACATATGTATGTATGTATGTGTGTGTATGTTGTCCACACATAACGAAGTCTACATTTAATTGGAGCCTGACAACAATAGTTAATTTGATGATAGTGTGTGATTTCTTGATTGGATTAATATTGAGCCTTGAGCCTTTGGGTCTATTTGTTATGGCTTATGTTGCAAGTAATGATGTCTTCCTCTTTTTATATATTAGAGGGGTCCTTTATCTTCATTTCTTCTTATGGTGACCTAATCATGATTTGAGAATTTATTTGAAAAATGCATTTTTGCTTCTTGGATTAAACATTGTGTTAATTATGCTAATAACCTTTCAATGTTTCTTATGTGTGGGTATTGTATGTATTATTCAGCTCTGAATTTAATGGCAATAAAGGACCAAATTATTTTTATATTAGAATAATTGCATTTCAATATTTTACCAACAGGTTTTATGATTTTCTAATTGGCCTTATAATGCATCAGATGTTGATTGATGTCTCTACAAATTGATATTAGCTTCATATTTCTATCTATATGGCATACTTTTTATTATAACAAATGATACATTTAAAGTATTGTGCCCACTATCTGGCTTATGGGAATGGGACCTTGTTAGTTGAGATGTATTGTATCATGTTGTTGAAGTTTCAAAACTAATGCTTAAGTTTGCACTGTGTTAGCATTTGAAAATGTCAAATCTCTTTGGAAACATGTGTATGGCCTATCTAATGGACTATAAAAAAATCATGAAGAAAATGTCACCTTGATCTCTCAAAAAATGTCTATGATATGTTTAATGAATAGTGACTTTTAGTTCAATACCAGATAATTTGTATAGCTCCTTCCATGGGAAGGGACAAGTAGTGAGTGATGAAAAAATGGTTGGGCTTTTATCTATGATGGGAGAGGGGGTGCTCTTATGTATATATAGGAACAATCTCTGTTGACAATGAAAATCACAAAATATGATGACTTTTATGTAGATGGGGGTGCTTTTATAGAAAGGAAACAACTTTTTCTTTTCTTTTAAGATCTTTTTAAAAATCCATTTTCTGTGTGGTTTAATGTTGCTGGTTGGATAGGGAAGGTCAAATGCCATTGCTGTTTCCCACTGGTTTGCATCTTTTGCTACAACAAGCCAAGTTGGAGTGATAAGGTCAACATAGAAGCTATCGTGCAAAATATCATGCACTCACCAGCTTAAAAAGAACACTTACCTTTCATATTCAGAAATATGCATGCACAATATGAAAGCTTAGGTGGAACACGTAAACTGTTTGATAGTATGTCTAAGAACATAAATATTAAAATAATAGTTTATGTTCATAAATCCATTTTGGTAAGGTTTTTGTCATTTAAAAAAAAAAAATGCTCTCATACAGATGTGCATGGAAAATATGGATTGATGTAATGGTCTAGAAAGACTACCATTGAAAGGAATTTGATGCAAAAATATTTGAAGTTCTTAGACAAATGAAAAGTTACCACCCTCTCACATAATAAGACCCCCCTGTTATTGCATCTTAAATGCTATGTTTTAAGATATCAGGCTGGGAAAAAGGTAGAATCAGAGAAGAATGATGCTTTCACGGATTTGGATTGTGATCAGAAAGTACAAGGAAAGAAAGATGGGTGCTTCATCGAAGCAAATGTTTGAAGAACTAGAGACTTGGATGTGCCTTCTGTGTTTATTTTTCCTATATCTCTGGAGCATCTGTAGGATCCTTTTACCTTATGTACTCATGAGACCTATGAGAGATCCAATAGCTTGAGATGGTTTTCGATAGGGCAATACATTTGTCCCACAATAATGCAAGAGCTCTGGGATGTGTCTTTTGGAAATTTACAACAAGAGATTGCGATATTGTTCTTATCTCTTGTGGGTTTTCTTAAAGTAACTCTTTCCCACCATCTCTCTTATTTCAGTAATTAGCTCCCAATAATCTTTAGTCATGTCCATATGATAAAATATTCCTTTTAGAAGCTTCTGGCTTTTTTCTCACCATATATGACAGTTAGATATCATTTCTTAGACAGATCGAGGTTTCAAATTTGGACAACATACACACACATACATACATAAATAAGACAAAAACCAATTTTTTCTAATGCAAAATCATGTACAGTCTAATGTTACAGCACTATGCCTTACAATGAAATGATTATCAACCCTTGGTTAATGTTCCACAGCCTTTAAGTGGGCTCCTCCTTGGTGTGTGTGTTGAGTTAGGGCATTTTTAGCCACTTAAACAAGTTAACTTGCTTTCTAACAAAAGTTGCTTAGCACCTTTACACAAGATTTTTTTTTGATTAGTAAGAGGCCAAAGCCAAGATTAATTATTATGTTGATTATTATTATTTGTTAAGTGTGAGTAGATTCGAACCCAATACCTTTTCGATAAGAGGCTCACAATTTACCATTGTGTTGTAGGCTCTTGCCTAGCACCTTTACACAAGTTGCTAGCAATTTAGCAATTCTTTTTTTATTCTTGCTTTTTTTGGAATCTCTAATATATATATACATATATATATATATATATATATATATATATATATATATATATATATATATATATACATATACATATATATATATGTATATATATATGTATATATATGTATATATATATATATTATATATATATATACATATATATATGTATATGTATGTATATGTATATATATATGTATATATATACATATATACATATACATATACATATATATACATATACATATATATATGTATATATATGTACACATATATATACATATATATATACATATATATATGTATATATATATGTATATGTATATGTATATGTATATATACAAACTATCTCCCATAAGTATATATACTTGTATATGTATACATATGCAGATTTGAATCATTCATACGCTCTCCTCTGTATATGTATATTTCTATTTGTGACCAAAGCTAGAAGTGTAAGGTGCTAAATAGTTTTACGAATTCCTATTTTGAGAATAGGTGACTTGTCATATATTTGTTTTAGAGGGGTAAGACCTATTAACCCCTTACCCCCCTTCTTTTTATTGCCATGGAATAATGTTTTTTTATTGTAGGTTATTCAAGGATTGCAAAATTTACCTTCAGTGTCCACCATTTCTTTAACTAGACTAGACATCTCAAAAATTTTCACTCCAATTTGCTCCAACATTAATATTTGTAACCCTCTCAGCCGCTATTATTTGTAATCCCCAATATGTTGGGAAGGGAATTTGGCTGAGACATATTTTGATCCAACCTTGTTTTTGTTTTTGGGGGTTCTTCTATCAGAAATTCTCCCCTTGTATAAAAGGAGGTATGCCTTATTAAAGACCCTTATAAAGGGCATTTGTAATGTATACAGGACTCTGGTATTGGACTATACCGAGGGTTTTCTTTGCCCTATTCTTTTTCCCCCAGTGCTTGTAGTTGAACAAGGTAAAATTTTTGTAAAATCTTTTGATAATATAATATATAGTCTTGATTACTATTGTGTATTAATGAATTTTATATCATTTTAATGAATGTTATGTGATTGTATTGATTGAATGTTATAGTTCATAAATGGATGAATGAAATGAATGAAGTATGCAATTAGATGTTAATGGGCAATTTAGATTGATGTTAGGGGGAGGGGGGTGAGGCCAGATGAGCTTCCACCTTCACATGGTTGGCCTTGTTAAGTAGAGAATATTAAAATATTCTCAAAATGAAGTGAAGCTCAAACTAACATACCTTATTTTCTTTATTATTAATGTTCTTTTAGTTGTTTTCTTAATTTTGTATGAAATAGAAATTATCATCTTCATCTTCAATTGGCTCTGAGGATGAAGCTTGTTTGAGTTAAGTCAACTATAGGATAAACTTGAAACATCTTTTTGTTCTAATAAGTAATTGTTTCCTACTTGGGTTCTATTTAAAATTTGCTAAATTTTTAGGCTCTGATGCATATGTATAGAGCACATTGTGAACAAGGATGGTTTGGATAAGTACTACTTCTTATTCATAATGGATGATTGAACAGTTTATGAAAGTGGAATGATGCTTTTCTCTTTGGATTGGAGCATGGTAAATAAATAACATCATTCAATTCACATTGCAAGGCATATGGTAGTGGAAAGGAAGACAATCCTTTGTGTGATGTTCCTAGATTTGAAAATGCACACATGAAGCTTTTATGATAAGTTTCATTTGTTGATTGCCTAATGTGTATAATAATAACTTAGTTTAATGATTTGTAATTTGTTTATGCAAATCTTCAGCATATTATTATTCTACTATACAAAATTGACCTGATCTAGGAGAGTGTAACAAACAACTAGCACAAGGCAATTCAAAAATTTATTCAGGTATGTTGAAATTCATTCTGTGCATTCTAAATATATTTAATCTCAATGCTAAATGCTTTGATGATTGTTACCAATTCTGATATTGGCATTTGTTTTTCCTTGTGACTCTAAGGTGTTGTAAATATTTTGGTTCTATTAGGGTACCATTGCTGATGGAGCTCCAGTTGTACCAATATCTACACAACTAAAGTACAACATTGATGTTGTATGTGAGTACATAACAAAGCAAATTCCTATTCTTGAGCATAATTTAGGTTTCTTTGTCATTCATAGGTTCTCTAATCTTTTCTTGTTGTTTTTAATCTCAATAATTCCTAATTTGATTTGCCAATCTTTTTTTTCCTCCAATCATAAGTTGTACGCTTCTTCCATGATAAGACATGAATGTTCATCTAAGCTCTTGACAATTGCCACATTTTCATCACCCAAGACATCCAAACCAGCAAACTCCCCACTTTCTTTAGTAAACTTTCCATTATCATCTATAGGAGATGATATTGGAAGCTTATATTTCATGCTAGTCACAAAATCTTCTTGGCCATGGCCTAGGGTAGTATGAACCAGCCCTGTTCTTGATTTATCATTATGTAATCTCCACCCACAACAATAGGGCATTCCTTATTTTCTAAGGGATGGATATAACTGCAATTTTCAAGATCTGAACCACAAAATGTTCCCAACACATCAAGCTCAAGTACCCCCCACTTCAATTGTAGAGTACTAACTAAATTTTCTATAACAACAAGACCATTGCATAAAGAAGCTAGCCATTGACTGCAACAACAACATTTGTAGGAATTGTCCATGGTGTTGTAGTCTAGATAGCCAAACCAAACTGGGTAGAAGTCCTTTGAGAAAATTAGGAGTTGTGTTAGCTACATTAACCACTTTGAAAATAACATAAACACTTCTTAATATGTGTCCCTCTGGATACTCTAACTTAGCCTCAACCAAAGCCATGCTAGATGAGGGACTCCAATTTGCCCAAATACTTCAATCTATGTAGCTTCATATCTACTTTAGAGCAAGTGTCAAATAGGGGGACCATGCACATGGTGCACCTTATACCCTTCAAGCAGCTTATATCCATTGATAAAATCTTTCAATATCTTGTTCAACACATGCCCAATATGCAAATTTCCATTGGCATAAGGGGGACCATCATGAAGAGTAAAAATATCCCCTGTGTTCTTGTTTGCAACCCTATTTAATATCTATTTCTCATCTCACAACTTCTATATTTCTAGTTCATGTGCTATTGAATTAGCTTTGAGGGTGAAGCTTGTCTAAGGTAAGTCAACTGTGTGCTTGTACTCATTTTCATATTTAGTTTTTCCTTCATATGTTTTATGTGTTGCTGCCATGACGAAAACCTTCTCTCCAAATGAAAGAGTTGAGAAAGACCTATTAGAAACTAAAACAAGAAATGGGTATTGTCTTTTGCAGCAAATAGATGCATTGCCAAATTGCTTGAAACTGGGGATGGATATAAAGCTGCGTTTAAGAAAAACCTGCAAAGAAGAAAGTGCAAGGCCAGACGAAGAAGCCAACAACCTATTTCCTCCTAGGGCTATACATGTAATAGTTAAAGAGGATGTAATGCTACCCCTAATTGTACATTGAAGAATTGCCCAGTCCATAGCCCTTAAATAAACAATGTTGACCAAGTTGAGATTAGAAACCTTATTCAACACGCTTTCACTTATTTTTCAGCTTTAACTTCTACATCAGCACTCACATAGGGGATAGGAGCCCACAACAAAGATGAAGGTTGCTAGTCTATGGTGCAAGTTAATTGATGAGGAGGAGGAGTTCTTAATCCATTTTTTGTGTATCCTGCAATCATGGCTTGCAAAGAGACTATATTTCTTTGAGGCATTCTATAAAATAGTTCACATGCCTTACTTATGATTTGACATTTTGCATGCATCCTGCACTCTCTCATCTTGATGATGGATTATAGAGAGTGATAAAAAATGATGATGCTAAAAAATACACACAATCAAATCCAAAATGAACTTGCATTACAAATGGATTGTCAAAATTTGATATTGTTAATTTTGCATGCATGTCTACTAGGACAATCACAACTTAAACATATATATAATCTCATCAAATCTATTATATATATATATATATATATATATATATATATATATATATATATATATATATATATATATATATATATATATATATATATATATATATATATATATATATATATATATATGGTTAAGTTGTGATTTTCCTAGTAGACATGCATGCAAAATTAACAATATCAGATTTCCACAATTCATTTATAATGCAAGTTCATTTTGGATTTGATTGTGTGTATTTTTTAGCATCATCATTTCAGATCACTCTCTATAATCCATCATTAGGATGAGAGAGTGCAAGATGCATGGAAAATGTCAAATCATAGTCAAGGCATGTGAACTATTTTATAGAATGCTTCAAAAAAAAAATCGACCAAGTATTGGTCAAAATTTTGACCAATGCTTGGAATTTTTTGACCAAGCATTAGTCAAAATTTTAACTAATGCCTAGAATTTTTCAACCAAGCATTGGTTGAAATTTTAACCAATGCCTGGAAGTTTTCTAACAAGCATTGGTCAAAATTTCAACCAATGCCTGGTAGTTTTTGACCAAGTATTGGTGTAGGGCCCATTTTTTGTCGCACCAAAAGCCATGACTGTTAGTGAACATGGAACACCACATAATTAACCACCTATGGGCAGGGGAGTGCATCGCATCACCCAACAATCTCCCCCTCGATGCACATAGCAGGTGCTTACGCGGGTCGGGAAGGCACCGGGGAGATTTGAACCCATGACTAGGCCAAAACCAGGCTCTGATACCAATTGTAGGGCCCATTTTCCGTTGCACCAAAAGCCATGATTGTTAGTGAACATGGAACACCGCATAATTAACCACCTGTGGGCAAGGGAGTGCGTCGCATCGCCCAACAATTGGTTAAAATTTTGACCAATGCTTGGTAGAAATTGCACTAGGGCTCTAAAAAGTTTTCAATCAATGGATTGGTCAAAATTTTGACCCACCAGTAAGTTGGTCAAAATTTTGATGAGAAAAACTTCAATCAATTGGCTGGTCCAAATTTTGACCAACTTGGGTCTAAATTTCAACCAATATTGGTTGAAAAATAAGATCAAATGTACTAGTGTGTCAAATGTGTTCATGCTATTTTCTTTTATGTTTTTTGAACTAATTGAAAGTAATGGTAATCACAATTAATATCTAAAGCTTGCATGTTAAGCTTTTACCGAGCACATTTAGTAATTATTGAGTTATAACATTTTATGTGTGTTTATTGAGCATCAAAAATATATAGATTATATTTTTGTATTGACATCTAAGGGATCTGGGATTTATTTTAGTAGTAACTGATTCACCCCTCCCCTCTAAGTTACTCCTCTTATATTTCCAACAAATATGAGATACCACTAACTTAGAGTCATTAATAATGTGCAATCTTCTAATTCCATGACTAGCAACTACTTTCAATCCAAGTAAAAGTGCTTCATATTCTACTATATTGTTGGTGCAAGTGAAGTTCAAAGGAAAGAAGTATCTAAATATGTTCTTTTTTGGTGAGATGAAAACTACTCCATCTCCTAACCCTTCTTAAAAACTAGCCCCAAAAAAGTACATCATCTAGACACTCTATGAATCTATACACCTTATTGATTCTTATGAAATCAATGGGATTGCCTTTTCAGTTTCTAGAATAGTAAATTTATCCCTAAAATCATTTACTTATGTATCTAAGAAACATGTAGAATTAGTATCAATGTTGTCTTCAAGCATATGAATAACTCTTAGTTCCCTGTTAACTTCAATATCTTTATCATCTATGTGAAAAGTAGCAAAAGAAATGACACATTGTAGGCTCCTTCCCATTGCAACACTCCACTTTCTTGAGAGTACCATTCCATACTAAGGAGGAATGTCAACTACAAGGACACTCATGGTTAAGTCAACATTAGGATAAGCAACTAAACTATATGGAAATGCATTGATGGTACCTATAACAAGGACTTCCTTTGCATCCATGGCTCAACATATACCATGTTCAATATCTACTTTTAGACTAAGGGATTCCATGATATTAAAAGGAATGATAGTATTAGAGGTGTCCTCAATCAATCATACAGTTCTTTAGAGACATTTATAATCAAGCTAAGGAAAAAAGGGTTAATATTCTCTATATATGCTACTGATGAACTATCCAAATAAATTTGGAGTATTTTTGATATCACTCCTTTATCTTCCTTTTCTTTTACAATAATTTGTACCTTTTGTCCCAATGATGATTCCCCCTTAATGCCATTACTATTCCTAATCTCTCCTAACCAAGAGAGGGCTTTTCTTTTATGGTCTTCTATCCTAAATTTTTTAGATAAAGCAACCTTGATAGTAATTTTTGATAACATAGAGATCATATCATTAGGGTAATAAACAAAGGGTTTGCATGAATTACCTATAGTTACTTGCACTTGAATAGGAGGATCCTCAGTTTGTCACAAAACATCAAGACTTAACTTTTTTCTTATGTATTTTCCTTGACTACATCTATGCCCTAAGTTTGCATCTTCTTCTTGGCATCTATCCTTAATCTTGACCACTATTTGATCCTCTTCTTTGTTTCCATCATTCATTTTGTGGGTTATACCCTTAAACAAAATACCTTAAGCCTTTCTAGTAGTATTATTTACTATTATATTCCTTAGATTATAAGTACTAGGAGCTTGAGCAACCATCTCAACAATTATTCTATCAATTTCTTCCTTGAAAAGTTTTCTCAAATTCATGTGTTGAACCCTTGAAATTATTTCACATGTCTTATCATCGAATTCACTATCATCTTTTGAGAAGATATTTTGGTGGTATACCTAATACATATTTCATTGACTACTCACATCCATTTTAGACTCTTCTTCATCAGATTCTTCACAATTATCACATGAATTAATCATGTTGTAGGCCAAATCATCATGGTTATTTTCTTCCTCCCCTTCTTCAGGCCATGTCTGTTGAGGTGTAGAGAATTACTGAGCAACTACACAATAATTAGGAGAATGAGGGGATTGATGAATAATACACCAAGGAATTTATTTCATCATATTTATAGAATTTCTCTACAATGAATTTGGTGTATTCTTCTCATTTGAACCTTGTACAGGATTAGTGATAGGCTTTTCATCTTTCCATTGTATATTTTATGGGTAATTCTACAATCTAGTTTTCTTGTTATAGTTGTATTTAACTATGGCTTTTCACCAGTATTAGGCTTGTTTGTATTGTTAACTGGAGGTTTCAAATTCTTAAGCAAGTTCAACACCTGATCCATTTTATCTTTCTTAGACCTTTTGGTTTTGATTGGCTTATCTCCTTCCTTCTTATTTTTCCTAGGATTGAAAGACTTAGGATCATCTCTCCTTCCAAGTTTTCTAGATGTTTCCTATTATTTTCAATGTTGAGACTATGGTAAGTTACTGAGAGAGGAGAGGTGAATTAGTAACTTCAAAAACCTTAATAATTTTAATCAAATAATCCAATTAGCACTTGATTCATCACATCTAATTTAACTGCATGCATGAGAAACTAAAAACATGAAAGTATCCATAACACTTGAACACAGAGATTTGGTGACCCATAAACCTTCCAAATAGAAAGTAAAACTAGAGTAGGGATGATAATCACAAACTTTAGTACTAAAACATAAAGTTTGCTTGTTAAGGATTACATTGATCACTTCTAATCATCTACCTTGTTAGGAGCAATTAGGACTGCTAGGTCCACATTATGAGAGGATTTACAAACATACAATGAAATATGCACTCGGTAAATAAATTTATGAAAGACTGTTAGGTCTACCTTATTAAAGGATTTTGACTAGTTCACCTGTTAGGATGAAGTAGTAGATCTCTAATTTGCAATTGAGTTTGCTGATAGAGATTCCTTAATGTCTTGATCACCTTTCTATGATAGATATGTCTCTTCTTCTTCTTATTCTGTTATGGCCTTTACAATTCACTCTTTATTTGTGGCGTTCATAATTTGAACTTTTTTCATCCACATTTATATTACATCCATTCATACTCACACTCCTTATGATATGGTACAATACATTACATATATATACCAATCCAAATATTAAAATTACAAAGTCAGCCATGATACAAGTTAACACAAATATTACAAAGTTGGCCGACATGAAGATACTCAGGTTTTGAAGACCGACTCAATGAGGTTCTAATACTCAACATCTACTAATAATGCTTGGCATCATCATGCACTTAGTATACATAGAAGCTCAGTCCATATTGATCACTTTCAAGTAGTTTTAAACTTGGTATGCATTGGTGACTCGGCAGATATTGTGCAACTCGACAAACACTAAATCACTTGGTTAGCATAAAGTAGCCCAGTTAACACTAGCTTCACATCACATGAACTGCAAACTTGATAGACACTACAATTCTTGGTAACCATTGATAAACTCAACATTTACTAAAATGCATAGTTTGAACTATTGGACTTCACACTAATTGAACCTACTTAGTAACCATTGGAATTAGTCTAAAGGACTTGGTAGCAACTGTAGAACTCAGTGGCTACTAAATTACATGGAAAACACTATAAACTATTCAAAAAGTTTGGTAGCTATACATAATCTGAATAAGTGTGTGTCACTAATAGCAAACTTGACTGACATTTTAACAATCTCCCCCTTTGGAATTAGTAACAAAAACACTTATTAGCCAAAACTGAATACCTTGTATTCATCACCACATGATATTAGCTCGGTAGAGTCTACTATATTTTTGAGATTTTTCAAAATTGATCTTTATAAGTAAATACATTATACTATACATCTTTTTCTATATACAACATGTCTTACTGATACAAGTTCTCCACCATAGCATATTTCTCCCCTATACTATGTGGCTTTCTCTAATAACTTTACTCCCATATCTCCCATATACATATAACATTTATCTCCCTTTTTGATAGTAATGCCAAAGATTTATTCTAACTTATTTACATAGAAACACCAAAATGGGATAAGAATTCAGAATGTATCTTGAGAGTGATTGCCAAGGTTTTATCCCAATTTTCTTGCAAGACCTTGCATGTATGAAGTGCACTTTCTACCTTTGCTGATAGTTCAATCATGTGGTCTGCAATAGAGAAGTTTTTCTCATGGATCAGAGTTTTTGAATATACAATATGTTTCTACACTGCATCCATGATTGGAAGGATCATGTTTTGTATGTCAATCAATGTTGATCAAATCCTTTCTTCTTCTCTTAGCAATTTAGCATGCATGTTTGAAAAAAATATGATTTTTTTGAAATGATTAGAGCTTGAACTAGGGTCAAGTTGTTGGTGTTGAGCACTTGCCTTTAGATCTATATCAATTTTGGACAATTTGTCCTTTATTTCCTTTGTATAATTAGTGACATCACATATTTTTCTAAAAAGGGATGACACATTTGAATAGGAATTCTCAAGATTGACCAAAATTGTAGAAAGCTCTACTTGATAAATGGCTATTTGATGTGCAATGTGCTCCAACACTTTATTGTTAAATTTCTTTTCAACCTTTTCAACCAACTTATCTTGATCATCAATGTCCTCATTGAATTTTTGGATTTCTTTAGCTAGTCGATACATAATAGGTTGAGAAGAATTAATGTCAATTCCTATTGCATCTGAAAAAGTGTTCTTGGAAACTTCAATTATCTTAAATTCTTTATCTCTCTCCTCTCTTGATCTTTTTTGCTTAGCCTTTTTTTTGGAGGAGTTCACCAAATGTGTGCATTTGGTTTGTAGAAAGATTGTAAATATCCCATTTAGGGATTACTATTTCTTCATCTAAATCTATGTCTACCTCTATCTCCTTTCTTTTCCCCAAAAATTTTGTAGTTAGTTGAACCTTAGGCTCAACTGTCCTTGCACTTATTGCTTTTGTATCTAGAATGGAAACAATAGTAGACATATTTGGACTTGTAGTAAAAATGATACTATACTAATTGATGGAATATTTATAGGAATATTCAAAGAATCCAAAATTGATGAAGTCAAAATTGTAGAACCCAAAACTAAAGTAGTCAAAATTGGAGAGCTTACCACTGGTGTACTCATAACTGAAGAAGTCAAAATTAGAGAAGTGAAAATTGAAGAACTCAACTTGGTAGATGAAGGAGTCTACAACTCAATGGACGCAGTGGAAGTCATTTGTATCAATGATATGTTGAGCTGAGTTGGTGAAATAAGTGATTGGACATTTGATGTATCAGTAGTAGTCACAACCAAACTTGTCGAAGCTGTCTCCATACTTGATGTAGTTAATGGTTTTTTTGGGGAGTGAGGAAGTGAGGCAATGACTATTGTAGCTATCTTGACTAGGTTAGTCTCCTCATCATCTTTCTTTTCTTCCTTGGTAGCTCCTAGACCTTGATCCTCTTCATCTTCTTCATTATCAAAATTGGTTGTTCTAACTACAATTGCCTATTATGCACCCGGCTAAGGATAAACCTAATCCATTTAATTTTAAATTCTTAGGGAATATGAGGGATATGTGTTAACTGTTTGGCTTCTAGATGTTGATGCTTAGGTTTTAGGGTTCTATTAACACATAATTGACCTAGGGCATCATCCATTTCTAGAGTACCAATTTCTTGAATAACACATTTGAATTGAGTAGGAATTTCGTTAACATGAAGTACCTTAGGAGGGATTTGTGATTGAGCTACACTTGGGTCTAGGGTTTCAACAACTGCAGGAGTGAGTTTGAAATCTAGTACTTTCCATTCAACTCCTCAAACCAACATGTTAGATCCTTTCTTGACCTTGCTACTGCTAGATGCCATTTTTGCTCAGTAGCTTGAGAGCACTTCAAAATTGTTTTGCAAGAAATTTGCTTAAGTCACTTTGATTACACTAAAAATTGATCTTCACAATAGCACTTGAAAATTCATGGTAAGAAATGATTTTGAATCCATGCCTTTTGATGAAATTTCACCATTAATGCTTGGTATAGAAGTAGATAAGTTGATAGACTGTTATTCACTACATGGAATTGATGACTTGGTAACCATAAGTGCTTTTGTTAGTCCTGACCTTGCTAGGTAGTGTTTATGACCTGGCCTTACTTGGTAGAGAAGGTAACTTGGTAATAACTAATACTGATCTTGCTTAGTAATCCCTTTGTATCTTGTATACAAATTTGTATATTTTTCACCTTTCAACTGGAACTGATTCAGATGTCTTCTTTGATAGCTTGATTCCAGTTCTCCCTTGAGAACTTACTTGGAAATGGTAGAGTCACCCAAATTTAGAGTGACTTGACCATCATTGCTCAAACCAGTATCCTCGGTAGACTTAGGAATCCATTGATGTCTCATTTGCTTTCGGTTGCTATTGGCTTTTTCCTTCTTCTCATCTTCAATTCTACCAGTATTCATACAATTCTTGACAAGATGGCAAAGTTATGTACAAATGAAACATCTTTTAGTGGTATTTCTTTTCCTCATATGATGTTTGACACAATTCATACCAATGTGTCCAAATTATCCACAATAATGATATCTGCACCAAGTATTGTAGTACCAACCAAATATTTCTTTCACAATTTTCTCTGTAGCATTTAGTGTTTTTGTTTTGCATTCTGACGCCTTGTGTCAATGTTTCTTACATTTATGACAATTACCTTCAAATCTTGGTTTCTCTTTGCATTCATTATCCCTAACAACATGCTGGTTGCAATTGTGGTATTTTCCATTGAATTTTTCTTTTCCATTGCTCCAACATTTGTTTGATGTATGACCTATCTTACTACAATGATTGCAAGTAGGTCATTGATTCTTTTGAGCACCTTGTTGGGAGGATTCACCTTCTTCTTTGTATCCAATTCCAACTTTTCCTTTTTTATTGTAGAGGTTTTTCTCATTTAGTTGATCCATGTCTGCTTGAGATTTCATCATTCTCACATTAATTTGCTTCTCAGAGTTTAGATCATTCCTCAATCTTTCGTTGATTTGTCTTTTGGATTTCAAATCATTTTTTATTCTTTCATTGATTTGCCTTTTAGAATTTAGATCATTCCTCATTCTTTCATTTTCAAATCTCAGGCTTGTGATTTCCTCATTTGCATTGGAGAGCTGATCAATAAGGTCTTTTTGCTAAAGGGATTGGTTTTGGATTTCATTGTTCCTTCCATCCATCTCTTCTTTTATCTTTTTTCTCTATTCTAAGACTTCACATAACCTTATTGACTGAATCCCTTGTTCTCTTTTTAGTTTTCTTACTTTTTCTTGCAAGGAACCATTCTTTTCTAGGAGTTCCTTGATTGCATCATTTTCTTCATCTGAGCCACTTGAAAGGTGAAAGTCTTCTATTCTTTGTTCAATGTAAAGATGATCATTCATTTGATTTGCAAGTTCCTTTCTTCTTTTTAGAGATTGGAAAAGTTGCTCCTTAGCTTTCTTGAGTTGGGCAATGGCCATTTCTAGATCCAACTTTTCATTACCAATAGCTTTGTCAAGTCTAAATATCTCCATATGCTAGATCTTTTCTCAAGCTATTAAACTTTCTCCTTTGAACCGCAAAGCTCTGATACCAATAATATTCAAGACTATGCTAAGTTACTAAGAGGGGAGGGGTGAATCACTAACTTCAAAAAATTTAACAATTTTAATCAAATAATCCAATTAGCACTTGATTCATCACATCTAATTTAATTGCATGCATGAGAAACTAAAAACATGAAAGCATCCATAGCACATGAAAAAAAATATTTGGTGACCCAAAAACTTTCCAAATAGAAAGTAAAATTGGGGTGGGGATGATACCCACAAACTTTAGTACTGTAGCATAAATTTAGCTTGTTAAGGCTTACATTGATCACTTCTGATGATCTTCCCTATTAGGATCAATTAGGACTACTAGGTCCACTTTGTGAGAGGATTTACAAACATATAATGAAGTATGCACTAAGTAAAGAGATTTACAAAAGACTGTTAGGTCTACCTTGTTAAAGAATTTTGACTGGTTCAGCTATTAGCATGGAGTAGTAGATTTATGGTTTGCAACTGAGTTTATTGATAGAGACTCCTTAGTGTATGAATCACCTTTCTATGATAGATATGTCTCTACTGCTCCTTATACTTTTATGGCCTTTACAATTCACTCTTTATCTATTGCATTCATAATTTGAACTTTTCACATCCACATTTACATTACATCCATGCATAATCGCACTCCTTATGATATGGTACAGTACATTACATATATATACCAATCCAAATATTCAAATTACAAAGTCAACCATGATACAAGTTAATACGAATATTACAAAGTTAGCCCACATGAAGATACTGGGGTTCTAAAGATTGACTCGATGAGGTTGTGATACTCGAAATCCATTGTCAATGCTTAATATTGTCATGCACTCAGTAGATGTAGAAGCTTGGTCTATACTGATCACTTTCAAGTAGTCTTGAACTCAGTCTACATTGGTGACTTAGTAGATATTGTGCAACTTGGCAAACACTAAATCACTTGGTTAGCATAAAGTAGTTTGGTTAACACTAGCTCTGCATCACATGAACTACAAACTCGATAGACACTGCAATGCTCAGTAACCACTAATAAACTCAACATATACTGAAATGCATAGTTTGAACTGCTAGACTTCACATTGACTAAATCTACTTGGTAACCACTGGAATTAGTCCAAAGGACTTGGTAACAACTATAGAACTTGGTGGCTACTAAATTACATGGAAAACACTGTAAACTATTCAACAAGCTCGGTAACTATACAAAATCTAAATAAGTGTGTGTCACTAATAACAAACTTGATTGATATGTCAACAACATGTTCTTATATCCCAATCATTGATTTACCTCTTTAGATATATTGGGTCTGAAAGTAGTATGTCATGTGGAAGAAATGGATTTATCCAGTTATACTCTTTCTTCAGGTAATGGGGTAGTGAAAATTTCACCTTGAAGCCTTGTATTTTGATATTCAAAATTTGAGGATGAGGATTCCCTTTAAATCACATGTTGATATTGTGAATGGGCTGAAGTATTATCTCAGGGCTTCCATGTATGGCTATAATATCCATTTTTCTTAGGTTAGTTCTTCCTACCAACTTGAGGTAGTTTTGTCTACAAAGGAACTTCTAGATTTTCCTTTGCATATACTGTCATGTTTTTCCATTTTATCATCCATTTCAACCAACACTTAAAATATAGCACTAGCTATTAAACCGTTGACCAAGTCACCACCCATTAAAGGGAAAACTTTTAATATGGCCTAAAAATAGAAAACTACCATGGGAATATAATCTTTGACCAAAAAATCTGCCAGAAGGGCCCAATATACAATATAATTCTGTCATGATGCACTTTGGGAAATGAAAAATCTATCATATAGATATGACACTACTCTGAAGCATGAGCTAACATATTTTGGGATACCACCCACGTCATGTACTTCCTACTATATTGAATTTTTCTTTTAGATTCTCAAGGTTTGTCTACTAATAAATCAATACAAGCTTCCCCAACAAAGTTTCCATTTTGTTGGCTTCTTATTTGACACAATTTCAACAACCATTTAAATGGAAGATAATACCTAGGAGATAGCTAAGAACCATGATAATTGTTTCTAAGATAAAATTTAAATGGACCAACTTTGAACTCTATAAAATTTAGGTAGGTATACCTAGGAATTCATTTTCTCTCTAACTTTTTAATATCAATATGAATCCCATGATAGAAGACAATTTTCTTTATATTATTCTAATTGTAGGATTATCAAAGAGGTGACAAATAGCTAATCAATCAAAACCTAAGACTCCATTAATCAAGCACATGCTCACTTCTAGATCTTCAATAAAGAAAATTTACAAAATTTGATTTACATATGAATATACCATATAAATTTCTAGGCTATATAAATTTTGATGATAACTAGTTCCTTATCCATTGGGAAACTATCTCACAGAAACTTAACATTTACTATCTGATCTATCTAAACATTTTGTGAAAAAGAAATCAATATTCAATTAGAAATCTCATTCTCATCAGAATATTCTTATGATAGCAAGTAATTCACTCAATTCACATCAAGCATTTACATAATCCATTAGATTATCATCAAAATATAAGTTGTTATACAATTCAAGAAAGAATCGTAACTGGGACTCAACAAATTTACTAAAATCAAAAGTTACAAAGAAAAGACATTATTTAGATTGAACAACAATTCTATTAGCACCTTTGTATTATCTTCCTTGAAAATATACATTTTAATGTCAATTTCTTGCAGACATTTTCAACTAGACTCAATACTATTAACCATGTTTCCCATTTAACTTTGGAATATCAACATATAGTATGCATGTACCAACTCTTAAAATGAACAAAACTAGTGCAACAAAATATTTCTCAAACACTTTGAAAGTCTTAGAAACTCACTTGTATAGGTGAGTTACAAACAAGTTTCAGGTGACAAAGAAGGACACATGTCATCCAGTGATTTGATAATTTATTTGTTACAACTAGAAAATTTGAATTACATTAGTATATAAACAATTTTAAAAGTTAAAAATAGTATTGATGTTGTTGGAAATATTCAAGATATGACAAGTTACTGAGAGGGGAGGGGTGAATCAGTAACTTTTAAAATTTCAAACAATAAAACTGCATACTGATATATTCACCATTCATCCAAGTAACCTACTGTAAGCATGAAACAAAATCATTTGCAACACTTGAACACACAGATTTGGTGACCCAGAAACCTTCCAAATAGAAAGTAAAACTGGGGTGGGGATGAAACCCACAAAGCTTCGTTACTGCAGTATGAAGTTGGCTGGTTAAGGCTTACAATGACCACTTCTAGTGATCTGCCCTGTTAGGAGCACAAAGGATTGCTAGATCCACCTTGTTAGAGGATTTACAAACATACAATAAAGTATGCACTCTGTTAGGAGATTTACAAAAGACTGTTAAGTCTACCTTGTTAAAGGATTTACAAAAACTGATTCACCTGTTAGAATGAAATAGTGGATCTGATTACAACTGATTGCTGATAAGATCCGCTATGCTCTGATTCACCTTGATGTGATAGATAAAACTTTTCTGCTCCAAAACTTGACCTTGCTGAATACCTTCACAACTCAGCACACATACTTTCGCACACATGTATTTCTTTCACACTTTCACATTTTCATTCATTACCATTACATTTGAATGATACAATACATTGCATATATATACCATCCAAATAAACAATACATGCAAGGTCGGCCAAAACAACAAGTGCAAATCTCTATACAAAGTCGGCCCAAGGTAAAAACTTGAGTTCACTGAACTGACTCGGTGTCCTTCTGATACTCCGCGTCCACTGCGTTACTCGACATCATCATGCACTCGGTAGAAGTGAAGGCAGGGTCCATACTAAACACTTCGAGTAGTTCTGAACTCAGTAACCACTGGAGACTCGGTAGAAGAGATGTCACTTGGTGAACACTTCTATCTGAACTGTAGCTCGGTGATCAAAGGAAACACTTGATAGAACCTTGTGACTTGGTGATAGTTAGTTTCCTTGATAACCATCTGAGCTCGGTAAAATTAATTTCCTTGATAACCTCAGGAGCTCGGTTATCACAAAGTTCTCGGTCAATACTAAGTACATCTTCACTCAGTCAAAACTGATTCCTTTCTTTACCTCGAACACTCGGTAAACACTGGCTGCTTTGTTCACCTCGATCACTCGGTAAACACTGACTTCTTTGTTCACCTCGATCACTCAGTAAACACTGAGAACTAGGTAAAGCTTGGCTTACAAAGGAATGTCCAGTGAGAGCTCGGTAAGCATTCAGAATCCAATAAGTGTTGTAACTAATGACAAAAATGTATCATAATGCCAACAATCTCCCCCTTTGGCATTAGTGACAAAAACACTTATGAGACAAAATTTATCTGACATGCTGATGACTAATTCTGAATATACATAGCTTCGTTATATACAACTCCCCCATAGAATGTACATACAGTATTTACATGAGCTGTATATCTCTTCCTTTGTACAATTTTTTCAAAAACACTTATTCACCCATAGTATACATATCCAACAATAATCTCCCCCTTTTTGACAATAATGCCAAAGAATAAAAGAATATATATACTTATATAGAAACACCAAAATGAGAGATGAACTCTGAATGTACCTGAAGAATAAGCTGGAGAGTCTTATCCCAATTCTCTTGCAAAATTTTGTAGGTGGAAAGAGCTACTTGAACTTCAGCCGAAAGTTCAATCACATGGTCTACAATGGAGAAGTTATTATCATGGATTAATGTCTTTGAATGTGCAATGTGCTTTTGCATTGAATCCATGATGGGAAGGATCATGTTTTGGATATCTATCAATGTAGATCAGATCCTTGCCTCTTCTCTCAACAGCTCTGCCTACTTCTCTGACAAAAATTTGATCCTGAGGTGATGAGATGAGCTTGAACTAGGGTCAAGCTTCAAGTTCTATGCGCTCATGTTCAGATCCTCATCAATTTTATTTAGTTTCTCTCTTATTCCCTTAGTGTACTCGGTAACATCACAAAGCTTAGCAAAAAGAGATGTTACATTATTAAAAAAAATTTCCATATCTGCCAAAACTGAGGTTATTGCAACCTGATTTATTGCAATGTTCTGGGCAATGTGCCCCAACACCTTATTATCAAATTTCTTTGCTGCACGCTCAATCAGCTTTTCTTGTCCGGAGGCATCTTCATTGAATTTATTAACTGCCTCTTCCAATTGAATCAAAATGTGTTGAGAAGTATCAACATCAACACCTATAGCCTCAGTAATTATGTTCTGGGCATCCTCAATTATCCTGTATTCCTTATCCCTTTCCGATCTTAACTGCATCTGAGTAGCCTTTTTCTCAATAAGTTGACTAGTATACCTCATTTCTTCAATGGTAGCATTATCAAAGTCAATCTTTGGAATTACTATCTCTGTGTCCAAGTCAATGTCTTCAGGAATTTCCTTTCTAGTGATCATAATTCTTAATGGTTGCTTTTGTTTGACTTTTGAGATGACTGGTTTGACCTTTGGAATAGACACAACAGTAGAGATAGAAGGACTAGCAGTAAAAACTGGGATGCTTGAGGGTTGAGTGCCAATAGGAGTATGTACAGGGTCAAAAATTTGAGTACTGGCCAAAAATGGTGATACACTCGGTAATATAGTATCTAAGCTCACTGTGCCTGAAGTAGATGGCGACAAAATTGTGGAAAAAATTGGAGTAGTCAAAATTGGAGAACTCACAGCAATACCAACTGATGATGATGGAGTCGAGGAGGCCAACTCGGTAGGTGCAGCTCGGTAGACGAAGAGGGATGCAGCTTGGTAGATGAAGTGGTAGTCACTTCCACTGATGATACCTGGAGCTGAGATATGGCAGGTGTAGATGGTAAATCTGGTGTAGATGAACCTGCTGATGCTGACTCCAACCTTGATGATGTCACAGGTTTAGCTGGGGAGTGAGGAAGGGATGCAATAACTGCTGCTGCCATTTTTACCGGATCATCCTCCTTATCTTCCTCTTCAGCTTCTTCCTCTTTGTCTTCTTCCTCTTTCTCTTCTATCATTGCATGCAACTCTCCTGGTGTAACTGTGATGGATGGAGCGCTATCTAATTCATCACTGCTACTGCTGCTGTCATCATCCTTTATTTCTACTGGGCCTACACTGGGCTTATGTAGATGATAGATTTTTTTCCACATGTTTGTAGCATCATTTACAACATGCTCTATATCTTTGATCAAAATCAAACAAGTGTGGAATCTGATCATCATTTTACCTTCATAGGTTTTCAATTCAGATTTTACCTCTGCTCCAGTGAGACTAGGCCAAAGATTCTTCAGGGATTGCTCATATATATCTTTTACCATCTTGGTGGCTAACTCCCATCTTGACTGTACTCTCTCCAGTAGTTCTTTTAGAGATATGAGGAGCAATCTAGTCTGGGGAGTATTTCCATTTTCCCATTTTGTTAAGTACCAGTTCCTCAATCTGCATTTTCTCTGCATCAGTCCTTGTCTCAAATTTCAATGCCTTGAAATTTGTGATGCCAGCTCCTTCTTCCAATGATTTGAGCCTTTGCTCGAATGTAGGTGCAGGCTTGACCAATACAGGTTCCTGAATACCTTTTCTTGTCCTCCGAGTAAATACTGCAGTAGGCTGCTTCTTGGGCTTGGTAATGATTACCTTGCCTTTCTTCTTTGCCGGTTGCTCTTCTTCTAATTCTTCTTCTCCTTCTTCTTCTTCTTCACTTTCTTTATCTTCACCTTTTCCCTCGGTGAGCATAAGAGGACCCATTGCAATTTTCAGTTTGGCCACTTTCCTCTTACCTTTGCTGATGGCCTGTGGAATTTTGATTTCCAATTCAATTCTGGCCTTTGCTTCATCATAAGTACCAAAAATCCATTGCCTTGGGTCTACTGGCTCATTTACTAGTGCTTCAATGATATCCCTTGTTTCATCAATATTTACCTCATATGGAAGAGGTTTCACCCATGCAACTTGGGGTCTAATTGCCTGTATGTACACCTTGTCACAATCAACCATAAAACATACGTCATCTTTATATTCTTCAACAAGCCTAGGAGGAATTCTGAATCGGTTATTCATCCTCTCCTTAAAGTCTTCAAAATAGTTATCCATGATACTATCAAAATTTTCTCCCATCTCTGCTATAAACTCATTAATCTGATACAAAATTGGGACATCTTTTCTCCATTCTACGGTTCCCTTTGATGGAAAGAATTTTTGTACATAAAATAGTAAACATATTAACAGAGATCCAAATTTACAGGGGTTATTCTTTGATGTCCTTATACTGTCCATGTTCTTGTTTAACTGCTTCAACATTACTTCTGATAGATCAAACTCAAGATTCTTCTTTACAATTTTCAGGGCCAAATCCACAGCTTCACATGGTACACTATTTAACCTGCTGGAACTATATAACTTATATGCAATAATATGTATGCCAAATCTTAGTTTCGGATCTGTTACAGTGTTAACCTTCAAACCTCTACCGTCCCACTCGGCTAGGGTTTGCCTCTGTAACTCATCTTGTCCTAGGGTTTTGGTGGTTTTGGCTTTGCTGAGCATCGGGAGACCCCTGATTTTGTGAATCATCTTCTTGGTTATCAAAACGGGTTGTTCCAACCACAACTGACCATTATGCACTCGACTCAAGATATACCTAATCCATTTGGTTTGGAAGTTTCTAGGCATATGCGCGATGTGAGTCAAACCTTTAGTTTCCAAATTCTTGTGCTCAATTTTGAGAGAACCATTTACACATAACTCCGCTAGGGCATTATCCATGTCCAATGTCCCTATTTCTTGAATAGTACACTTAAAATGAGTGCGAATGTCATTCACGAGGAGTACCTTGGGTGGAATCTATGATTGAGCTCCATTGGGATCGAGCGATTCAGCGATGGCAGGAACGAGCTTGAACGTAGGTGCCTTCCATTCCGTTCCCTTCACAAGCATTTTAGAACCCTTCTTCGCCTTGCTGCTGCTGGTGCTTGCGGATGCCATTGCTGCTTGATGAGTGAAAAGGTTTCGTAAGAATACTTCACTGGAAAATCTCTTCAAATCACTTGAACTTGCTTGAAAGCCTTTTTTTTTTGTGTAAATCTCAAATTCGCGGTGAAAAATGAGGTCAAAATCTGCCCTTTTGATGAAAAATTTGCCATTAATGTTCAGTACGGAGGTAGCTGCAATCGACAGACTGTCATCCACTAGCTTGGCTTAAACTTCGCAACTCGGTGACCAGAAGAAAATAGGTTAAACCGACCTTAACTCGGTAAGAGAAGAACCAACCATGCTCGGTAAGTGCAACTTGGTGAAAGAAGCCTTATTGCACCCGACTGAGCTCGGTAAGGTCATGTACCGACCATGATCTTGATGTATCTGAAATACTGATTTGATCATATTTTCATTCTAGGACTGCTTAGGATATTGCTTTGTAGATACAGTCCTGGTCTTATCCTGATTAGTCTTAATTGGAAATGGTAGAGTCACTCACTTCTTGAGTGACCATTCCATCACTTGAATTATCTGGCTCGGTAGACTTAGGAATCCATTGCTGCTTCATTTGCTTCTGAATATTGTCTACTTTGATTTTCTTCTTATCCTCGACTTTCTTTATGTTCATGCAGTTTTTAGATATATGACCAAGTTCTGTACATGTATAACATCTTACAGTGGTATCCCTTTTTCTTAGGTGATGCCTTGCACAGTTTAGGCCAGTATGACCATATTCTCCACAATAATGACATCTGCACCAAGTGTTGTAGTCCCAACCAAATATTGCTTTGACAAGTTGTTCAGCTGGATTAAATGATTTGGATTTGCATTGTGATGCCTTATGACCTTGCTTTTGGCATTTGTGACATTTACCTTCAAATTTTGGTTTCTCTTTGCATTCATTGGCTTTGTGTCCATGCTGATTGCAATTGTAGTACTTTCCATTAAATTTTCCTTTTCCATTGCTCCAACATCTGTTAGATGTATGACCTAACTTACCACAGTGGCTGCAAGTAGGTCTTTGATTCTTTTGAGTACCTAGTTTGGAGGATTCACCTTCTTCCTTGTATCCAAGGCCTGCTTTACCATTTTGTTTATGAAAGTTTTCTTCATTTTGCAGATTCAATTGATCCATGTCCTTTTGAGATTTTACCATTCTCTCATTGACTTGTTTTTCAGAGATTAGATCACTTTGTAAGCTTGCATTGATTTGCCTTTCAGTAATTAAGTCATTTCTCAAATTCTCATTCTCAGATCTTAGATTCATAATTTCTTCATTTGCATTAGATAATTGAGTTACAAGATTTTCAAGCTGAGAGGATTGATTATTCCTTACCTCTAAGTCTTCAGCTGCCTTGTTCCTTTACTCCAAGATTTCACATAGCCTGATGGACTGGATTTCTTGTTCCCTTTTGAGCTTTCTTACTTCTTCCTGTAGAGATCCATTCTTTTCTAAAAGTTCTTTGATTGCTTTGTTAGCTTCATCTGAACTACTTGATGGTGAGAGATCTTCAATCTTTTCTTCAACATACTGATGGTCATTCATTTGCCTTGCAAGTTCTTTTCTTCTTTTCAAGGATTGTGAAAGATGCTCTTTTGCTTCATTGAGTTGAGCCATGGCCATTTTTAGATCTAGCTTTTCATTCTCAATAGTTTTGTCAAGTCTCCATTGTCCTTGATCTTTGCTCAAGCTGTGAAACTTTTATCTTGAGAACCTTATTGCTCTGATACCAATTGTTGGAAATATTCAAGATATGACAAGTTACTGAGAGGGGAGGGGTGAATCAGTAACTTTTAAAATTTCAAACAATAAAACTGCATACTGATATATTCACCATTCATCCAAGTAACCTACTGTAAGCATGAAACAAAATCATTTGCAACACTTGAACACACAGATTTGGTGACCCAGAAACCTTTCAAATAGAAAGTAAAACTGGGGTGGGGATGAAACCCACAAAGCTTCATTACTACAGTATGAAGTTGGCCAGTTAAGGCTTACAATGACCACTTCTGGTGATCTGCCCTATTAGGAGCACAAAGGATTGCTAGATCCACCTTGTTAGAGGATTTACAAACATACAATAAAGTATGCACTCTGTTAGGAGATTTACAAAAGACTGTTAAGTCTACCTTGTTAAAGGATTTACAAAAACTGATTCACCTGTTAGAATGAAACAGTGGATCTGATTACAATTGATTGCTGATAAGATCCGCTATGCTCTGATTCACCTTGATGTGATAGATAAAACTTTTCTGCTCCAAAAATTGACCTTGCTGAATACCTTCACAACTAAGCACACATACTTTCGCACACATGTATTTCTTTCACACTTTCACATTTTCATTCATTACCATTACATTTGAATGATACAATACATTGCATATATATACCATCCAAATAAATAATACATGCAAGGTCGGCCAAAACAATAAGTGCAAATCTCTATACAAAGTCGGCCCAAGGTAAAAACTCGGGTTCACTTAACTGACTCGGTGTCCTTCTGATACTCGGCGTCCACTACGTTACTCGGCATCGTCATGCACTCGGTAGAAGTGAAGGCACGGTCCATACTAAACATTTCGAGTAGTTCTAAACTCAGTAACCACTGGAGACTCGGTAGAAGAGATGTCACTTGGTGAACACTTCTATCTGAACTGTAGCTCGGTGATCAAAGGAAACACTTGATAGAACCTTGTGACTCGGTGATAGTTAGTTTCCTTGATAACCGTCTAAGCTCGGTAAAATTAATTTCCTTGATAACCTCAGGAGCTCGGTTATCACGAATTTCTCAATCAATACTAAGTACATCTTCACTCGGTCAAAACTGATTCCTTTCTTTACCTCGAACACTCGGTAAACATTGGCTGCTTTGTTCACCTCGATCACTCGGTAAACACTGACTTCTTTGTTCACCTCGATCACTCGGTAAACACTGAGAACTAGGTAAAGCTTGGCTTACAAAGGAATGTCCGGTGAGAGCTTGGTAAGCATTCAGAATCCAATAAGTGTTGTAACTAATGACAAAAATGTATCATAATGCCAACATATGTGACATGTGATCTCCATCTCCTAAGTTACAACCTCTAACTCAATTATTATCCCTTCCAACAAGTTTGTTTTGTTTTATAAGTTAGTTGTCTCTTTTGTTCTTTTCTTATAAGCATAATAGACATTTTTGTATTGTTCTTGAAAATATTCATATATCTTTTCTTTTTCTAAGGTGACATTATGAAGATAAGAAACTTTTTCTTGCAAACTCATGGTTGAATCAAAAAGCTTGGCATCCTTTACCCTTTTATATAATGATATTTCCTTTGACCCTAGTACATGTCTTATCTCCTTTATTTGATCCAAAAGCAATAAAACTCCATGTTTCCAAGTAACTCAAATATTTACTATAATACATGCCACCTAAAATTCTCATATTCTTCATAATTGAATAAAATGAAATGGCATCAACAATCCTAAGATTAGGTGCTAGTTGGACTCCTTCTTACTTAATTATCTACCTCCCTTCTTTTGGATTAATTTTCTCAAACATGATCATCATTTCATTCTTTACTTCTTGTTCCAAATTGTTAGGGTCAACATCTTAATTTTGCTTCCCCTTTTCTTCAACTCTTTTTAGAAAACCCTCTCTATAATGCCGCAATAGCAATTTCTTGAAAGCCACTGATTTCACAAATTCATCATCCATTACATTTACATCACATGTCTCTTCTTCAATTCTCTATTGAAAATACCTTCTATCTCTTGTATGGTGATGTTAGAAATAGGGGCTATGGGGGTTTGAGGATCATCTCCCCTAAGAAAATCTTAAGGGGTATATAGCTATTCTTCTTTTCATGATCATCATAAGAAGAAAAATTTAGTCCCCTAGGTTTCTCTATCTATTGAGTATTCTGCTTTTCTATAGTAAGATTTTCTCCTTGGGTTTTCACTTCCTTCCCTTTAGATACATCTTCAACATGACCTTTTATGGTGTAAGGGGCTATAGGAGGTGGATTGGGGGACTAAGGATATGGATATCTCCTTTTAGTATCTTCTATTATGATAGCTTCCATTCTTGGGACTTGAACTATGTTTGGATCAATAGGTTTCTCTCTCATTCTTCTCCTCTAATATATCCTCTAACTAGTTTGAGCTTTAGGCTCTTCACTTGTCTTAGCAGTAGGGCTAGTGTTTCCTCTTTGGTCCTCTTTTGTCCCCTCTTCTCTTTTGGGATTAAATCATTTAATTGTAATAAATTATTATGGCTTTCTTCATTGTCCACAATTGTGAGCTTTGTCTTCTTTCTCTTCCCTAACTTCTCATTCATTGTACCATATATTTCTATAAAATTATAAAAAAATATCCTCAATCTCTACTCCAAAATTTTGCAATTTTAGAGAGTGTCATATTTAGGATCCTTTTCATGAATCTCACTTAACATATCTTGATAAACATGCCACCCAATCATTTACCTTTCCTATAATTCTAAATCTTCATCATTTTTTATTATATCTTAAGGAAAATCAAATTCATGGGTAGCCCTAGGGTTCATTTTGATCTTTCATGTCAACCTAGTATAAAAACCCTCAATATAATTTAGCCTTTTTGAATTGACATCCATATTTTATGGTCTTAACAAATGAACCAATTGATTCCCACCTTATTTCATTATTGGAAAGTGATGGAATAAGGAAAGGCTAGGGAAGAAAGTTCCTTCTCTTTATTTATTTTTTGGGAAATGAGTATCTTGCAACATTACAATTTGCCTACTATCCTCCAAGAATCCTATCCTCAAAGGAACATACCTAGGCAACACATTTGGTCTCCCTAGAAAACCATATATTCTGGTATCTGTTGTGTTCTTGTAAAAGTAAACATCCCCCCACTGATGACACATCTTTGGTTTGAAATCACAATCAATTGGACTTAGAAATTCTCTTAAAGATTGAGGGAAATTGCTCAATTTTTTCAAGATTTTCTTCCTCAATAATGATCCAAATTCATTTTCAAAAAGCAGAACATTGGATCTCTCCCAATGAGAAGATAGAGTAGTAGTCCATAATTGAACTAGTAGTGGTTTTCCATTTCTTTCAAACTATAAATCCATATATTGTGGAAAATAATATTTATTATGAAAAAATCAAATGCATCAATAGTGAGAACCATCTAAAATTTGAGGATTTCCCTATCTTTAGAATTGCTAATGCCTCATTAATGTTGTTCTCTAAATAACTTGGTAAATAAAAAATCAATAGGTCTCCATCCTTATGGAGTCCAAAATACATCTATAATGTAGACTTACTAAATTGCATTTTATTTGGCAATCCTATAACTTGATATAGAGATGTCTGTGTATTCACAAAGGCATCATTATAATGGTCAAAATTTCCTATAGTGTGTGAGATAGCCAAATGTGAAAACTTTACACTATCCATTTTCTTGACAAAGGACATAACTAATTTTTGATGTCTATGAGCCCCTGCAATGTCAAAAGCTTCATCTAACATTTTTAAGTCAACTTTGTCAATTATTTTATCAACTAAATGAAAGTTAAAAGCTTTCTTGATGGACTCTCCATCAATTTTAAGGAGGACTTTCCCATCTAGATCTTTGATCTCATGTGCTATGGGGTCATATGTTTCCACCAACTCAAGGAGTAGGTCAATGTTTAAGAATTCAGTGGAGATTGCCAATTCCCTAAATCATGTTGCGATATATTACTGAGTGGCCTCCCTACATTTTCTTAGTTGTAACACCATCTAAAAATTTGTACTCCCTTGGTTGGCATATGAATGTTGTCAATGCTTTTAAATGTATCTTGTAAACCAAGGTGAGTTTCGTTTCCTAGTCTTTCAAGAACTCAGTAACCTCTTTCCCCTCCTTAGAATACAACAGTTGGTTGAGGATGTCATTGTGCAATTGTTGATCTCTAAGCCTATGTTTCCAATTAGTGTCATAAAAATTAGCCATTTTAAGGTCGTTTATTAGGCAAGATTACAAGGTCATCACTATGACTAAGTTATCTAGTAACTACCAAGCATACAACACTTATACCAAGTGAGATAGTGATTGTCGAGCATTTAGTAGAGACCAAGTAGATATGCGAGTCTATAAATATAGTATGAGCTAAGAAATATAATAAAGATCGAGAATATTGAAATGTTATTAAGAGGCAAGAAAATATACATATAGAAGTCAAGTAACAACATGAAGGTTTATGCATGATGCAGTGTCAGAACATTCAAGTGCCGAGTTATTCAATTTTAATATATGAGTTTGTAATGGTAAAAACTCATATATAAACTATTTTGGCCAATATTTCTATGAAATTTAATATTTTTAGAGCTAGAAAAGATGTTGATTATGCATCATTACTGAAGGTAATGATCCCTAGGCATACAATTCAACCAATTAGAAAAAGGGATGTAAACAACAAAAGATGATAAAGTTTAAGCCATTGATCAAGGTCTAGAAACTTCACAAGAGGTCTATTTATGGAGGATTCTAACCCTAGAATCACATAGAGATATAAGAAATTACAATGACAATGTGTAAGGGATATGCACAAGTGAAGAAGTGAAGAAAAGTTTTAGTAAGAAGATCTTGTAGAGATCAATCAGAGTAGTGAAGGACTAAACATATTTATCAGATTAGGAGAATTAGATTAGAGATAAAGGAAAGAGGAGACCCAAGACCAGCTTGCAGAAAAAACTGAAGGTTAGGTAGTAAATCAATTATTTTTTAATTAAGATAGAGAAAATTTCTTAAAATAGTGGTCCTAATAGGCCTATGTAAATATCCTAAAAGAGTCCTTACTTTATTGTGAGTGTAAAATCCTTTAACAAGGTGAGACTTAATAGTCTGTTAATATTTTAATGAGGTAGGCCCCTCATATGGTAGATCATATTGATGAATACAATTGACTAATTGTGTATTTTCTTTAATGTTACAAAAATATCATATCCTTATTAGTTAGTGGGTGATGAGCTCACTCAAATAGTGAAGACAGTTTTTTGTATCTACCAAGTTCACTCAGGCCTTAAAGGAAAGTCTATGGAAGATGAGTGTTAACCAAGCTCACTTGGTTAATGAAAGAAAGTTGGATAGAACCAATGTCTATTGAGATCACTTGGTTACCAAAGGATTTGAGCAAGTATGCATTGTTCACTAAGTTCACTTAGTTAACATAAGAAAATCATTTTTGACTTAGTGTTTACTGAGCAGGGTTGGCTAATGAAAGATTTTCTTATTTTGGCATAGTGAGTTTAATTGACTTATCTAATGATTCTAGCCAACTAAGGAGATGAATATTAATTATTCTAAGTTGTGTATGTGTTGACTTGACAAAAATGAGAGATATAAGTATAAGGTCAAGTTGAGAATTTGAAAGTGTGTAAGAGTGTGAATGCATGAAATATTTTGAAGGTTTAATGATGCAGTTAGGAAGTGGATCAGAAGGATAAGAAAAATATCCTTGTGGAGATGAAAATATATATTTGATTAGGAAGGATCAAGTACAAGCTAGAATTGAGATCTATAATCAGCAATTCAATTGCATAAAAAATTAGGTCATCTCATTGTTGCTCTCTAACCATTATAGTAGTGATCTAAATCTTTTAACAAAGTTGGCTTAACAACCATTTGTAAATCCTCTAACAAGGTGACAATTATTTTAAATTATTTAAAGACCTCTGACAAGGCCACTCCTAATAGGGTAATTAAATCTTCTAATAGGGTCACACCTAACAACATGTTTTGTAACATTTAATAGGGTTGGCTCCTAACAAGGCTCACTTCAGAAGAGTGAAAACAATAACTAGTTACAATTGGTGGTTTTTCCCAAATTAGATTTCCACTTTAAATCCTACTATCAAATGTGTTCATACTATTTTCCTTTATGTGTTTTCAACTAAGCTAAAGTAATGGTAACCATAGATAACATCTAAATTTAGCATATACAATATTTACTGAGTTACAACATTTTATGTGTGTTTGCTGAACATCAACAATATTCAGTTTTCAAAGTTTATTTTGTACTAACATCTAATGGATATAGGATTTTTTTTGGGTAACTAATTCACCCATCCCTTCTTAGTTACTCATCTTATATTCCCAGTAATTGGTATCAGAGCTTTTGGTGCTTGTAGAGAAGGCTTCAAGGACCTAAGCTAAAGATCAAGACGTCTTATAGAAGAGAGATTCCAAAGTTTGAACAGAGACAATTTTGTAGCATGACAAGGACTTACTAGGTTACATTTAGCTACCATCAATGATTTAGGTTGCAAATATATTGATACTGAATACAAGACTCCTTCTAGAACATTGTCAATTGAAGATATTGCTAAAAAGAAGAATCATAGCATTATGATGATTGATATTGCATTTGCTCTTAGTTATGCTGAATTTGATGAAGTAAAAGATTGTAAACTAGTGCATGAAATGTGGAATAGACTAAAAGACATTAATGGAGGAGATGACAATGTAAGAAGAGGTAAAGCTAAAGGTATTAGAGGTCATTTTGATCAGATGAAAATGAGAGAGGATGAATACATTGCAAAATATGTGGAAAGAATCAAAGCAACTTTGAGTGCAATCAAAGCATCTGGAGGAGAAATTGACAAAAAAATCATTATAAGAAAAGTAATCAGAACCCTTATTCCTATTTATGCAATTAGAGTGTCTACTATTCAAGAGATGAAATGTGATCCAAATAATAAAATAACCTTGGATGCTCTTGTTCAAAGATTGACATCTTTTAAGTTGGATAACTATGATAACTATGTTCCTAGTTCCAAAGGTATTGAGTCTGCATTTGAAGCTAAACTCTCACTCAAGAAAAATTAATCAAAGGCCAGTCAATTAGGAAGTGAAGAAGAAGAAACAAAAGAAATATTAGACTGTGATCGTGAAGTTGTTGAAGGCCTACTTGCAAGAAAGTAGTCCAGAGGTAGAGGAAAGTATAAAGGTAAAGTTCCTCTAATCTGCTTTTCTCATGAAGAAGTTGGTCACATTTTTGCAAGGTGTCCAAATAGAGAAAACAAAGATGAAAGGAAAAGTAGTAAGCATAAAAGAAATAAGGGTTTCAAGAACTACAAGAACTACAAAGAAAAAGGTAAGAAATCTTATTTTATGGCTAAAGGTTCTGATAATAGTGAAGATGAAATGATATATATTACTGTAAAAGATGAATTTGATGATGAAGGGGATAAGATGGCACTTATATCTTGTGTTAAAAAAAATGTTACATAGATTATTGATAGTGGTTATTCATATCATATGACCAAGATAAAACAAAATTTGAACACATGGAACATTATGATGGAGATAGTGTAAGATTTGAAAATAGTGAACCTTGTTGCATAAAATGAAAATGTTGTATCTCTTTGACTAATGAACTTGTATGTGATAATGCTTATTGGGTTGAAGGACTAAAACATAACCTACTAAGTGTGGCATAGTTGAATAACATTGGATTCAAGATAGAATTGATGGATAGAAAGGCCAAACTACTGGATGGTAAAGGAAATCTAGTTGGATCTGGGAAGAAAACAAAATATAATCTATTTTATCTTGATCTCAATGAAAGTTCATGTTTTATTGCTCAAGTAGAAGAAAGCTGGTTATGGCACAAAAGATTATGTCATGTAAACTTTGATAATCTAGTAAAGATAAACACACATAGAAGAGTAAGAGGTATTCCTAGTTTGAAGAAACTTGATATGGGTTTATGCAAGAGTTGCCAAATTGGTAAGATGGGAAAAACTAGCTTCAAAAGCAAGAGCTATCATTCTAAAGAAGTCTTAGAACTTTTACATACAAACTTATGTGGACCCATTGGAATAGAGAGTTATAGTGGAGAAACATTTTTTATTCTCTTTGTTTATGATTATTCTAGAATGATGATAGTAATGTATCTAAAAGAAAAATTAGAAGCTTTTCAAAAATTCAAGTGGTATTTGGAAAGAGTAGAAAAAAAAACTGGAAAAAGATTGAAATGTTTAAGATCAAAAAAAGGTGGTAAATTCATCTCAAATGAATTTAATGATTTTTGCATTGAAAGAGGGATTAAAAGACAAATATCTGCCCTTGGTACACCTCAACAAAATGGTATAGCTGAAAGAAGGAACAAATCCATCATGGATTGTGCAAGAACATTGATAATAGAAAAAAAATGTTGCAATCAAATATTAGAAGGAAGCTATCAGCACTATAGTTCATACTTTGAACACAATATAAATGAAGAAAGATTCAAATCAAACTCCTTATCAACTATGGTATGACTACAAACCTAATATAAGTTATTGGAAAGTATTTGGTAGCAAATGTTGTATCTTAAAAGAATCTAGAAAAGGAAAATTTGATGTCAAAGGTGATGAAGGAATATTTCTATGATACTCTTATAGAAGTAAAGCATATAAATTTTTGAATTTGTATACTCATAAAATCATAGAAAGTGCACATGTGAGAATTGATGAGTTTATAGAAAAGAGTGAAGAATAAAGGAATAAAGAGCTAAAGGATTACAAAATATTTATTTACTATGAACCTAATACCCTACCAAATCTATTTGAGACAAAGGAGACTTCACCTCTTGAGTCCCCAAAATCTTCAATAGTTACCAAGTTGTAGATAGTGCAACTTGAGTCATAGTTTGAAGGATCTGAGTTGCAGTCAGAGGCTACCGAGCTACCCCAAGAACAAACTGAGTCTGATATACTAAAGTTATAGATAATGTGACCCAAGCTTAACACTAATGTTCATGATGAAATTAGTGAAACTCATTCGATAACCAAAGTACTTGCATTAGCAATATATATTAGAAGGCATCATGCACTTAATTAGATCATTAGAGACAAATTAGATGGAACAATGACAATAAGTAAATTAAAAGGTACATGTTTACTTGCTGAGTTTGAACCTAAAAATGTTAAAGATGCTCTAGACAATGAAAGTTGGGTTGAAGCAATGAATGAAGAAATAGAACAAATAGAGAAGACAAACACTTGGACTCTTGTTCCTAGACCCAAGGATAATAATGTAATTGTCACAAAGTGGGTATTCAGGAACAAGCTAAATGAAGATGGAAAAGTATCTAGAAACAAAGCAAGGTTGGTATGTAAAGGTTATTCTTAAGAAGAAGGTATTGATTATTGTGAAATTTTTTCTCCTGTTACAAAATTATAAGGTGTTAGAACTCTACTACCATATGCAACACACAAAGGATTTAAAGTGTATCAAATAGATGTTAAATTTGCATTCTTGAATGGTATTCTTGATGAGGAAGTCTACATTGAACAACCAGAAGGTTTTGTAGATGCTACCAAAAGAGACATGGTTTAAAAATTACACAAAGCATTATATGGTCTCAAGAAAGCTCCTAGAGCTTGGTATGAACGACTTAATAATTACTTGGTACAGATTGGTTTTCAAAAAACAAATGATAACAGTAGTCTATATATCAAAGAATGACTAGACAAGAAGATTGTGTTGGCAAAAATATTTGTTGATGACATACTATTTATAGGAAATGATGACTTATGCAAGGCATTTTTAGAAGAAATGAATAAAGAATTTGAGATGTCTATGTAAATAGAGAGATAAAATTATTTGTTGGATTACAGATTCAATAGAAAAAAGATAATATATACATTACTCAATCCAAATACATCAAGGAGATACCAAAGAAATTTTGAATGGAAGACTCAAGACCAGTTGGAACCCCTATGTATACTAGACATAGTCTTTCCAAAAATGATGATTCCAAAGAGGTAGATTAGACCACATACATATCAATGATTGGAAAATTGTATTATGTAGTGCATACAAGGCCTGATATTGCATAAGAAGTTAGTATGGTGGTAAGATTCTCAGCAAATCCTAGAGAAAATCACATGATGGAAATTAAGAGAATCATGAGATATCTAAAAGGTACTAAAGACTATGGCTTGTGGTATAAATTTGAAGGCAATTTGGACTTGAAGGTATTCACTAATGTCGATTGGGTAGGAAGTATTGATGATAGAAAGACAACTAGTGGTGGATCATTCTTTCTTGGTAAAATACTAGTGTCTTTGACAAACAAGAAACAAAATTGCATCTCTCAATCCACAGTAGAGGTAGAATATGTGGCAGCAACATTTAATTGTTCTAACATTGTTTTGTTCAAACAATTTTTGATAGGCATGAAGATAAAGATCAAGGATCTAGGAGTCATATACTATGATAAGACCAGTGCAATCAATATATCAAAGAATCTAGTGATGCATACCAAAAAAAAGCACATTGCTATAAAATATCACTTCTTAAGAGAATTGGTGCAAGATAAAGAAGTCAGATTGGAATATGTGAAAACAAAAGAGAAAATTGTAGACATATGCACCAAGCCATTACCTAAGGATGCATTTTTGTATCTAAGAGGTAAGCTAGGGGTCATTCCCCTATCTCAAGCTCACTAAATCAAGGTTAGTGATGCATCAACCAGAGCAAGTTGAAGATCAATCAGTTGGTGCAATATTGACAAAGGCACATAGTAAATGAATCAGTACTTGAGGTACATTGATATTAATAGAGTTATTGTCTTTGGAATGTGTTGTCAAAGAGGGAGAAGTTTATTGTCATATCTCATAGAAACTTTTTTGAAAAAGGAGAAGTTTTCTATAAGAGGGAAAAGTTTTCTTTCAGAAGAAGTTGTTGTAGAAAGAAGTTTTTTGACAACGAGAGAAACTGAAGGCAAAAAGAGTTCACAATGATAGAGGGAGTTATCATGGATGTGAATTAGAATGAATCTAAGGATATTTTCCTTATTTTATTATTGCTCGATAAATTTCATTGTATTATGACATGTTGTGTTTCTGTTAATGCCAAAGAGGAAGATTGTTGGATATAATTGATTAATTGTGTATTGCCTTTTGTAGTGCCTGCCCCTAAGTTGCATTTTTGTTATCATTGCCAAACTTTTTAAGGCTAGTTTTATGTTGATGATTAGTAGTATTATCTTGAGATTATCAAATATTGTTTTACATTCAGTTTATTATATAGTGAGATTACTTGGTACTCTATATTTCATGTATGTATGATGATTATTTAGTGTTTTTAGTTATCGATGATGATTAGTTAGATGGTTTATTATCACATGTGTTTCTTATGGATACTTACCCCATACTGCATGTGTATGGTGTGCATGCTTTTTTTCTTTATGTATGATGTTTATGATGTGGTTAAGGAACGGAGTCGTAGTCACCTGCTAGTCAGGATCTACATGATGCACCACTTCCTGCCATTGCATGTTTAGCTTAGTATATATTGTGTATGTACATGCATGAATTTTATGCAGGTACCAGGTACCAGGTATCGACTTCCCTGAATTGCCAGGATGAGTGTACCCTATCGCATTATCTTAATGGTAAGAGAGGGGAGATAATTCTTAAGTCCAAATCCTAAACCTTTGAGCCATTCATCCTAATTGACAATTAGGACAAGTATCTGAATCGTGTACCTTCCAAATGCATCAGATGACGTTGATTCGTGATTTTAAACCTTTAGTATGTTTTTGTATGTGCTTTACTATGATGGGTTTTCGTATTTTTACTTTATGAGTTTTGGTGAATTTTCTGTTAATTAAGTCTAATTAAAAAGATTTAGTTAATGATTAAATTTAATGGAAAATTATATGTTATGTTAATATTTTATTTAATCAATTGAGAAATTAATTATTTATAAGAGTCAAATAAAAGGATTAAATTTGTGAATAAATCTATAAGTTTAAATTTGAACATGATAATATTTGGTTAATTTAATAATAAATAAATATATATTTGGAGTGCATTTTTAAATAAATGCTGAATAATAATTACTATTTAAATTAATGGATAGTTATCAAAATTATTGTTCAAAAATAAAATTAGAAGTGGGAAAAGAAATAAATTTATTTAAAAGTTTCATGATTGCATGAGACTAAATTAAATAATTCAATTTAAAAGAGGTCAAGTAAAAACATTAAATAAAGTAATTTAATGGATTATTGTATGTGCATGGAAAAGATAAAAGAAAGATAAATAAAAGTTAATAAAGAGTTAAAAAGGTGTGAGCAAAGAGTTCTCT
The DNA here is from genome assembly GCA_028749045.1 of Cupressus sempervirens. NCBI lineage: Eukaryota > Viridiplantae > Streptophyta > Pinopsida > Cupressales > Cupressaceae > Cupressus > Cupressus sempervirens. The sequence goes on along the minus strand of CM053784.1, from coordinate 584,112,432 downwards.
GAGGTGAATGCACAATTAGTGCCTCGATTTTAGGGAGAGAACTCATTTTTCACAAATTGGGGGTTCATTTTTCAGGAGGTTGGGAATTTTGGAGGAAAAAAAAGAGGAAATTTTCAGAGAAGGAGAAAGTTCTAAAAGGGGAATTGTTCTCTATAGATTTTTGGAGCGTAGCAAATTAGCATTAGTGTCCAGGTAGACGCTTGTGAAGATTTGCATAATTTAAATGTGTTCTTTTAATTCCTGTCTTCTTCATGTTTGCTAGATGATTGTTTGAATAATTTTGATAAAGAATATATATCATGTTTGTGAATTCTGGATATTGGAAAATTATTCTGTACATGGAATGTTTTAATTGTTCAATATAATTTCTCTCCAGTAGATTATAAATTGAGAAAGCTTATCAGAAAGGGTAGAAATTTTATTGGAAAATCTTATATATATATATATATATATATATATATATGCAATAAACATATATTCATTTAAAATAAACTGAATTAAAACCAAATTCATTATTTTCAAAATTATTAAAGGAAAGATTTTGGTTGTTGAAATGTTTTTATGAAAACGTTGATTTGAAGTCTGTTTTATAAAAAAAAATTATATAAAAAAAAATAATAAATAAATTGGGAGGGGGGGGGGGCGGGAGGTTTACCCCACCCCGTCCCCACTTGCCTTTCGCAGCACATACTACTGCGCTGATCGTAGTACAGACTGTGGCAGTAGCAACAGTACGTAGTACTATTGCTGCGGCTGCAGCTGGCCTGCGACCAGCAGTAATTTTAGCCACGCGGGCTATAAACACATGGAATTAAATGTTTTTTTTTATTTTTAAAATTTATCATTTTTAATTAATTAAAATTTGTTAATAGTTTTTTTTTTAATAATATGTATTAATTTTTAATTTTTATTTTTATTAATAATAATTATTTACAAGATTAATATTATTAATATATTTTAAATATTAAATAAAATATTATTTAATAATATTTTTTTTATAAGATTTATATTGTGAACTATATTATTAATCAATGATATTAATTAATTATTTTAAAATAGGTGAACATTTAATTTAAGTCTAGATCAATGAGAATCAATAGGAATCTTATGATCAACAACTTAAAAGTCAATACAATAATATTTACCTTAGTAAATTGATCATGGGCTAAATATTTGTTTTATACTTAAGCTAATACTAGAATTTACTATAAGGAAAAATGATGAAAATATTCCATCACTTGTTAGCAAACTCGAAAATGGAAACTAAAACCCCACATTTAACTTAAAACTGAAAACATGTTCCTGTATCTTGTTTTCCTTATGCTATGTATGTTTGGGATTTTTTTGGGTTGACTAGAGTGTTGACTAGTTATAGGATGTCTACCAGAGGCTTGGGGGTTTTGTGAGTGTGATATCATGTTGACTCGATCTTGATCATTATTGCTCAACCATGTATATGATGGTATGCTTATGAGGAGTATGTTTGTTTTGTTGGTTACTGTGTTTTCAGTGTCTTTGTGAAATAGCACGGTGTATGCTATGAGATACCTGAATAACTATTATGAGTCATTGATCAGTATTGTGATTTATTTTGGAATAGTTTTTCTGGTTGCTTGTTGGAGAACCATTGGATATGGTGATTTATCATTGATGCCTTCAGTTGCTGATAGAGAACTGTTGTGATCATTATGATTATTATTTGATGCTTTCTAGTTTCTCGTGGAGAATTGATGTAATTATTGTGTCTTATCTTTTGATGCTTTCCAGTTGCTTGTATAGGGCTAAGGTGATTTTGTGATTTGTGATTTCATGAGCCTAGGGTAGGTTATCTATGTGTAGTGTCGGGAAGTGGCTTGCAATGAGGGACGGGAGACCCGAAGTGGATTTAGAGATGACTCATTGTAAGTTGTTTGTTTTAATAAGTGATAACGTTACACTAAATACTGACTTAAATGAACCTAATAAGATTAATTGTATGTTCTCACCCATGCCTCGAGTGCTAGTATAGACTAGGATGGGAGATGAGATAATGCTTGGTTATGACCTTGCATTCCATAGTATGCCTTGTCAGTATAAGAGGATACTAGTGGCCGTAGGATTACTGGGGACCTGAGATTCCTAAAGGATTGCTCAGGTAACTTCCAATGTGATTCATGTGATGACACTTTCTTGCTTGCATAGTAGGTTTCCTATGTGTCTTTATGGTGCCTCTAGGTCTAGATGTCAATCTATGTTGGAACCTTTGAGTTAGTATACTTTTAGGATTTCCCAGACATAGAGAGTAGTTGTGTTATGTGATTTGATATCATGTTTGGGGCTTGAGACTATCTCCTTAGCATGGTGGGAGTGGACCATTTAGGTTCCACGTGGTCGGGTGGTAGTGCTTTTTTCTCTTACCATTGAGATTCGTCCGAGACACCGTGGCTAGAGTATTCTTGTTGGCATATACTTTCATTATGTTCATGGATCATTTAGATAGATGGTTATATTATATGTTGGATGTTGTATCATTTTATGATGGATGCTATATCTTTGGATGTATGGATGTATTATGTATGGTGGATGGTTTCATCTATTTTATTGCATGTGTATCATGGATCCGAAGATGATGATGTATATTTATTTTGCTTATGTATATTCTTTTAAGCCTTTCATACCCTATGACATGTACAGTGGATGATTGAGCATTCTGAATTAATTTGCCAAGAAGCATTCAAAACAAATGTATATTATAGATATTAGACTTTCTTATTATTCTTTCATGTGGATGTGATAGTTGTTAGACTTAGAATTAATTAAATTTAAATGTGACTCAATGTCTTGGGATCCTTAAGGAATGTAACCTATTATGTGTGTTTGTTATTGATTACATGTTATTTCTTCCACTACTATGTGTTTGATGTGTATGTTATACTTTCTTTCTTAAAAAAAGAAAAAAATGTTTAGCAAACTTAGTAAAACTTTAGGTTAATTCTTTTGGATCCCTTGGCAGGGCGTTACACCTTTGATGTTACACAAATGTCATATCATTATCAGTTAGTGGGTGATGAGCTCACTTGGGTAGTGAAGATAGTTTTCTATGTCTATCAAGTTCATTCAGGCATCAAAGGAAAGTCTATGGAAGATGAGTGTTAACCAAGCTCACTAGTTAATGAAGGAATGCTCGCTATTGAGCTCACTTGGTTACAAAAGGATCTGAGTAAGTATGCAGTGTTCACCGAGTTCACTTGGTTAACACAAGAAAATCATTTATGAGTTGTTGTCTACTAAGTAAGGTCAGTTAATGAAGGATTTTTTTATTTTGGCATATTGAGTTTAATTGATTTATCTACTAATTCTAGCTGATTGAAGAGATGAATATTAATTATTCCAAGTTTTATATAGCTAACTTGAAAAAAATGAAAGATATAAGTATAAGGTCAAGTTGAGAATTTGAAAGTGTTTAAGAGTGTAAATGCATAGAAGATTTTTAAGATCTAATGATGCAGTAAGGAAGCAAATCAAAAGGATAAGTAGAATATCCTTGTGGAGCTAAAAAGATGTATTCAATTAGAAAGGATCAAGTCCAAGCCAAATTTGAGATATGTAATCAGCAATTTAGTTGCATTAGAAATCAAGTCATCTCATTGTTACTCTCTAACTATTGTAGCAGTGATCTAAATCTCTTAATAGAGTTGGCTAAATAGCCATTTGTAAATCCTCTAACAAGGTGACAGTTATTTTGAATTATTTAAAGTCCTCTAAAAAGGCCACTCCTAATAGGGTGATTAAATCCTCTAATAGGGTCACACCTAATAGTTTGTTTTGTAACTTTTAATAGGGTTGACTCCTAACAATGCTTACTTCAAAAGAGTGAAAATAGTAACTATTTGCAATTGATGATTTTTTCCAAATTGAGAATCCACATTAAATCCTAGTGTCGAACGTGTTCATGTTATTTTCCTTTATGTGTTTGCAAGTAAGGTAAAGTAATGGTAATCATAGATAACATCTAAAGTTAGCATATATAGTACTTACCGAGTTACAACATTTTATGTGTGTTTGCTGAGCATCAACAATATTCAGTTTGCAAAGTTTATTTTTAAGTGACATCTAAGGGATCTAGGGTTTGGTTTTTTGAGTAACTGATTCACCCCTCCCTTCTTAGTTACTCCTCTTATATTTCCAACACATATCTTAGGGTCAAACATTGTAACCTTAACTAGTTAACTTTATTGTTGCAACAATGAAAATTTGTTTGTTTTATCCCTACCCTAGTTTTACCTTCATCTTGAAGTGTTTTTGGCTAACTAAATCATTGTGTTATGTGTTGAAATATAAATGGATGTTATGTATTGCATTTATAGTCTATTATTATAGTTTTATGGATAGATTTGTGAAATAATTTGGATATGAAGTAAAGGAATTATTGTTATGAAAAAAGTTTAAAATCCTAATTCACCCCCCCCCCCCCCCCCCACACACACACACACTCTTAGTATCTTGTTTCCCATATACTTATTATAACAATTGGTATCAAGCTAGTTCTCTTGTCAACAAACCTTAAAAATTGAGAGGATAAGATCATGGAGAGGGAAGTGTATAAGTTTGGTAAGGTCATTGAGAATTAGATGATTAAAATTCAGATCTAGTTGCAACAATTGGAAATAGCAAGAGAAGAGTTAAGAAAATCCATAAAGAGAAGAAGAGAGATGGATATACAATTTAATGAAAATAAATACATAGAATTTGATATAGATGGACTATTGGATATTGTCAAGATTGGTAAAAAAGATGAAGCAATGACAAAATTGCTAGAAAAGAATAATGCCCTAGTGAAGGAAGTAAATCAAGACAAAACAAGAAATTCAACGAGTTACACTTTGTGAAGCTATTGAAAAAAAGAAGAAAGAAATGGAAGATAAGCTCATGGCTAAAGAAGACAAATGGTAGGTAGAAAGAAAGCTTGAAGAAACATCATTTGAAGTTTAGAAGCTTACAAAAAAATTAGCTTGACATGATAAATAAAAAGGTAATTACAAATTATGAGAAATTGAAAAATAAGTTCAAGCATGAAAAATAACTCATGGAGATGATGAACAAACCAAATTAAGAAATCAAGCATTTTAAAGACATTATGAAGTCACCTAGAGAAAAAAACAACTTTGGACTTGGATTAAAGCAATATTTAACTACAATAGAAGGATAATCATCAAAACAAAAACATGCATGTTATCACTGTAGGAAAATTGGACACACAATCAATATTTGTAGAAGCAAAAATGGTAAACAAATCCCTAAACCAAAGACAAGTGATAATAGTCTTAATTTCAAGAAAACAAGACATCAAATAAATGAATGCAGGTTAATGAACAATGACTCAACTAGAAAGGTATCAAGATTCCAAGGACATTTCTATAACTATAAAAAATATAGAAATAAAGCTTGTGAGTGTAGGCTTAAGAAGAAGTCACTCTGGTCACCTGAGAAACAAACTCTTACAAAAAACATAAACAACTCCTACAATTTGGATTATAACATATGGTACAGTTTTTACTATAATGGAGAGTATGGAAACATTCTAGAGAATTGCATAAATATAAACTTAAGAGGAAATTACAAGAAATGGCTAAGTGACAAAATAGTAAGCTTTAGTTGTCTTAAATTTAGAAAGATTAGTAAGAACTCAAAGCTAGGACACCAACACCAACACCAAGCAATGGAAATGACAAACCATAAGGAATAAAGACATGGATATAGATAGTAAGAGCTGGAAGCAGGAGAGTAGAAGATACTATGATCACCCAATCTAGTGGAGCAAGTGATCACACCACATCTAACTAAAGAATGAAGGTTTGTAGGAAATGTGTGCTTAAAGCTATATTTTACATTAGTTCCTAGCATAGAAGTAATGCAAAGTCATATTTTCATAAATTAAGATGCATTAAGAACTGTTGAAAGTAAGAAATCAGTAAGTACTAAGCATCAATGATACAGTCTATATTGATCAAGACTTGTAGTATAGATCGAGTGAAATGGTTATGACTGAGTGAATAACATTGTCCAACCTAAAAGTGTAGACTAAATCATACACTATCTGAGTACAAAGACATTAATTATATACCTAAAATAAAAAAATGAAGGTATTTATCAAATTTGGACATTCACTTTTTCTCACCAAGTGATTAGAAAGATCATGAGAAGATTTAAGGGTGGTAAAAGCAATTTCAATTACTAGAGAAAATAATCTTAGAAAGTCATTAGAAAATTTGTGAAGTGGAATAAGTATTACTCTCATTACCAAGTAAGGTATTTAGTAAATTTATTCTATGAAAATATTTCATTGAAAATCCTAGTTCACAATGGCATCTGGTAGTGAAATGGTAAAGGATATTAGTGCACAAATCATTAGGAATGATTAGGGACCTCCACCAAATTTTAGAAATTTAGTTAACATTGAAATCCCTATTGATAATATTGGAGCGTTGTCATCAATTTCATTGAGAGTATTGACTATTGAAGATATTAGATCATGATATAAATGTAATATTGGAGAGATTGGAGATTATTAAATAAGAGCAACAGATGGAAAGCTATGTGTTGATGGAATTCTAAAAGATGATTTCAAGATCATTGCTGACAAAGGGCTTATCTATGCCCTAGGTTTTCCTATAGTTTTCAAGATTGAAAGGATCAATATTATACATAGTTGAGTGCATAATATGAAAATATGGTTGGAAGAAAGACCGATAAATATAAATAGGGCAATCATTCAAAGGGTAACTGGTTACCATGCATTGGATGGACCAAAGAGCATAAGGAGAGGAACCAAGAATGAGATTGAAAACTTGAGCAAGGAAAAGTGGAATGGTCAAGGAATATTTATAGATAGTATTGAGGATCCACTAATTAAACTTTTGTTCATGCGATTGCACACAAGTTCTATCAATCAAGAAGATTGAACATTGTACCTTGCATAGCAGTTGATTTGGGCTACAAAATTGTGAAATAAGATCATTCATACAACCTTGCCAAGCTACAATTGCATTAACTTATAGAGAACCTAGAAGCAATAAGGAAAGTGAAGAACACATCTTGTAAGTTTGGCTCCCTATTAGTTTGTATATTTTTTTATGTACATAATTACATTACTACCATTGGAAGGATTGGATGGGATAGAAATAGAGTTGCTGTGAAATAATTAAATGATCTTATAGATAGGTTGGGAGAAAATTTTGAGGTAGTGATGGAAAACTATTTTGAAGATTTTAAAGCTAAAATGAAGAACATGACGAGGATTCCAAAGTCTTTTCTAGACAAATATTGTGATGAAATATGTTTCATGGTAGAGATATATTTTGTATATGCATTGATAGTATTACCGAGGGTACCATGGTTGAGGCCAATGCCCTATGAATTAAATGTAGATGATGTTGTGGCTACAGTTACTACACTATTGGAAGAAGCTATTGATTCTAGTATCAAGTAGTTTGACAAATACAAGACTATTGTTGCTAGCTAATTGTAGATGTTGGCACACCTAAGGTAGGAAAGAAAAGGAAAAGAAAAGTTTCCTAAGGCTAGTAGGATGAAACAAGGAGAAGGGTCTAGACAACCCTCAGAGGTCAAGGAAGGAAAAAGAAAAAAGCTTGCATTTGTGAAGCCTAAGGCCACTAGATGTAAAAAGGTTGTAATAATTGAACCTAAGATAAAGAAATACCTACATAAAAGCATGAAAGAAATGGTGACACCATGAGGCCAAAAGGCAAGGTGATCATCACTAGAAGAAGGTTAACAAAACCTCCTACTAAGCCATTACCAGGAAGTCCAGCAAAGAAAAGGAAGTAGGTAGATATACAAGTGAAACTAACAAGAAAACTAATGGTTGCACAAGAGGATGAAGAAGATGAAGAAAAGACAAAGTCTAATGAGGCCAACAAACTAAAAGTAGTGAAGAGACTCCCTATAATGATTGTAGATTAGGTATGTAAAAAAATAAAAGAATCAACAAATATTTTGGCACTCAAAGACTTACAATATGATTCTTTGGGAAATGATGATCAAGTCAAACTTGAGGGCACAAAAATTGATATGTTAATTAAGTTTAGGAGTGTACCCATGGAATTGGGAACTAGAGGTCTAGTAGGATTGTACAATAGAGTGAAGGAAATGGTTATTGACCACTAAAAATAAATTAAGAGAGAAAACATTAGCACAAGTTATGCCAGATCTGGGAAAGACAAACATGTTTATAGCCCTTTAAGATTTTGTTAAGAATTTTATACTGAGGGACAAGGCATATAAATTTTTGAAGAATAAAGCTACCAAAATTGAGAAAAATAGTATAAGAGTACGGAAAGAAGCATTTTAAGTGCTTACTCCAACAATAGAGGAGAGGGAAGGCTGATATGCTATAGAGTTTGAAGATGATTATAAGCAAGAAGAGGCCAAGTTGACAATAAAAATTGAAGAACTTGTTAGTGGATATGAACAAAAGGACACTATCATAATTGAAGATGACACTAATATCCCTCTACCTAATCCTAATATGACTAAAGAGAAAATTCAAAGTTTGATGAAGGACTCAAGAAAACTCTATACAAACCCAATTTTGTTACAGATAACTGAATATCCAATGCTTGAAGTCAAGAAGAGTGATCATACTATAGTCACAATAGTTATTGAGGCTCTAAGTGCTAAGAAACTTGGCAAGGCATTAATTGTATATATGCTACCAATCTGTGTGAGAAAATTGAACAAGAATGTAAATTTTGAGAAAGACTCATGCACCCAAGCAATAGAGGATGAAGTCACACTAAAAGAGCAAAAGGCCACTCAAGATCTTATTCAATTATCGAGTGCAAAGGCTTTTAAACCTGCATATTTGATACCTATGCATTAGGTGATATCTACACCAATACAACAACCAAAGGGTAGATTAAGTGAAAAGGGGAAACAATTGCAAATATCACTATTGAGTGATACACCCTTCGGATCTTAGGATGTGACTCATGCAGAGGATGATGATGATAATTCAATGAATCTTGATGAAGTGATTACATTACCTAAATATGATTTGAATAATATTACACTAGAGAAAATGCAAGAATTACAAGTCTTGTTGAGTTGTAATGCAAAACAAGAACAACTAAAAATAGAGCAAAAGAGAAGATAGGTATTACATACTGTCAACGATATTTTTGTAGATGCATTTGGAATTATAGATGTAAGCAATCAACATCCTATTTTGTACTAGCTAGTATATGTCATTGACTAAATTTAGAGAGATGATATAGAGACAAATGAGAAGTTGTTAAAATGGTTTGAAAGGAGAATGGAGCATAAATTGTTACAGAAAGTCTTGTGTGAACTAAAATAGAGACAAGACAATCTTTCTACATCTATGACATCATTCTCATCTACCCTCTTATTATATTCTTCAGTGTGGGCCCCCATCAAGATGGGTAGATAGGGCATGATATGGATTTCTTTATAGTGGATACTACATGTTGATCAGGGCTATTGCATGCAAGCATGAAAGATAATTTTCATTGATGGGGAAAGAAAAAAAATTCAAGCTCATCTTATTACAATGAAATTACATTCAATCAGACAAAGTTAGTCAAGCTGATAGCTAAAGATGTAGCGATAAGGCATAAGTTAGCATTAATTCAGCTTCAACTATTGCCACATATAGAGGTAATTCAGAAGTTAATCTCTATGGCTAGAGATATTTTGAAGAGAGAGATAATTTTTTTAGACATTGTAGGATTTATAGACCTAGCTGCTGAGGTAGAGATTCAATTTCATCTTTTGGATTAGGTAAAAAAAAGATGGAATACTACCTATGCCAATCTTGTGGCATGTCATAAATATTTTTTTCAGAAATATCAGGTCACCCCAACAAGCCCAAGTTCCATTATGACAAAAATAAGGGGAAATGATGAAAAATGAGGAATGAATGATGAGAAAGGCTGAAAGAAAAAAGAGGCAGTTAAGAATAGATTGAATAGACTTAAATTTTTGGTCTCAAAGAGGAGAATACCTTTTGAACAAAATAATTTCATGACAAAGTGTTTTTACCACTAATCTCAAAGGGGGGTATTGTTGATCTCTAAGCCTATGTTGTTGATAGTGGGCCAATGTTGCTCATAGGGTTTGTGGCATGACATAACCACCTCTTGTGGTTCTATAAGAATATTGGTTGTATTAGGAATTAAAAAGTCCATATTTTGGTACAATAAAAACCCTAGTTTTTCTAATAATTGGTATCAGAGCTTGGTCACATGTTTGAATCCTACAAGCCACAATGGATGACATTCAGAGGGGGATTTTTGGTAGTGGGCCAACATCCCTCGTAGGGTTCATGACATGGCTTAACCACCTCTTGTGGTTCTATAAGACTATTGGTTGGATTAGGCATTAAGAGGTTGACCTTTTGGTGCAATGACAATTGTGGCCTTTCTAACATATGTTACCAATTAGTTTCCCAACACTTAGTCATTTCCAAGTCATTTACTAGGCACATTTACAAGGTCATCACTATGATCGAGTTATCTAGTAATGACCAAACATACAACACTTATACTGTGTGAGATAGTGATTGCCAAGTATTTAGTCGAGGCAAAGTAGATATACAATATGAGGAATATAGTATGAGCTTCACAATATAGTGAAAACCCAACATTTTGAAATGTTATTAAGAGCCAAGTAAACACACATATAGAAGCCAAGTAATACCATGAAGGTTTAAGCATGACTGTGTGTCAGAACATTCAAGTGCTGAGTAATTCAATTTTTATATCCAAGTTTTTAATGGCACAAACTCATATATAAACCATTTTGGCTGAAATTTCTACCACATTTAATATTTTTAGAGCTAGAGTAGATGTTGATTACATGTTATTATAGAAGATGCTAATCCCTAGGCATATAATTCAACCAATCAGAAAAAGGGATGTAAATGATATGTTGATCATGTTTTCACTTCATGATTTACTGAGTATGTTTCACAGTGAATGTTCTTTGCTCTTTATTTGAAAATTAGGGTTTGGTATCTTTTAGACTTGTTAACCCTAAGAAAAACCCTAATTAGTGCCTTGTAAAATTGTACCCTAAGAAAGCTTTATATATTGTTTACATTATCTTTATAATCGAGTGGGAAAATTATTTTTAAAAATATACCTTTCTGGGAACCTTCTAAAAGAGTTTTCATTTTGTTCCATAATTTTTTGAAATAACCTTTATCGTCAGATCTTTTAAAGATCAATGGTAGTCACCATGTTGTTATAAGAATTTGCATGCATTTTACTACATGTGACATGATGACCAAGCAAGTACTACATATTGTACTTAGTAAATAAGCATGGTTTCAAAGTAAATTTCTCACATCATCATATCTTTTTGAGATCAACAGTGGTCACCTTGTTGCTATCAAAAGTCACAAGGTTTTTGCTAGTCACAAGATGGTGATTACTGTAAAAAGAGACATGGCAGGACCAACTCCAGAGACAGGTGCCAAGATTTTAATTGCCATTAATAAGTCTCAATTACACATTGAAATGTCAAAGATGTTAGGTAAAATTAAAGATATATCCTTACAAGAAATAATTGTTGATCCACATCATTAGTTTTGATTGAATTCAATGGTGGTTGTTATGTCACCATTGGAAGTTGTAAGAATTTATTGGTCATGACATGATGACTTCCCATGAAAATGAAATATGGTGGGACCTATTTTCAAAAGTGGCACCAAAAAGATTACTATCATAAATAGCCATGTCAGCATGCCAGAATAGTCTGATGTCATACACCACTATGGTTCCACACTCAAGGAAATGTACTTATTGATTTGTGCCATCAGATCTCTCCCAGATTGATGGTGGTTGCTATGTTGGTATGGAAACTTGCTCAATTTTTATTGTTTGCTACATGGTGACTAAAGGAAAGATAAAAGGACCCACCACATTTATAATGAAATAATTATGAAATGTTCATCATCAGGTCTTTTTGAGATCAATGGTGGTCGCTATGTCACTATAAGGAGTTGCTTGATGTTTATGCTTAGCAACATAGCGAGAGCATGACATGTGCCCAAAAGTGCCAGTGGGTCTAGTGTAACTTGCTAGTAGTAAAAGGAGAGGCCTATGTGGAGAGTTTTAATTGGATTGACTAATAGCCTGGATGATTGAAACTAAGTCAATAACAATTTTATTCCTAGATCATCAAATTTTTTAAAAATTGACAACTTGTTTTTAAAATTAGAAGGTGGTGCCACCCTATTGTCCTTACTATCCATTTATGAAAATTAAGGCTCCATGTGTGAAATAGAACCAAATATATATTGTAGGATCTCATAACTTCCTCTTCATGTGAACAAATTTCAAATTCTTAGAAAGGCAAGAACATGTTGAAGAAGTATTCTCACCTGATTGAATTACCAAAAAGTTTTATGTGTCCGTTGTTGCTACAATTTTTTTAGAAGTATAGAGAAGAGCCAAGTAAGTTTCTCAATTCATCATATATTTTGAAGCATTCTATTATTCTACAATTCTATCAAATATGCCTCTAAAGAAAGGTTTCATGGGGAAGGTAGAGTATGTTAGTAGGAACATACATGATGATTTTTTGGAGCAACTAATTGAGTCCACGAATGAGGTACCCCAGGTTAAAAAGTTAGTTCCTATGAACCCTAGGCTCAAGATTGTAGATGGTTTATATGAAAAAGGGAATTAGTTAGGGATGCTATTACTTCAAAAATATGACTACAACTTTTTAAGAAATTGTTCTCGTAGAGGAAGTTGTTTGCCCCACATGGGAATGTTTGGAATTTTGACTTGGGTAAACTAGTGTTCCCTAGTGTTTTCATGGATTCAGACCTGCTCACAGCCATTGCTCAAAATTATGACCTAGTAGCCAGAATAGTGAGAAGAGTAGATGGGTAATGCCCAATAAGGATAAATGCTAAAGAAATTTGAGAGGTTTTTGGTTTGGAGCGACTGTTATATTATCATGAGATCATTGACCTACTAGGATTGGAGAAGAATACTTGTCTAAAAGAGATCATGTCAAGCAAGGTGCACTAAGAGAACACTTGGCCTCAATTGGAAATTTGACTTTTGTTACAACATCAACTAAAGAGCCTTTTAAGAAGGAATTTTTCACTATTAGGGTCTTATATATATGACTTTGTGTAAAGTTTTTGGTAAGGATGAATAAAATTTGATGCCAATAAAGTTCATGTATACAATGACATAGATTTCTTTTTGTGGTGTAGATATCATTTTTGACTTTGCATCTTATATAGTGGAGGAAATTCATATATGTTTAAATGAAATTGCAAAGAGCAAGGTGGAGAAGACATTTGGTTATTATTAATTGTTGATGCATATGTTTTTATTTAAAGGGGTTACCTATTTTGAAAAGTAGATGGTTTTGAACTGAGAATATGATGGAGAGGCTCTACTAGTCTAGTTATGGACTTCAAATATGACCTAGGATGTAGAGGAGGCAAACTTTGTCTAATTTGATAGGTATTTTGCATCAAGGTTGAAAAGCCTCATATTAAGGGACAATCCCAAAATTCCCCAAGGCATTGATGAATTTTATCAGACCCATGGACAATCCTTCTTGTTTGAAAGTATCCCACAATTAGGCTAATATTATATTTTACCCCATTTCTATAGTTTTTAGGGTATATGGTTTTTAGGGGAGTCCCCGTATACTATCCTAACAAGTGCCTCTGAGGGTAGGGATAGTTGAAATGCTATGGTAGATAGGTGGGTTGGAAGAAGCATAGTTGGTTGGTAGATCTAGAGGCTCACTTTTCCCCAGTTGTACTGTGGTTCACCAATTCATAATCACTAAGGGTGGTTGGGTGACCCTGTATAAAATTGTGGACCAATATAAGATGGTTGTATCTCATGTCCATTTTTGTGATATTGAGGGATTTTTTGATGTATTTAGGTGAAGGGCTAAAACTAGTTCAAAAGAGCATCAACCCTTCTTCCCTAAAGATATAATAATGAATTAGTTCTCTTTGCAAGAGTAAGAAATCAAAAAGGAAAAGTGGAGGGTTTATTCTAGGGTTTTGCAATTCATTAATTTCTTTGATAATAAATATAAGCCTCTAGATGATGCAAAAATAAAGGAAGACAAGTTGAAAATAAAGGAAGACAAGTTGAATAATCTAATGACTACTTTTCCTAAGATTATGGAAGTCATGAATGAAAAGAAGTTATTCTTTATTGATTCTTTTCCTGATAAGGCTTGAGAGGTCATGAGAAGGTTGTGCTTTACCCCTGTAATAGGATCAGGGAAATTAATTGTCCAAAAGAGATCTAGTTACAATATAATTCAAAATAAAAGGGCCATAGTAGATAAGGGAAAACAAATAATAGGGTCAACCAGTTCTATTCTAGAGGAGAGACCTAATGGGCCCATACCCAAGAGGTAGAGGATAGAGAAAGAAAAAGTGCTTCAAATAGATGAGTATTCCCCCACCCAATCCCCATTACACATAGGATATTAATAGCTCACTAAGGAGTAAGTGGAATATTTGGGATCCCAAGGGGAAATTTTTATTACTACATCATAATTAGAAGAGGGAAATCCCTAGGAACCTCCAATGCCAAGCCTTGAGTTAACTTTTGCAAACTATAGAGGAAGGGAGTTGGAGCCTATTATAGAGCAGCCCAACCATGAATTCATTTATGATAACAATTTTGTTAAGTCCATGTTAGTTTCTGGTGAATGATCAGGAAAGGACTATAAATACTTCATAAATTCTTTGGTGTTCAGGCTAACATATGGCTAACATATGCCCAACATGTTGTAACCCTAAAGTGGCATAAAATTACTTGTATAAAATGGCTTAGGGTTAGGTACTTTCATTAAGTTGTGATGCAAAATTGGTTCTTGCGATAGTATTGAGCTGTAAGGGATTACAGATTGTAATTAGGTTGTAATCACTGGATTGTAATAATATTAGACTTGATGTTTGGTGGACGTAGCCGAGGGATTGGGTGAACCACATTAAATTTTTGTGCCTTGTGTTCTTAACTGTGTGATCTATTATTTTCTATTACTAGTTATATTTGCATGTAATTGTTAATTTCTATCCGTGGTTTAATCCTAATAAGTGGGATTAGAGCAAGGTTGTTTTTTAGTTATCCTCTATAGGAAAGTCTCACGGTTAAGTGGGAGACTCATGGTTGAGTGGTATAGATGGATGATGAGGGTAAGCTAAGGGTTGATAGGTTTAATGGGTAGAACTTCTAGTTATGGAAGATGCAAATGGAAGACTATCTTTATCATAAGGATTTATGGAAGTTGTTGGAAGGTAAAACCAAGAATCAAGGATCTATGTCAAATGAAAAATGGGATCTTTTAGACAAAAAGGCACCCAGAAGAATTCAATTATGCCTAACACCATCAATGGAATTTAGTGTTACAAAAGCAAAGATGACAAAAGAATTGATGCAAACCCTAGCAAAACTATATGAAAAGCTCTTAGCTTCAAACAAGGTATTTCTCATGAAACATTTATTTAATATAAAAATGGTAGAAGGTGGATCTATTGCAGATTATTTAAATGATTTTAATACTATTAATAGTTTGATATCTTCTATGGGTATCAATTTTGATGAAGAAACTAGGGCTCTCTTGATTTTGTGTTCTTTTCCTAAAAGCTAGAATGGCTTGGTAATGGCTATGAGTAATTCTATTCCTAGATATAGTACCCTAAAATTTGAGGATGTGATCGATGTTGTTTTGAGTGAGGAAACTTGTAGGAAAACCTCAGGTGGATCTACATTAGGAAGTGCTTTGAATGCACAAAGCAGGGGCAAAATGACTGAGAGAAGAAGTAACTCTGGAAATCATGGGAAATCAAGAGAAAAGTCAAAGGGGAGGAAGTTTCAATCGAGAGGACTAAATGATTGTTGGTATTGTAGGAAATTAGGGCACAAAAAGAAATATTGTTTGAATTGAAAGAAAAATGAAGGAGATAAAATAGATGGAGATAAGGAGGCAAATGTGGTAAGTGACAAATCCAAAGAGGATGCTTTGCTTCTATCTTTAGAAAGTGTAGATGATTCATGGGATTTAGATTTTGGTGCTTCATTTCATGCTACACCTCATAGAGGTTATTTCATTGATTATGTCCAAGGGGATTTTGGACTTGTTTATTTGGGGGATAATGAACCTTGTCAGATTATTGGAAAGGGAAAAGTTAAGATTAAGTTGTAGAATGGGAATCATTGGCTACTACATGAGGTAAGACATGTTCCAAGGTTGAGTAAGAATTTAATTTTGACAAGTCAACTTGGTGATGAGGGTTGTGTAGTTACTTTTAATGATAAAAATTGGAAGGTTTCAAAAGGTCATATTGTTCTTTCTACTTGAATTGTTTTAGAGAAAAATGAATGTTCAGAAATAATTGCTACAGTTGAGCAGGGAGAACAAATAGCTACTACAGATTCTGATACAATGCTGTAGTACAACAGACTTGTGCACATGAGTGAGAAAGGTATAAAGTACTTCACTCAAGGAAAATTTTACTAGGTCTAAAATGTGTTAATATGGATTTCTATGAAAGTTGTGTGTATGGAAAATAAAAGAGAGTGAATTTTGTGAAGATTGAGAAGGAAAACAAAAAGGAGAAATTAGAGCTTATGTATACTGATGTATGGGGACCAACTTAGGTATGTTCCTTGGGTGGCTCTAATTATTATGTTACATATTTTGATGATGCAACTAGAAAAGTATGGGTTTATTTCCTTAGATAGAAATTTGATGTATTTCAAACTTTTAAGAAATGGAAATGCTTGGTTGAAAATGACACATTGGTAAGAAATTAAAATGTCTCAGATCTGATAATGGTGGTGAGTATTGCAGTCATGAATTTGAAGATTATTGCTCCACTAATGGTATTCATAGACAAAAAAAATACCAAGGACTCCATAGGAAAATGGAGTGGCTGAATGCATGAACAATACTATAATGGAATGTGCAAGGAGCATGAGGTTGCATGTTGGGTTGCCTTTACACATGTGGGGGAAGGTTATCAATACTAATGTATATTTGATTAATAGAGGTTCCTCTACTCCTTTAGGTTGTGGTATTCTGAAGGAAGCATGGACTGGTAAGAAGGTGAATTATTCTTTTCTCAAAACCTTCGGTTGTGAAGCATTTTCTCACATAGATTTTGAAAAGAGAACCAAGCTAGAAGCTAAGTCAAAGAAATGTGTATTTGTTGGATATGGCATTAATGAATTTGGTTATAGGCTTCAGGATTTTGAAAATTAGAAAATTGTAAGAAGTAGGGATGTCATATTCCACGAGAAAGTGTTGTACAAAGATCTGTTGCAGGAACATGAGAAGAAAGAAGATGATTATGTAGTGCTAGATGATACTCCACAAAATGTTGTTCCAACCATTCCTCATGTTGTGCAACAACTGTTAGATTGTGGTGACTGATCAGGAAAGTATTGTACATACTTCATAATTGGTGGGGTTCGGGGCATCGCCCTGAAATTTTTTTTTTGGTCGTGGCCAACATGGTAGCCGACATATTATGGCTGACATATGGCCAACATGTTATAACCCTAAAGAGATTTAATACTTGTATAAAAGGGCTTAGGGTTGGGTATTTTCCATTATGTTGTGATGTGAAATTGGTTCTTGTGGCGATATTGAGCTGTAAGGGATTACGGATTGTAATCAGGTTGTAATCACTGGATTGTAATAAGATCGGACTTGCTATTTGGTGGATGTAGCCCAGGGATTGGGTGAACCACATTAAATCTTGGTGCCTTGTGTTCATTTCTGTGTGTTCTATTATTTTCTGTTATTGGTTATATTTGCATGTAGTTTTTATTTTTGTTTGTGGTTTATCCTAACAAGTGGTATCAGAGCGAGGTTGTGTTTCAGTTATCCTCTGTAGGAAAGTCTCACGGTTGAGTGGGAGCAATGGCAGATGAGGGTAAGCTGAGGGTTGACAGGTTTAATGAGCAGTGTACACTCGAAAAGGTGCACTTCTCTAAATCATTCTATCCGAGGTTCTCAATAGATTGGAAAGCTCAAATGCTGACTTAGAGCTCCCTAGTTATGGAGTGCAAGGGGCATACAAAGGAACATATAGGAGCTCTCAGCTGAGCCTTAGAAATACAGCCCTTGCTAGTAAACCACAAAATGGGATATTCTTTAGACAAGAGCAAGAGTGCTAGTGTCAAAGAACTCTTGGATCATACAATGCAAAAATGAAACTATATTAGGATGAGATGCACAATGCAAGCTATACTAAAAATGAGATGGGAATGTTACAAATCCAACTATTAAGCTATGTGATCTAATTATTTGCAAAGAAAAAACTACACTAACATGCAATATGATCTTAAGACTAATATGATGGAATGAGAGAATGAGACAAGAAATGTGAAGTTCTCCACAAAGCTCCAAAGAAACCTGTTAGAAAACCTGCAGCATGACAATATTCAAAAGATGGATCCCTTGAGGGGGAAAGCTCTCTCCCTTTTAAAGTTGTACGGACGGTAGATATCAAGATGGAGATGGTGGATGATCAATGGTGGAATTTAAAAAGAGGAGTGATCCATGTGCACACACAAGTCAACCAATAGAATATAAGTTGACTTGTCACATAAGACAAAAGTCACAAAGCCTTTTCTTTTAATTGCAAAATAGAAAAAGGACTTTATGTGTGCACTTTAAGTGGGTTAGAAGAATGGGGTCTTTTATTTAATTAAAAGGGGACATGTTCTTTTAATCAAATAATGAACTTAGGATAGCATAGTCAAACTATAGGTTATAATCAAATAAATTGATTATTAGCAATTTGGTCTAGGTAAATGATTAATTAATTTAGCGAAAATGTTGAAAAGAGCACTAATAGTCTAGATGACCATTTTTAGGTGATTACATTTTCCCCTCTTTGAGTAATGCGTGATCGATCTGGGAACACATTATGTCAAAGAAAATAGAAAGCCAAGTAGGCGGTGATAGATATAGATATCTGATTTCAAAGAATGAAATGCTGAAATAGATAGCAAGTCTTGAATGCACAGCCTAATAGTGGTAGTACTGAACATTAGGAAGATGATGTTAGGATCCAAAAATAATTCTAATATCTAGCAAAGCGAATAGATCGGGAGCAAGTGATTAGGTCGAACAAATGCTCCTAAGAAATATATAGCTGTAACAATCAGCAATAGAGTAATTCTGCCCCCTTGGGATCAAAATTGAAATGAGGTAAGGGGATGCAGAAACCAGCTAGACATGAGAAAATTAGAATAGAACAATGTCCAAGATGACAAATAGATGATTAGAACCCAAGAATGACTATAAGAAAATGATAAAATGCCCCAGTTTGGCTAGAGTTGACCTTGAAGGATATAGCATAAAAATTAGGTCAAATCTAGTAGAGAGGTGATTTAGATGTGAAAAGGTGAATAGAAGGAGATATGAAGTATAGAAATGATGAAGACATGAAGAAATGAAGATGCCCCAGCGATGATTCAAAGATTAGACCTCAAACGGTCAGCTAACTGCTCAAAAGAAGTTAAAATTTCAAAATGTGATTTTGACCATTAAGATGAACTCAAATTTTGATTTCAATCCCAAAAATGGATCCAAGACGTCGAAATTAGCTAGGGGTGCAATTTTTGCGCAATTCCAAGGAGTTTTAAAAATTAGGTCAAAACGAGGTTAGAGGCTATAAAAGGGGTCCAAGTGTCATTTTCACTATTCATTTGTCTTTTTGTGATTTGAGAGAATTTGTGTGGTCCACATATCATCATGGCTCAAGAGAATATTCCTCTTCATCGACACCATTTTGAGCGCAGCCGGTTGCACAATCGACCAGAGCGATATGGGGCGTCGATAAGTGACTATCTTTTTGTTGCTTTTTCGAGTTTTTTGTGAGTTTTTCGTACGTTTTAAAGTTTTTTGAAAAAATGTCATGCGATACTTTTTAAAGTATCGCACGGCTTCAAAAATATTATCACGCGATACTTTTTTTCGAAAAAAATGTCACACTTCTCAGGAAAATGTGTCACGCGAGCCCCACCCAAATGTTTCACGACATGGTCCGAAATGTCGCACCACATAAAAATGTTGCACTCTTATTTGAAAAAGTGTCACGCGACACTGTTACAAAAAAAGTGTTGCACTCTTATTTAAAAAAGTGTCGCGCGACATTGTTTCAAAAAAGTGTCGCACTCTCTTTGTAAAAAGTGTCGTACAGATAGTTTTGTTGTTTTTTTGAATGCTTTTTTTTTCTTTTTTCTTTTCATCATGTGACTATTACTGATGATTTCTTGTTTTACCTAGACAGGAGGTATTCCCGGCATTACAAATTAGAGCTCCCAGAGTGGTTGGTTTGCACATTGTGCAGCATTTGAGTGATGAGGAGCAGACTGCGCTAGTGGCTATGGGCTTGCGCTGGGTTGTACGGATGCCCCAAATTTGGGCAAACCACGGTTTGCTGTCTGCGCTGGCAGAGATGTGGCATAGCGAGCATAACACTTTTCACTTACCGACTAACGAGGCGTCGATTACCTTGGAGGACGTATATCGCATTCTACGAGTGCCATGCCACGGCAATCTGGTAAGTTACTTGGTTAGTAGTTTTTGATTTAGCCATTTCAATGTTGGATGCTAGGTGTACTGATGTTAAGTTTTCATGATGGCATAGGTGTACTATGATACGACCTCGACAGAGGGGCGAGTGTGAGTGCAAGAGCTTTTCTAGGATGTGACCATTCTGGATCGTCACCTGAATTGGGAGAGATTGATGACTGAGTATGGATATGATTATCCTTTGCCCAGCTTGTTATGTTCTTTTGTAGCCCAGGAACTGGTGACAGACCGAGGCTAGAAGGGCTTTCCACTAGGATGGGGTCAACTGGTATATGATCTGATCTCCCGACCACGTAGGATGGCATGGGGGCCTACGATATTGGCAGAGATGTACCACGAGCTTCATGAGATAGTATATCATGAGGGTGGATCATGGGCATGCGGAGCAGTGTTAGCATAGATCTGGGCTTGGGAGCACATTGCTATGATCCGACCATGGGTGCAGCCACGAGAGCGCAACCATCCATACATTTTTTTTTATAAAGGTTTCATCCCACAGAGGCATAGTGGAGATGTGACCTATTACTGACGCGTGTTTGATGAGCTGATAGCATTCACATGGCAACCATACCGGGAGTGTGAGCGATGGTCAGATTCATGGGAGTTAGATTACATGCGGTATAACAGACCACTTGTGGGTCAGAGCATAGAT
Organism: Cupressus sempervirens; assembly: GCA_028749045.1. NCBI lineage: Eukaryota > Viridiplantae > Streptophyta > Pinopsida > Cupressales > Cupressaceae > Cupressus > Cupressus sempervirens. Next base: position 584,091,146 of record CM053784.1, on the reverse strand, counting down.
ATTGTGGAGCAATTTGTGATCAATCACGTATGGCGGCAGTTTGTAGAGCGACAGGTGGTATCAGTGGAGACTACTACCTATGCCTGGATGTGCATAGATGAGGGATTGGGATGGTTGCCTATGCTGGACTATCATACAATAGTTCGGGATACCGCAGCACTAGTGGGGACTCCCTGGGATTATCGCCCAGATGTGGCAGATGCAGGGGCTGATCCGGGGTATCTTTATGAGATGCAGAGACACCCATTCCCTCGATTCACACATCCAGATGCAGCACCTGCAGGAGTGGGAGGTGGAGGTGGCGACAGAGGAGGAGGAGGCAGAGGAGGAGGGAGAGGGGGGAGGCAGATGGAGGGGGAGAGTTCCCGAGCAGGGCAGAGGAGGATGCCAGTGCAAGGGAGGCATGTGGTAGAGGAGTCCTCAGAGTCTGAGGAGGAGGAGGTGCCCTTGAGGAGACGGCAAGCAGTGAGGGTAGAGGCACCTGCAGAACAGCCGGCAAGAGGAGAGGAGGAGGTGCCCTTGAGGAGGTGGCAAGCGGTGGGGGTAGAGGCACCTATAGAGAAACTAGCAGGAGGAGAGGAGCAGGGTGAGAGGATCCGTGGCTTGGAGGCAGAGATCCAGGCACTTCGGGTGACTATTGCAGTATGGGACTAGCTGCTGATGGACGAGCAAGCGCGAGCAGATGAGTTGTGCCAAGAGCGGGATGCTGCAAGACGAGAGGTAGTGCATCATGGTGCCCGAGCTGCCTACTATTATGTCGCCTATAAGAGTGTGGTACCACGAGGATAGGGTCTTCCTGATTATTCAGAGCGAGCGGGTAGATCAGAGGGTGCAATAGAGGCACCAGATAGGAGACAGGCTCCTCCACCAGGGCCAGCACCAACCGCAGAGGGTGGCAGTCAGACATGACATTGTGTTTTGATTTCTACCTTATGTATTTTTGAGACATATATCCAGATTTTGGATCTCACATTTGTATATGTACCATGACACATTTGATATATATATGAGATACTGGGTTTATCGATATTCTTATGTACTTGTCTCAAAATGTATGTTTCAGCTTTCATGTGATGTTTCAATTTTTTTTTTATTTTCCAGCTCATGCATGTGTATATGTTTATGTGTATTGTTTTTGATCTCTCATATGGGTGGTATAGATTTAAATGTTTTTGTGAAAATGTGACACTTGGATAGATCGCATGTGATGATTTTTTTGGATTAACCCCTTGTGATGACAGGTTAGCAAAGAAATGCAGCGAAAGATTAAGAAGGTGAAAAGACAAGTAGAAGCAAAAGATAAAAGCAGCTAACTGATATGTCCATGAAAAAGATGAAGAGAGAGAGCTCTTCCCACATGCAGGAATGCAAGACTAAGCTAGAAAATGAACCTAAAATGTAAGCTAATATGCAAAGTGGTTTACCAGCAAGAAGCACATAACATTTAGACTCTTAATTTCATCATTAAGCATTTATTAGGGACATCATGAGATCATACAACCATCACTAGTATAACTATGAGGATATGAATATGATCAATATTAGATAGGTATGTGGAAATCCAATCAAACCATTAGAGACATGTAAGTCAAGATAACTACACGATTAGATTCCCTAAGTTTAATTTAGCAAGATTACACTTGTATCAAGGCATAAGCGTCAGGATAAACCTTGAGTGCGGTCTTGCAAAATAGTCAAGGATGATACATTTGTAAGTCAACATGTTGAATAGGACCAGCATAAATGCTTACAACACTATAGACAAACAAAGTATACCCACAGGTAGAAATCAAGAAGACATGCCCATGCCCCCAGTCTTCTAGTCAATGACATCCTCGAAAGACTATTAGGGAGGGAACAAATGGAAAAGAAATCATCATAGATAGCACACAAAATAGATAAATATCAGCATAACTCAATCATTTAAATGTTAAAGTGTGTGTGTGCAAGTCACTTGGACATTTCTTCAAGACTTGATTCTGATAGTGAGAAATATCGCAACATCGAAGACCGTAGGTAAACTATCTGTAAAGTGTTGAAAAGCACTTGATGTCAAAGTGGGGGGAAGTTTTGAGAAACACTATTTTTTGAGTTGTCAAAGAAACCCTAATGCACAAGAATACCTCAATAGGCTAAGTAACTATGCCCCCAAGATGAGGACAAGAAACAATTCCAAGCTAGGAAATGTGTAGCGAAGTGGACGATTGAGATTGATAGACATAGGTGCAAGGGTTTCAAGTAGCGCCTATTTCCAGGTTTTCACCACTTTGACAGAGTTTTTTTTTTTTTGATACATCAAAGTGAGGTTTTCACTAAGATGATCATTTTTTCAGGACATTTTTTGATTTTTAGGATTTTTTTAGGCTCATAGATATATACAAGATAGCTGAGCAGCAAGCCTCTAAGTATAGAACTTCTTCAAGTGTGGGATGTTGATAGGCTCTGCAAGTTCTTCACCCTCTGATGTAGACAACTGGTAAGCACCAAACCCAAATGTTGCTATGATAATGTAAGGACCCAACTAGTTAGGTTCAAATTTCCCTTTCTGTTCTCGATTTTGCTAATTTTTGGGATTCTCTCTAAGCATGAGTTCACCAACTTGGAACTCACAGGGGTGAACCTTTTTGTTATATTGTGTAGACATGCACTTCTGATAAGCTCTCATGTGATCAAAAGCAGCCTTGTGCCATTCATCTAGAGTCTCTAATTCCTGTACTCGCATAGCTCTGTGTTCTTCATCGGTAATTAACCCATGTAAGGAGATGCGCAAAGAAGGTATTTTGACTTCTAATGGGAGAACAGCCTCAGAGCCATAGACTAGAGAAAAGGGCGCAACCCCTGTAGGAGTATGAATAGAGGTTCTATAGGCCCAAAGTGCCAGATTTATTTGCAAGTGCCAATCTTTCCCAGACTTGTGAACTGTGCAGTGTAGGATTTTCAGCAGTGTTTTATTAGAGGCCTCAGCTTGGCCATTCCCTTGGGGATAGTAAATGGAGGACTAGTGTTGTTTAATTCAAAACTTTTTGCATAGCTATTTTAAGTCCTTATTCTTGAACTGCCCTCCATTATCCATAACAATAGAGGATGGGATACCATATCGGCAAATGATGTGATTCAGTATAAACAGGGTAACATGTTTGCCTGTAGCAGTAGATAATGGTACAACTTAAACCCATTTAGTGAAATAGTCCGTTGCTGTGATGATGAATTTATGACCACTGGATGAGCTTGGATGAATCTTTCCTACCAAGTCAAAGGCCCATTGCTGAAATGGCCAATATGTCACAGAAGGAATTAACTCTCACCCGGGAGCATGTATCAAGTTGCCATGGAGCTAACATTTCTGACAGGACTTTGCATAGTGCACAACATCAGCTTGCATGGTGGGCCAGTAATAACCCGTCCTAAGCAATTTTTGGGCAAGTGCAAGGCCATTAGAATGCGCCCCACAAATGCCATCGTGGACTTTGGAAAGTGCATTCTCGGACTCTTCTAGCTCTAAACACCTAAGCAACGTTCCGTCTAGACCCTTCCTATACAAGTCACCGGAGACCAAAGTGTAGTGTGAAGCATTACGAAGGAGTTGGCATTTTTGGTTGCGCGTGAGGGTTTCGGGAATAACCTGATCACGTAGGTAGGAGAAAATAGTCGCATAGCGGGAGGAATCGTGACCCACAATAGTGTAGATCACCTGGTTATCTGAGGAATCATAGGCTGGATGACGCAATTCTTCCACCAGGAACTCAAATTGTGATTCATGTTCTTGTAATTGGAGGATAGATACTAAGGTGGCCATAGCATCAGCAGCCTTGTTTTCTGCTCTAGGAATTTTTTGGAATGTTGCAAAGGTAAAATAATTCCTTAGAGCATCTATCAACTTTTAATAAGGGATCAACTTGTCATCCTTTGTTTGATATTCATTATTTACTTGGTTCACAACCAGTTGAGAATCCCCATAGATGTGTAGCTCAGTTATTCACCATTCAAGGGCCATTTTGATCCCATTTGTTAATGCTTCATACTCTGCAATATTGTTTGTACATGGGAACAATAATTTGTAGGACTTTGGGATCGTATAACCATGAGGGGAAACAAACAACACCACTGCTCCTGCTCCATTCTGTGTATGGGATCCATCAAAAAACATCTTCCATGTTCTATCAGTAATGTTCATGATTGAGGCATCTGGAAACTCAATTTGCATAGGTGCTACATCTTCAAGTGGGAAGTCAGCCAACTGGTCAGCTATGGCCTGTCCTTTGATTGCCTTACGTTCATTATACTGAATGTCAAATTCGGAAAGAATCATCATCCATTTAGCAAGGCGACCAGTAAGTGCAGCTTTACTTAATAAATATTTCAAAGGGTCTATCTTGGCAATCAAGTGAACCGTATGGGCCAACATATAATGCTGAAGTTTTTGGGAGGCAAAAACTACAACAAGGCATGCCTTCTCTATACTTGTATAATTTAGTTCATAAGCCACCAAAGTTTGACTGATATAGTATATAGCTCTTTCTTTACCTATCTCATCGCTTTGGGCTAAGAGTGCTCCTAGAGAAGAATTTGTAGTTGAAATGTACAGAATCAAAGGTTTTCCCAGAATGAGTGGCATCAAAACTGGCGGTTTTGCCAAGTAGCCTTTGATTTGGTCTAAGCTTTGTTGACAATCACGGTTCCAAATGTGGGTAGATCCTTTATGCAAATTTTTATTGAAAGGTTGAGCCTTATCAACTAATTGAGAGATAAATCTTCTTATGGATTGTAGCCGTCCTTGAAGACCTCTAAGCTGACTGATAGTCTTTGGTGGAGGCATATCCATGATAGCTTGGACCTTTTTAGGGTCAACCTCAATGCCTTTTGCTGAAATGATATAACCTAGCAATTTTCTAGAAGTGACACCAAAGGCACAATTTTTTGGATTCAGCCTAAGTTGGAATTGTTCCATACGGTCCAATATCAAACTAAGGTCTTTGAGATGTGTGTCTCATTTCTTTGATTTTTCCAATGTGTCATCAACATAGTCTTCCATGTTTTTATGCATCATATCATGAAATATGGTTGTCATTGCTCTTTGATATGTAGCGCCAACATTTTTGAGCCCAAACGGCATGACATTCCAGCAAAAGGTACCCCATACACATGTAAAGGCTGTCTTTTCTTGGTCTACTGGAGCTATCTTTATTTGTTTGTACCCAAAAAATCCATCCATGAGCGAGTACATCTCATAACCCGCAGTCATGTCCACTATCATATCGATGTTTGGTAGTGGAAAGTCATCCTTGGGGCACGCTTTATTGAGATCTCTAAAATCAGTACAAACTCGTATGGATTTGTCATGCTTGGAGACAAGTACAATGTTGGAAATCCACTCAGCATAATCAATGGCCCTAATGAAGTTTGCATTCAATAGTTTTTCTAACTCTGTCTTGACCAGTAGAGCCACATGTGGATGCATTTTTCTCAACTTCTGTTTGATAGGCTTGACATCTGGTGAGATTGATAAGTGATGCATTATGAGATCTGTATCAAGCCCTAGCATGTCAGAGTATGTCCATGCAAAGTTGACCTTCTTGTCTTGAAAGAACTGAGCAAACTGTGTCTTTTTTTTGTCTGACAAAGATTGAGCTACATGGATAATCTGAGGACATTCTTCTGTTCCCAAGTTGATAGGTTGTGTAGGTTCGACTAGAACCAAAGATCTATCTTGGAAATAGCTTGGCAGCCTACCAAGTACCTCATCCACAGGTGCCTCAGAGAGGTTTTCACCATAAGATACATCTTTATTTTTACTTTTTTGAGAGTCAAACACTGCCACAATGTGGTTTTTGCCGTCTGATCGCTTATTTTTTCTTTTAATTTTTTGACTGAGGTACTTGATATCCAATTCCGTCATGTTAACCACGGGTTCGCTGGTGGAAGAAATGATAGGTACAATTGTGTTTAGATAACAAGCGATCTCATAGTCATTTTGGAAAGACCGTATTTCAGGTCTTTGATTTTGGATAGACCAATCTATGAGATCTGGGTAAATTAGCGAGAGTGAGGGAGAAGTTTCAATGTGATTGATATGGAAGGAGTCATCTCTGGTGACCTGTGAAGTTGAGCCTATAGAAAATGTCGCAAAAGAGTCTAGCTCAAGAATAGTCCTAGAGGAACTAGCGTGATCCATTAAGACATGTTGTGAGTCAAACTCATCCAACCCCATACTAGACCGTTCGACTACATCGGGTTGGGTTGCATAGGCATGAATGAAATCCACCCCTAGCTTGCAAGATGCATTAGAGAGGCTTTCCCACTCATACTCATGAGAATTTGTACTTTGACCCCTATCTATGAGATGAGCAATATTCTGCCTAATTCATCCTCTATTTATGTCCTTAGAAGTAGACCCTTCTTGTTCCTATTTTTGGGAGGTAGAAGCTTCTTCATTATTAGCAGTAACTATGTCTTCTCCCTAAAGGAGGGAAGTGAGAGGAACAAAGTCTTTGTCTTGTGCAGTAGTAGCAATTACGGGAGAGTCATCATCCTCCGATTCACTAGACACGAGTAATCTTTGATTATAGTTTGGTGTATTATTGTATAGCCCAAAGCCTAGACCAGTGGTGTCTTGAGCATCATGACCTTGAGTGTGACTTAAAGGTTCAACTAGAGTGTTCTTACAACTAGTTAAGGACCCGTGGCCCTGGTAGCCCATTTTTGTCAAAAATTTATAGCCTTTTCCATATTTTTTTGGAGAAATAGGGGTAGTCATTGTAACCTCCTCGTCTTCCTCTTCTCTTTAGATCCAGTCCCTAATGGCTTGTTCTTCCTTCTCTACTTCTAGTGGTATGGAAGATTGCACAAAAGTGCCAAAAAGTGTCATAGCAGAAGCAGAAGACTTCTTTGCAATAGTTAGTTTCCCATAAGACCGAGGGAAAATTGGTAAGGCAGCAATAGAGTCTAAAGTATACTCGCCCATAACAAGGCTCATCATTTTCAGTTTTTGTTCACATTCTATGAAAGATGGTGCTAGCTCAAGAGAAGAGCGATTGTGCGGGACTAGCGTTTTGGCAATAGATAATGTGTTGATAGACATGGAGTTGTCGCTGGGGACAACCACTTCAGTACCATTAAAAGGGAACTTAATGCACTGATGGTATGTAGAGGGTACTGCTTGCATATCATGAATCCATGGTCATCCCAACAACAAGTTGTATGCAAGTGGTATGTCTAAGACTTGGAAAATGACATTCTTCTCCACTAGACCAACTCTGATTGGAAGTACAATTAGACCTTTAGAAGGCCTTTCAACCTCATCATAGGCCTTTATAGTGATCTTGCACTTAGGATCGATGGCAAATTTAGACATGCCCAATTGTTGGATTACATTGAATGAAATGATATTTAACCCTGCACCATTGTCTATCAAGACTTGATGGATGCGGGTACGAAAGATTTGAACTTCGATATGAAGAGCAAGGTTATGAGGATGACTGAGAGCTTGGTCATCTTCTTCAGAAAAGGTGAGATAGTGAGGCGAGGAGATGTGGTTCACCATAGCTTGGAATTGTTCCGCATCAATATATGTGGGAACATTGGCAGCACGTAAAGCTTTCTCAAGGATATCCCTGTGCAAAGGAGATAACTCTAGCAATTTGAAAATGGAGATTTGTGCTTGTGTGCGTTGCAGTTGGCTAACAAGATCATAGTTGGAGATTTTGGAAGTAATTGGTTGTTTAGACGATGAAGCATTTTTAGGATCATTAGCAACTTTTAGGAAAACCTTAGATTGCCCCCTAGTGACAGCGTTGAGTGGTTCACCTTGAGAAGATGAAGACTTAGTCACCTGGAGTACCACCTTGGGTCTAGTATCAGTATAATTTTGAGGAGTGGATCATGTCCTTAAGAGAACTCTTGGTCATTCATCTTCAACATCATAATTTGGCTAGTTGTTATTGTTGGAGCTTGCCATACATACATATTCAATGGGCTCAAGCATGCTTATAACATTATCAGTGTCAGCGTAAGCATAACTAATTTTGGCGTCATGATTCTTTTTGGCAGCTACCCTTGAGGTCTCACCCTTTTCATATTTAGGTAATGGTTTTTGGAAAGCCTTATGGTCAGTATTCTTAACAAGGCCATCTGTAACAACTTTGCCAGCTTCGATGAGGTCTTGAATTACATCTTTGAGTTTGAAGCAATTCTCTATATTATGTCCCTTACTTCAGTGATAGCTGCAAGTATGATCTTCTCTCCACCATGGATGTCTAATGGGTGGATCATAAGGACGTGAGTTGTCTGGCAAGGTGACCAATTTGTTTGCAATTAAGGTTTTTAAAACCACTTCATAAGGTTCGACCATAGGTGTGTAAACACGTCGCTTCTTTGCAAATTTAGAGCCTTTGTCAAAGGTTTGTGGTTTCAAACCTTCTTGTTTCTTTGCTGCATAGATGGAATTGGAAAGGTTAAATGCAGGTTCCTTAGCCTTAGGAGTGTCTACTACTCCGTCATTGACAATATACTTGTTTTTGTTCCAAGGTTTGCCTTTGTCTTTACTGTTTCCATTGTTAATTCTATCCTTGTTTATGGCAATATCACCTTTTTTGAAAGCAACATCCTCAATGCGATATGCACTTTCTACCATGGTGTTGAAGGATGTGAATAACTATTTTCTTAGATCAAAGTATAATTCGGGTACAAGTGTATTGACAAAAATGTCAATTTTTTCAGCCTCAGGCACCTGTCGAGGATACCGAGAGTATAAAGATCTCCATCGTTGAAGGTATATTGCAAAAGACTCTCTTGGTTTTTGTTTGATGTTGCATAAGTCTAGCACTATCATAGGATGTTAAATGTTGTACGAATATTGCTGGATGAAACGTTGTGCAAGTTTGTCAAATTTTTTAAGAGGAGGACTCAATTTTGTGAACCACTCCATAGCTTGTCCTCTTAGACTTCTAGGGAACAAACACATAAGAAAGGTGTCTTCATGCATAAAGTCCATGCTAATAGCATAGAAATGTCTCACATGGTCGTGAGGGTCACCATTTCCATCATATTTGTCATACTTAGGAACCTCTATATCCTTAGGAAATGGTAGCATATATAGACTCCTATCAAATGGAAGAGCACAAATTGATTCAATAAATGATGTCTTAGGAGGCTCTTTTGAAGTTTGCAATTGTGCACATTGTTTCCTTAGTTCTTGTATTTCTTCCCTTAAGATTTTAGCCTCAGTGGGCTCTCGTTTTGGAATAATATGTTCAACATTAAAACCTTGAGGAAGTTTCCATCCCCTAGCTTCCATGTATCGGAAGTATTGGTCTCCATTTTCCTCTAAAGCTCTGAGCATTAGTTTTTGGGCAAAGCCATCTTGTTGAAATTTGATCACATCTTCGCTAGTTACTTCTTCATCACTATCATGATGAGATGGTTTAGGTGAAGGACATGCACCAGTGGCAGCTCTAGGAGTCCTTGGAGGTGTCTGATTACCATCATTATTTTCAAAGGGATTTCGAGGACAAGTTCCTTTATATCCTTCATAGCGTGCCTGATTGTCAGTTTCAACTTGTTGATTTTCTCTCTCTATAGCGTATATAGCCTCCAAAATCTTTTGGGTTTCACGTGCTTGTTCTTCTAAGAAACTTTTAATTTCATCAAGATGTACCATAGTGACTATACCACTCGTATCCTCGGGTGTCTCAAAGGGTGTACCAAATGGATTTTCAAAACTATAAAGTGGGTTGTGCCAAACGTTAGCTGTTTGTGTTTGAGCAAATTCGAGATTCTTATCACAAGGTTGTTTGCGAGGACATTTGGGTGGTGTTTCCAATTGCTTGAAAATGAAAGGCGTGTGGCTACCATTACCAACTTGATATCTAGTTGTGATCGGCATGTAAAGAGTTGTCTTTGTTTAGTAGGAGAAGAAGAGTGAGCCGAATTTGAAGCTTTTATGATTAGGACTAGTTACTTGTCAAAATGTGATAGATGGCTTTTCAAACAGTGCTCAAGATCTTACAGCACGAGTGACTCGAGCCGAGCAGACGAGCAAGAAGCTCATTAGCAGATAGCTAGAAAAATAATAGCTGAATTTTGACAAGTGATTTATCAAGACGTTTCAAGACTTACATTCGACGGACTAAACCCATCTTTTCAACTTAGGATGAATTTTTCACACACAGATACATGGCCAGGATCAAGGGTGACTAGCGTGACATTCCTTAGACCAAATAAATCCAACTGCAAACTCTTTTTTTGACCCAAAATGACTCTAGGCGATACTTTCTCAAAAGGAGGGTGACATAAGTTCAGCAAATAATGTCATGCGACAGAATTTCAGGAATAGTGCAATACTTCTTGTTCAGGCGACAGATATTTATACCAAGTGCGACAGAATATCAAACACAGTGCAACATAATTTTTGAAAAAAATGTCGCATGATATTTCTCATGAAAGCATGCGACAAAGTGCCAATTTTGTGTAAAAAAGTCAATTTTTTTGGTTTGGAGTTCGTTTCAATTTGTCAATGAGACAGTCATTTCAATCAGATAGCGTTTCGTTTCAGCTTGTATCAGTAAACAGCAAGGTTTACAAACAGTGAGTGTTGTAACATGTTTTCAAAACAATTGATCAAGGGTAAAAACAACCTTGTCAATATGCACTTGGGATATACGAACAGCCTTCCTAACAACTTTTTATCAGAATGTTTATGTTGCAAGAATGTTAACACTGGTCAAAACATCGAAAACAATAGCCAAGCAATCTACCTTAGAGTCATAGTTCATTACTCAACAACTTAGCCCACGCTTGATGCTCCTTCACCTCACACCAACTGGTTGCCCACAAGAGATATTGGCTTTGTCATGGAAGTTCCATAAGCACAACCAAGGGAACACATATGGTGAGTGTAAATCTTGGGGTGATCTGGGTAGTTCACTAGGATCAATCCTTGCACCAAGAAGTTGAGCGGCTAAAAAGGGTAGTTACTAACTTAGGGTTTTTAGATCAAGCTTCCTTTCATAGTGTCCCTCTTGCTCCCAATTATGGGACACCTCACCTTGCGATGAGTAATTGATCTCACGATCACAAGAGTACCTTAAGCATTCTTTCCTAGTGATCTTCTTATGGTTGAAATCCCATAAGCGATCACACTAGGCGAAGACAAACACTACGTCTACCAAATTTTTGTGTCCTTGGTAGCCTTGAGTTTATAGTGGGTTGGAAGAGCCAGGTAATCGGCTTGTCCCCACTTGGGTCGTCCCTCTTAGGTTGTCCGAGAGCAGGCCCTCTAAAGGATCCTAACTATACAAAGTGGATCAACTTTCAGAAGTCAAGATTTCTGGTTCACCACAAGGGTGAAGAGCATACTCTCCTATTCCAATCATTTTCTCCCAAACATGCTAGGAAGATTCAGTTACCCCTTGCTTTTGAAACCAAATGGCAAGTCAACATTTCTGATTGACCACAAGGGTGAAGAGCATACTCTCCTATTACCAAAAGATTCCAATCACAAGTTTTATGTGCCTATAAAAATGAACAATTATTCAATGCCGCACATGAAAACAAAAAATTAAGCAAGTTTGGGTTTTTATGCTTTGGGTAGCCCTGCAAACAACATTAGTAGCCCTTGCGCATTTGAAGCTTTGACATGCATTCTTTTTGTATGCAAGGTTTCAATGTTTTCTTCACAAAGAGGGCAACCTGCAATTACAACTCGTTAGTGTAGACACCTAAAAATCCTTTAGAAAATAAAGTATTTTTATTTTCTGAAAAAGTCCTGATGACATCATCATTTATTAATTAATTAATTAATTAATTAATTAATTAATTTTTATGCCATTAAATTCCTTTATCTTAATTAAAAATATTTAATTAAGGAATCCCTCCCAAAAATGTTTAAATCTTATTTAAACATTATTTCCTTATTTATTAATTATTTAATTAATAAATTGACCAAAAATCCTAAAATAAATAAAAAATTTATTTTTTGCCCAAAAATTGGCCAATTTCCTTATGACCAATAACCTCTTCCAAAATCTTCTAATCCTTCTTTAATTTCGATTAAAGGCTAATCTCATCATTTCCTACCCCTAATCCCAACTCAAAATATTTAATTAAGATTAAATATTAATCCTCATGTTTATTAAAAAAGTTTTAATAAATATCTCCTCAACCCAAACCCTTGAAATAAATAAAACTTTGTTTATTTCCTAAATATCTAATTTATCCTCATCCTAAGAAGTTCTAGACTCTTCTAGAAAGTCTTCATCCTCATCTTAGGAAATTCTAGACTATTCTAGAAAGTCTTTATTCTCATCCAAAGTCTAGACTCTTCTAGAAGATGTCTTTAAACCCAATCCTAATCCCCTCCTAACCTTGTCACATTCCCTAAACATGGGTTAAAACTTCCTAATCCAAGCCAAAGTTAATAAATATCTCCTCCTTCACCCACCCTCATTAAATGCCATCCACTTGCCTATCCTTAAGCTAATCCTAAACCATCCTAATCCATCCTCTAATCATTTGCACAAGCCTAAACAAGCTTAAAACCTTCCTAATCAAGTCCAAGTCGAATTTGCTCTCATCACCCTCAAAATATCTCAACCATAAAACTTTATGAAGTCCACTAGGTCATAAATGACTCTTACAAGCCCTTTTATTGCTCTTACAAGTCATTATGAGGGTCTTTATGAAGATTTTATCCCTTGAGCCTCCTTTGTTGACTCATCCTTCCCCTTTCCTCCATCCTCTCACCATGTGACATGTGTCACTCCTTGATTGGCTATAAGGAAGCACAATCCATGTGCTCTCCTCTTATGCAATCTAAGCCCTCCATGAGCTTTTTCCCATCCTTGCATCTTAGCCCTCAATCCCTCAAGCCTCTTGCCTATAAATTGGATCCTTCCCCTTTGCAAAATAACACAATCCATGAAGTAAAGTTATAATGCTATTTTGAGATCCAAATCCATACTAAAGCCATCTATCCACACCAAAAATCCACAATCATCCATTGAAGCCTTTGGAAGCATATTGAGCATACATCCTATCCATTTAGATAAAGCTACTCAACAAGAGAGCTTCTTATTGAGAGAGTCCATTAATGGCTCATATTCTCAATTGAGAGCTCATCTTAGTCTATCTTGAAGTTTATGAATTTTTGTTTAGTTTGTAGAAGCTTTATTTAAATTTGGTTTCTATTAGCATACTAACATTGCTCATATACAGTTAGCCCATAAGTTAGCACAAAATAATCATAAAAACCATGAATTAAACCTCTGTAAAACAGTTTAGAAATCTGCTTAAAGACAACAACAAGCTAGCTATGAAGAAATTTGATCAAATCCTTCAAGGAACGAGCAAAAAATGTCAGGCGATACTTTTTGCTAAACAAAAGTTGAGCGATACTTCACAGTATAGGAAGGCAACAATTTTTTTTTAGGTGACAGTTTTACTTCAGCCGTGCGACAGAGTTCTGCATAGAGGGCAACAACATATAGGCTGCGAGTGCCACATTATTTCCAAAAAAAGTTTCGCAGGACAGTACTATGAACTGTCGCGCGATACTGGAAAAATGTCTCCCAACACTGCAACTATAAAAAAAAAGAAAATATAGAGTAGTACAAAAAATGTAAGCGAAAATAAGAAAAGGTAGGGTGAAATGTACAGTTCAGCCCCACGGTGGGTGCCAAAAGTGTACACTCGAAAAGGTGCACTTCTCTAAATCATTCTATTCGAGGTTCTCCATAGATTGGAAAGCTCGAATACTGACTTAGAGCTCCCTAGTTATGGAGTGCAAGGGGCATACAAAGGAGCATATAGGAGCTCTTAGCTGAGCCTTAGAAATACAGCCCTTGCTAGTAAACCACAAAATGGGAGATTCTTTAAACAAGAGCAAGAGTGCTAGTGTCAAAGAACTCTTGGATCATACAATGCAAAAATGAAACTATATTAGGATGAGATGCATAATGCAAGCTATACTAAAAATGAGATGAGAATGTTACAAATCCAACTATTAAGCTATGTGATCTAATTATTTGCAAAGAAAAAACTACACTAACATGCAATATGATCTTAAGACTAATATGATGGAATGAGAGAATGAGACAAGAAATGAGAAGTTCTCCACAAAGCTCCAAAGAAACCTGTTAGAAAACCTGCATCATGACAATATTCAAAAGATGGATCCCTTGAGGGGGAAAGCTCTCTGCCTTTTAAAGTTGTACGAATGGTAGAGATCAAGATGGAGATGGTGGATGATCAACAGTGGAATTCGAAAAGAGGAGTGATCCATGTGCACACACAAGTCAACCAATAGAATATAAGTTGACTTGTCACATAAGACAAAAGTCACAAAGCCTTTTCTTTTAATTGCAAAATAGAAAAAGGACTTTATGTGTGCACTTTAAGTGGGTTAGAAGAATGGGGTATTTTATTTAATTAAAAGGGGACATGTTCTTTTAATCAAATAATGAACTTAGGATAGCATAGTCAAACTATAGGTTATAATCAAATAAATTGATTATTAGCAATTTGGTCTAGGTAAATGATTAATTAATTGGACCAAAATGTTGAAAAGAGGGCTAATAGTCTAGATGACCATTTTTAGGTGATTACATTTGCCCCTCTTTGACTAATGCGTGATCGATCTGGGAACACATTATGTCAAAGAAAATAGAAAGCCAAGTAGGCGGTGATAGATATAGATATCTGATTTCAAAGAATGAAATGCAGAAATAAATAGCAAGTCCTGAATGCACAGCCTGATAGCGGTAGTATTGAACATTAGGAAGATGATTTTAAGATCCGAAAAGAATTCTAACATCTAGCAAAGCGAATAGATTGAGAGCAAGTGATTAGGTCAAACAAATGCTCCTAAGAAATAGATAGCTGTAACAATCAGCAATAGAGTATTTCTGCCCCCTTGGGATTGAAATTGAAATGAGGTAAGGGGATGGAGAAACTAGCTAGACATGAGAAAATTAGAATAGAACAATGTCCAAGATGACAGATAGATGATTAGAACCCAAGAATGACTATAATAAAATGATAAAATGCCCCAGTTTGGCTAGAGTTGACCTTGAAGGATATAGCATAAAAATTAGGTCAAATCTAGTAAAGAGGTGATTTAGATGTGAAAAGGTGAATAGAAGGAGATATGAAGTATAGAAATGATGAAGACATGAAGAAATGAAGATGCCCCACCGATGATTCAAAGATTAGACCTCAAACGGTCAGCTAACTGCTCAGAAGAAGGTAAAATTTCAAAATGTGATTTTGACCATTAAGATGAACTTGAATTTTGATTTCAATCCCAAAAATGGATCCAAGACATCGAAATTAGCCAGGGGTGCAATTTTTGCGCAATTTCGAGGAGTTTTAAAAATTAGGTCAAAATGAGGTTGGAGGCTATAAAAGGGGTCCAAGTGTCATTTTCACTATTCATTTGTCTTTTTGTGATTTGAGAGATTTTGTGTGGTCCACATAGCATCATGGCTCAAGCGAATATTCCTCTTCATCGACACCGTTTCAAGCGCAGCTGGTTGCGTAACCGGCCAGAGCGATATGGGGCGCCGGTAAGTGACTATCTTTTTGTTGCTTTTTCGAGTTTTTTGTGAGTTTTTTGCACGTTTTAAAGTTTTTTGAAAAAAATTTGCGCGATACTTTTTAAAGTATCGCACGGCTTCAGAAATATTATCGCGCAATACTTTTTTTTGAAAAAAATGTCGCACTGCTCAGGAAAATGTGTCGCGCGAGCCCCACCCAAATGTCGCACGACATGGTGCGAAATGTCGCACCACATAAAAATGTCACACTCTTATTTGAAAAAGTGTCGCGTGACACTGTTACATAAAAAGTGTCGCACTCTTATTTAAAAAAGTGTCGCACGACATTGTTTCAAAAAAGTGTCGCACTCTCTTTGTAAAAAGTGTCGTACAGATAGTTTTGTTGTTTTTCTGAATGCTTTTTCTTTTTGTCATGTGACTATTACTGATGATTTCTTATTTTACTTGGATAGGAGGTATTCCCAACATTAAAAATTAGAGCTCCCAGGGTGGTTGGTTTGCACGTTGTGCAGCATTTGAGTGATGAGGAGCAGATTGCGCTAGTGGCTATGGGCTTGCGATGGGTTGTACGGATGCCAAATATTTGGGCAAACCACGGTTTGCTATCTCTGCTAGCAGAGAGGTGGCATAGTGAGCATAACACTTTTCACTTACCAACTGGTGAGGTGTCGATTACCTTGGAGGACGTATATCGCATTCTGCGAGTGCCATGCCATGACGAGCCAATAAGTTACTTGGTTAGTAGTTTGTTGATTTAGCCATTTCAATGTTGGATGCCAGGTGTATTGATGTTAAGTTTTCATGATGGCACAGGTGTAATATGATACGACCCCGACAGAGGGGCGAGCTCGAGTGCAAGAGCTTTTCCAAGATGTGACCATTCTGGATTGTCACTTGAGTTGGCAGAGATTGATGGCTGAGTATGGATATGATTATCCTTTGCCCAGCTTGTTATGTTCTTTGGTAGCCCAAGCCCTGGTGACAGACCGAGGCTAAAAGGGCTTTCCAGTAGGATGGGGTCGGCTGGTATATGATCTGATCTCCCGACCATGTAGGATGGCATGGGGGCCTGTGATATTGGCAGAGATGTACCATGAGCTTCATGAGATAGTATATCATGAGGGTGGATCATGGGCATGCAGAGTAGTGTTAGCACAGATCTGGGCTTGGGAGCACATCGCTGTGATTCGACCACGGGTGCAGCCACGAGAGCGCAGCCAGCCGTACATTTTTTGTTATAGAGGTTTCATCCCACAGAGGCATAGTGGAGATGTGACCTATTACCGACGCGTGTTTGATGAGCTGACAACATTCACATGGCGACCATACTGGGAGTGTCAGCGATGGTCAAATTTATGGGAGTTAGATTACATGCAGTATAGCAGACCGTTGGTGGGTCAGAGCACAGATATTATGGAGCGGTTTGTGATCAGTTGCGTATGGTGGTAGTTTGCAGAGCGACAGGTGGTATCGGTGGAGACTACTACCTATGCTCGGATGTGCATAGATGAGGGATTGGGATGGTTGCCTATGCTAGACTATCATACAGCAGTTCGAGATACCACAGCACTAGTGGTGACTCCCTGGGATTATCGCCCAGATGTGGCAGATGCAAGGGCTGATCCGGGGTATCTTTATGAGATGTAGAGAAACCCATTCCCCTGATTCACACATCCAGATGCAGCACCTGCAGGAGTGGGAGGTGGAGGTGGCGACAGAGGAGGAGGCGGAGGAGAAGGGAGAGGGGGGAGGCAGATGGAGGGGGAGAGTTCCTAAGCAGGGCGGAGGAGGATGCGAGCGCAAGGGATGCATGCGGCAGAGGAGTCCTCGGAGTCTGAGGAGGAGGAGGTGCCCTTGAGGAGATGGCGAGCAGTGAGGGTAGAGGCACCTACAGAGCAGCTGGCAAGAGGAGAGGAGGAGGTGCCCTTGAGGAGGCGACGAGCGGTGGGGGTAGAGGCACCTACAGAGCAATCAGTAGGAGGAGAGGAGTAGGGTGTGAGGATCCATGCCTTGGAGGCAGAGATGCAGGCACTTCGGGTGACTATTGCAATACGAGACCAGCAGCTGATGGATGATGGAGCGCGAGCAGATGAGTTGCACCGAGAGCTGGATGCTGCGAGATGAGAGGTAGCACATCATGGTGCCTGAGCTACCTACTATTATGCTGCCTATAGGAGTGTTGTACCATGAGGATAGGGTCTTCCTGATTATTCAGAGTGAGCGGGTAGATCAGAGGGTGCAGTGTAGGCACCAGATAGGAGACAGGCTCCTCCACCAGGGCTAGCACCAGCCGCAGAGGGTGGCAGTCAGACATGACATAGTGTTTTGATTTGTACCTTATGTATTTTTGAGACATATATCTAGATTTTGGATCTCACATTTGTATATGTACCATGACACATTTGATATATATATGAGATATTGGGTTTATCGATATTCTTGTGTACTTGTCTCAAAATGTATGTTTCAGCTTTCATGTGATGTTTTAGTTTTTTTTTTGTTTACAGCTCATGCATGTGTATATGCTTATGTGTATTTTTTTTTATCTCTCATATGGGTGGTATAGATTTAAATGTTTTTTGTGAAAATGTGACACTTGGATAGATCGCATGTGATGATTTTTTTGGATTAACCCCTTGTGATGATAGGTTAGCAAAGAAATGTAGTGAAAGATTAAGAAGGTGAAAAGACAAGTAGAAGTGAAAGATAAAAGCAGCTAACTGATATGTCCATGAAAAAGATGAAGAGAGAGAGCTCTTCCCACATGCAAGAATGCAAGACTAAGCTAGAAAATGAACCTAAAATGCAAGCTAATATGCAAAGTGGTTTACCAGCAAGAAGTGCATAACATTTAGACTCTTAATTTCATCATTGAGCATTTATTATGGACATCATGAGATCATCTTTAGAGAGTGTTGATGATTCATGGGTATTAGATTCTGGCACTTCATTTCATGCTACACCTCATAGAGGTTATTTCATTGATTATGTCCAAGGGGATTTTGGGCTTGTTTATTTGGGGGATAATGAACCCTGTCAAATTGTTGGAAAGGGAAAAATTAAGATTAAGTTGCAGAATGGGAATCATTGGCTACTACATGAGGTAAGACATGTTCCAAAGTTGAGTAGGAATTTAATTTTAGCAGGGCAACTCGGTGATGAGGGTTGTGTAGTTACTTTTAATGATAAAAATTGGAAGGTTTCAAAAGGTTCCCTTGTAGTAGCAAAAGGTGTGAAAGTAGGCACCTTATATCTTTGTACAGGTCATATTGTTCCTTCTACTTTGATTGTTTCAGAGAAAAATGAATGTTCAGGAACAATTGCTGCAGATGAGCAAGGAGAACAAATAGTTGCTATAGATTCTGATACAGCGATGTGGCACAATAGACTTGGGCACATGAGTGAGAAAGGTATGAAAGTACTTCATTCAAAGAAAGTTTTACCAGGTCTGAAATGTGTGAATATGAATTTCTGTGAAAGTTGTGTGTATGGAAAACAAAAGAGAGTGAGTTTTGTACAGACAGGGAAGGAAAACAAAAAGGAAAAATTAGAGCTTGTGCATACAGATGTATGGGGACCGGCTCAAGTATCTTCCCTAGGTGGCTCTCATTATTATGTTACATTTATTGATGATGCAACTAGAAAACTATGGGTTTATTTCTTTAGATAGAAATCTAATGTATTTCAAACTTTTAAGAAATGGAAATGCTTGGTTGAAAATGAGACTGGTAAGAAATTAAAATGTCTCAGATCTGATAATGGTGGTGAGTATTGCAGTCATGAATTTGAAGATTATTACTCCACTAATGGTATTCGTAGACAAAAAACTATTCCAAGGACTCCATAGTAAAATGGAGTGGCTGAATGCATGAACAGAAGGAGCATGAGGTTGCATGCTGGGTTGCCCTTACACATGTGGGCAGAGGCTATCAATATTGTAGTATATTTGATTAATAGAGGTCCCTCTACTCCTTTTGGTTGTGGTATTCTAGAGGAAGCATGGACTGGTTAGAAGGTGAGTTATTCTTTTCTCAAGACCTTCGGTTGTGAAGCTTTTGCTCATATAGACTCTGAAAATAGAACCAAGATAGAAGCTAAATCAAAGAAATGTGTCTTTTTTGGATATGGAATTAATGAATTTAGTTATAGAATTTGGGATTTTGAACATCTTAAATTTTTTAGAAGTCAGGATGTCATATTCAATGAGAAAGTGTTTTACAAAGATCTGTTGCAGCAACATGAGAAGAAAGAAGATGATTATGTAGTGCTGGATGATACTCCAAAAGCTGATGTTCTAGCCATTCCTCATGATGTACAACAATTGCAACAACAAATACCACACACACTAGTAAATGTTAGATGGTCAACAAGGCAAATTAGAACCCCACAAAGGTTTTTGCAACGTTTCTGTATGGAGAATGCTAAATCTGTCAGCACACCTTTACTTGGTCATTTGAAATTGACTAAGGAGATGTGTCCCAAGACACAGGAAGAGGAGGATAAGATGTCCAAGGTATCCTATGCTTCAGCTGTAGGAAGTTTGATGTATGCTATGGTATGCACTAGGCCAGATATTGCACATGCAGTGGGAGTCGTTAGCAGGTATATGAGTCATCCAAGATTTGAGCATTGGAATGTTGTCAAGTGGATTCTCAAATATTTGAGAGGGACATCCAATAAGTGTTTACACCTTGGGGTTTTACTACTGATTTACAGGGCTATGTTGACTCAGATTTGGCAGGGGATATTGATACCAGGTGAAGTACTATAGGTTATGTCTTTACTATTGGTGGGGCAGCCATGAGCTGGGTTTCTAGGTTATAGCAGATTAATGCTTTATCCACTACAGAGGCAGAGTATGTTGCTGCTACAGAGACAACCAAGGAGATGATATGGCTTTAGTTCTTCTTAGAAGAATTGGGACATCCTCAGAAGGATAATTATTTTTTTATAGATAATCAAAGTGCCATTCATCTTGCTAATAATTCTGCTCTGCATTCTAAGACCAAACACATACAGTTGCAGTACCATTTCATTCGGTCAGTTTTGGAGGATGGATAGTTAAAGCTAGAGAAGATACTTACCAATGAAAATCCAGCAGATATGTTGACAAAGGTTGTAACAAGGGAGAAGTTGAACTCCTCTTAAGCTTCGGTTGGTCTTTTAGACTAAACATGAATAAAAGAACAGCAGAGTCCAGGGTGGTTTGATCCAGTGGGAGCCCCATGTGGTAGTTGTATTGCTATAGGATCAGTCTCCAAGTGGGAGCTTATTGTTTAGTGTGGAGCCTGATCAGTCCCCAAGTGGGAGATTGTTAGATTATGGTGACTGATCAGGAAATATTGTACATACTTCATAATTAGTGGGGTTCGGGGCATCGCCCTGAAATTTTTTTTTTTGGCCGTGGCCGACATGGTAGTCGGCATATTATGGCCGACATATGGCTGACATGTTATAACCCTAAAGTGGTTTAATACTTGTATAAAAGGGCTTAGGGTTGGGTATTTTTCATTATGTTGTGATGAAAAATTGGTTCTTGTGGCAGTATTGAGCTGTAAGGGATTACGGATTGTAATCAGGTTGTAATCACTAGATTGTAATAAGATCAGACTTGTTGTTTAGTGGACATAGCCCAGGGATTGGGTGAACCACGTTAAATCTTGGTGCCTTTTGTTCAAATTTGTGTGTTCTATTATTTTTTGTTATTGGTTATATTTGCATGGAGTTTTTATTTCTATTCGTGGTTTATCCTAACAACAACTACAACCACAAATACCACACCCACTAGTGCATGATAGATGGTCAACAAGGAAAAGTAGACCTCCATAAATATTTTCTCCCTTTTTGTATTTGATGGGGACACAACCTAAGCACAGAATGGACACAATAGGAAAGGGAAAATTTTATTAACTGTGAAAATATGCTAGTACACTTAGTGTAGAGAAATAGATTCCAAAACATAACCTATGGGCTTACAATAACATAAATATAGAGATAAATTCTTCTCTCAGTACCTTCTCTCAAACTCCACTCCGAATTGCCTTTTACAATGCCAAAAATGTTCTTAAATAGACCTTGGAGGGTTAAGGATTAGGAATACATTCTAGAAAGTGCTAGTTGGCATCCATCGAACAAATAGAAGGTTCTAGAAGTTGCATTAGAAGTCGGCACAAAATTAGAAGAATCCAGAAACGGTAACCAAACTTCTGGGATGCATAACTTTTGAACTGTAGCTCTGATTGACGAACCGTTTACATTTCCAAAAAGCTCTTGAAGCACTCTATAGCCTTATGGACTAGCTTCTCTCATCCCCCATTGTTTTTCCCTTTTCAAAGTCATTTAATGCCCCTAACCTAACTTTGAAGCATTCTTAGGAGGTCTCCAAAAATTGAAAAACTGCCATAACTTTCAAACCGTGGGGCCTTTTGACCTAATTTTTTTTGGAATTCTCTAAATTACAATTACATTCATTTGGCCAATTTACACCTTCTAGTTCACCAAAATGATGGCTCAATTACATACTCCTATTTTTTGGCATTTACATGTATCCCAAGGTGATTAAAAACTCTAACCTAGAACACTAATAGTGGAACTCTAAGAGTTGGAACCTTTATTTGACCCAAATGGGTATCCAAAAATGAAAACACATGAAACAAAAACTAAGTCTAAGTACATTTTTTTGGAGACACAAGATTGCCCTTATACCTCTAGATGCTCCTACATCAGACATCCAAGGTAGATTGAAAAGTGACCTTGTCACTTTATGAATGGTAGATTAAATCCCAAACAAGAAACCTTAGCTGCTGATATCCAAGTTGAGTCCTTTATCAGCCGTCCTTTTCACTTGATCAAATACTCTTCATATTGCCTATTTCTAGTTCTCCTACCCACACAATGATCTAGAATGTCTTCTATCTCCTCCTTCTTAGAAGCAGGAATTGGACATGGCTCTAACATTGGCCCCTCATCTGCATCATCGTCATAATACTCTGTTAAGTCTACAATGTTGTAAATAGGAGAGATGTGAATACCGTCTTGCAACTCCACCTCATATGCATTTCCTTAGTCATGTTTCTTTAGAATTTTGCAGGGGGGCAAATTTCTTCATTTTTAGCTTGTTGTAAGTACTGGTTGGAAATCTTTCTTTTTGTAAGTGTACCATGACTAGATCCCCTACTTGGAATTCTTTATGTCTTCTCCTTTGATCAGCCCTAGCTTTATACTCTTGATTCATCTTGGTAATGTGTGCCTGAACCTCCCCATGTAGATGCTTGATATGTTCAGCAAATTCTTCAGCTTCAACACTTGTCCTCTCCCCTTGCTCTATCTTCCTCAATTCTGGTGCAGTCCTTGGGCTACTTCCATATACAATTTGGAATGGTAATTTTTTCCAGTACTCTTGTTTATAGAGTTATTGTAAGAAAACTTTGCTTGTGCTAGAATCAAATCCCACCCCTTGGGCTTACCCCCAACTAAACATCTT
Source organism: Cupressus sempervirens (assembly GCA_028749045.1). NCBI lineage: Eukaryota > Viridiplantae > Streptophyta > Pinopsida > Cupressales > Cupressaceae > Cupressus > Cupressus sempervirens. Next base: position 584,068,115 of record CM053784.1, on the reverse strand, counting down.
AGCAAATTGCCCAAACTTCTGTTTACCCCTTCTATTTGGCCGTCAATCTGCGAATGATGTGTGGAACTGAATTTCAAGTCTGTTCTCAAATTCTTCCACAATGTTCTCTAGAAATACCCCACAAATTTAGTATCTCTGTTAGAAACTATACTCCTTGGGAGACCATGTAGTCTTACCACCTCTCTGAAAAACAAGTCTGCAATATGGACATCATCATGAGTTTTGTGGCATGGAATGAAATGTGCCATTCTAGATAACCTATCAACCACCACAAATATTGAGTCGTTACCCCTTTGTGCCCTCGAAAATCCAAGAACAAAATCCATACTTATGTCCTCCCATAGCTTTGATGGAATAGGCAATGGCTGATATAGTCCAGTATTGTGATTAAATCCCTTGGCAACTTGACAAATCTGACAACTCTGTAAAAAATTCTTCACATCCTGTGAAATGTAAGGTGAAAAATAATGTTCTCTAAGAATGGAAATGGTCTTATCTCGACCAAAATGTCCTGCCATCCCTCCACTGTGTTTCTCCATAATTAGATTTTCCCTCATGGAACTCCTTGGAATGCATAACTGACTACCCTTGAATAACATACCATCCTGAATCAAATAGTCTAACCACTTAGTTCTGTCTATAGCAACAAGCTCTTTACAAGCTTTCCACGCTGCAACAAAATCAAGATCCTCAAGGTACAGATTCTTGAGTTCATCAAAATCGACTACTTCAACTTGCATTACTCTAAGAAAAAATTGTCTCCTACTTAGTGCATCTACAACCCTGTTAGATTTTCCACTTCTATGCTTCAACACAAATGTATAGCTCTGCAAGAACTCTACCCACTTCATATGCCTCTCATTCAATTTACCTTGGCTATTTAGGTACTGTAATGCATGATGATCAGTATATAAAACAAATTCCTTTGACAATAAATAATGCCTCCATTTCTTTAAAGCCTAAACTATTTCATAGAACTCTTGATCATAAACATAATACTTCTTTTTCACATCATTCAATTTTTCACTAAAATATGTAATAGGCTTACCTTCTTGGCTCAATACAGCCCCAATAGCACTTCCACTAGCATCACAATCCACCTAAAACACCTTTCTAAAATTTGGAAGTGCCAACATAGCTTGTTCTATCATCTTCTTCTTCAGCAATTCAAAACTTCTCGCAGTTGTTGTAGTCCATTTGAATTCTTTTCTATCCCCTCTTATTGTGTCAGTTAGGGGTGCACATATGCCACTGAAATTCTTAATGAACTTTCTGTAAAAACTAACTAGACCATGGAACAATCTTACCTTAGTAGTAGACCTTGGAGTAGGCCATTCCAAGATGGCTTTTACCTTCTTTGGATCCATTTTGAGACCTTCAGGTGATATAACAAACCCCAAGTAGACTAATTCTTTTTTAGCAAAGGTACACTTCTTTAGATTAATTAATAGTTTCTCTTCCCTCAACCTCTAAAAAACACTATGAATATGCAATAAATGTTCTTCCAAAGTCTTTCTGAAAATAACAATATCATCCAAATAAACAATAAAATTTTTTCCCAAGAACTTCTTAAGTACCTCATTCATAAGCTGCATGAAGGTGCTTGGGGCGTTCGTCAATCCAAAGGGCATGACAAACCACTCGTAAAGACCCTCCTTGGTCTTGAAGGCTATTTTCCACTCATCTCCTTCTCGTATTCATATATGATGATAGCTACTCTTGAGATCTATCTTATGAATTACTGAGCTCTAGTCAAGCAGTCCATAAGATCATCCATTCTTGGCAAAGGAAACTAATAGTTGATGGTTATCCTATTTATAGCTCGAGAGTCTGTACACATCCTCCACTCTCCATCCTTCTTTGGTGCTAGTACTACACATGGACTCAGGCTCTCTTGAATCAAGCCCTTCCTCAATAGCTCTTGAACCTATCTATTTAGCTCCTCAGTTTTAGTAGGAGTCATCCTGTGAGCAGCCTTGTTAGGCAAACTAGCTCCTGGGATTAAATCTATCTGATGACTGATTTGCCTTACCAGTGGCAATCCTTCTAGAAAATTATCAAAGATGATATCTCCAAAATCACCTAGTAAATCTAAAACTTCAAGTGGTATTTCAGTACTACCTTCTTTATCTTTCCTAGGAATCAAAGCATAACACATACACTGATGTTTCAAGACATCAACAAGACAAATCCTAGCACTGCTGCATACTTTTTCACCTTCCTTTTGCATGGGCTTCAGTTTGTGGCAAACTCCATCCTTTTTTAGAGAGTATGTGTTTGCATGACCATCATGTATTGCATGCCTATCAAACTGCCACGATCTTCCCAACAATAGATGGGAAACATCCATTGGAATAACATCACAGAGAACTTCATCATGGTAACTCCTAATTTTGAATTTCACTAAACATTGTTCACTTACCATGACCTTATGATCATCTTTCACCTAAGAAATCCGATAGGGCTGGGGGTGTTTCTCCCTCTTGAGCTTCAGCTTAGAGACCATCTCCTCTGATACCAAGTTATTAGTGCTACCACCATCAATGATCACATCACAACATTTATCCACACACTTACACCTAGTACAAAATAAACTCCTCCTTTGTCCTGGTTCAATCTCACAACTTAGTAGGACCCTTTCATTTACTAAATTCTCTCCTCTTTATGTAGCCTTTGAATGTGATGATTGTGTATCTACATCCACATGAGTAACCCTCGCTTGACCCTCAGCTCTCCTATCTATCCTTCCTTGTTTTTGAGGGCATTCAAAGGCATGATGACCTTCTTCACTGCAATGGAAATAGGTACCATGAAAGCATCCTCTTCCTTGTCCATGTCCTCTACCTCTTCCTCTCTTATTTTTGAAGTCTTGATCACATGAGTTGTTGAAACCCTCATTCCTCTGATTCTTGCTAGTACTCACATCTTCATTTTTCTTTTGGGTTTTATTTCAGCCTCTAGATGAGCTACCACTACCCCTTCCTCCTTGACCAGACCCTCTTTGTCTCTCTTCAAACCTCTTATTTAGCTTCTCTTCAACTCGTAGGAAAAACTAGTATGCCTCTTCAATGTCGGTCATTCTTACCAGATTTAATTCCTCCTGGATGCTAGGTCGCAACCCACTGATATAATGAGAAACCTTCTCCTTATTTGCTTCTGCATGTCCTACTCTAATCAAAAGTTGGTAAAAATCCTCTATATATTCTTGGATTGATTTTCCTACTTTCTTTAACCCATGAATCTTCTTAAATAGATCAAGCTTGTAGTCAACAAGAATGAACTACTTCTTTAGTTTGTCCACCATGCAATCCCATCTTGTGATCTTCTCCTTTCCTCTTCTATTTCTTTCCAATTGAACCTCTTGCCACCAGATTTTGGCATGGCCTTTCAGTTTTGCCTTTGTAAACTTAACCCTATCTAGATCCCTCATATCCTCATACTCAAAGTACTCTTCCGTTCCATTGATCTAGTCGATCAACTCATCTGGTTTTAGATTTCTTGAAAATACACCCACATCAATTGTAGGTCTTTTCCCAAACTTAGTAATGGCCCTAAAAAGCCTCTCCTCTACCTAATTTAGAACTTTCCCATCAACTTTCCCTTCTGGTCCAATCTCTTCTTCTTCATTGTAATCCTCACTTTCCTCACCTGCAGTAACATTTGTTCCTCTATGGAGCTCCTCTTGCAATTCTTGTACCTACCTTTGGAGGGCTCTAACCTCCTCAAGATTAATAGCTCCAACCCTTCCACCATGCTCTCTTTGTGGAGGAATCTTCTTAATTCAAACCCACAACCACATAGTCTTGGTGTAAACTACCTCACAGTCGGCGCTCTGTCTACACACTCAGGAAAACCAGCTTTGATAACACTTGATAGGGACACAACCCAAGCACAGAATGGACACAATAGAAAAGGGAAAATTTTATTAACTAAGAAACTATGCTAGTACACTTAGTGCAGAGAAATAGACTCCAAAACATGCCCTATGGGCTTATAATAGCATAAGTCTGGAGATAAATTCTTCTCCCAGTACCTTCTCTCAAACTCCACTCTAAACTGCCTTTTACAATGCCAGAAATATTCTTAAATAGACCTCGAAGTGTTAAGGATTAGGAATACATTCCAGAAAGTGCTAGTTGGCATCCACCAACCAAATAGAAGGCTCTAGAAGTCACATTAGAAGTTGGCACAAAATTAGAAGAATCCAGAAATGGTAACCGAACTTTCGGGAGGCATAACTTTTGAATGGTAGCTCTGATTGACGAATTGTTTACATTTTTGGAAAGCTCTTGAAGCGCTCTATAATCCAATGGACTAGTTTTTCTTGTCCTCCATTTTTTGGCCCTTTGCAAGGTCATTTAATTCCCCTAACCTGACTTTGAAGCATTTGTAGGAGGTCTCCAGAAATTGAAAAATAGAAATAACTTTCAAATTGATGGGCCTTTTGACCTGATTCTTTTTTTGGAAGGCTTTAAATTACAATTACATTCATCTGGAAAATTTACACTTTCTAGTTCATCAAAATGATGGCTCAATTACATACTCCTATTTTTTGGGCATTTCCACATATCCCAAGGTGATTAAAAACTCTAACCCAGAACACTAATAGTGGAACTCTAAGAGTTGGAACCTTTATTTGACCCAAATGGGTTTCCAGAAATGAAAACACATGAAAGAAAAACTAAGTCTAAGTACATTTTTTTTGGATGACATAGGATTGCCCTTATACCTCTAGATTCTCTTGCATTAGTATTCTATTTAATTAAAAGATGCTAGTGGACCTGAATGCTATGATGAAACTATGCAGGTGAATACTAATATTTAGTGGGAGTCTACAATGAAAGACGAAATGAACTCTTTACTAAAGAATAAGACATGGGATTTATGCAAGTTGCCTGCAAGTAAAAAGACTTTATAGAATAAGTGGGTTTACATGTTAAAAGAAGAGGAAGGAGGTAAGAAAATATTTAAAGCTAGGTTAGTTGTAAAAGAATTTTCACAAGAAAAAAGAATCGATTTTTGATGAGATATTTTCTCTTATTGTTAAATTGAATTCTATACATAATATTTTAAGTATTTTGGCTACTAAAGATTTGCATTTAGAGTTGCTTGATGTGATTTGGATGAAGAGATATATATGGCTTAGCCATGGGGATTTGAGGTCACAGGTAAGGAGAACTTATTGTGCAAATTGAAGAAAAGTTTATATGGCTTGAAGGAAGCACCTCGATAATGGTATCTGAAATTTGACAGTTTTATGCATGAGCATGGATACAATAGGTGTCATTCAGATAACTATGTTTACTTTAAGAGGTTGGATGATGATAACTACATTATTTTATGTTTATATGTTGATGATATGCTTGTAGCTAGGTCTAACATGGATCACATTAAAGGGTTGAAACACTAGCTAGCACATGCATTTGCTATGAAGGATTTGGGAGCAGCAAATCAAATCCTCGGTATGAAGATTTGCAAAGATAGGAAGAACAAAAAATTGACACTATCTCAGACTGATTATGTTGAGAAGGTGTTTCAACATTTCTCTATGGAGAACGCTACAGTTGTCAGCACACCTTTACCTAGTCATTTGAAGTTGACTAAGGAGAGCTGTCCCAAGACATAAGAAGAGGAGGAAGATGTCCAAGGTACCCTATACTTCAGCTATAGGAAGCTTGATGTATGCTATGGTATGTACTAGGCCAGATATTGCACATACAATGGGAGTCATTAGTAGGTATATGAGTCATCCAAAAATTGAGCATTGGAATGTAGTCGAATGGATTCCTAGATATTTGAAAGGAGCATCTAATAAGTGTTTACACTTTGGGGGCTCTACTACTTATTTATAGGGCTATGTTGACTCAAATTTGGTAGGGGATATTGATACTAGCTGGAGTACTACAAGTTATGTCTTTACTATTGGTGGGGTAGTCATGAGCTAGGTTTCTAGGTTATAGAAGGTTAATGCTTTATCCACTATAGAGGTAGAGCATGTTGCTACTATAGAGGCAACCAAGGAGATGATATGGCTTCAGTTCTTTTTGGAATAATTGGGACATCCTTAGAAGGATAATTATTTATTTACAGATAGTCAGAGTGCCATTCTTCTTGCGAAGAATTTAGCTCTACATTCAAAGAGAAAACACATACAATTGTGGTAACATTTTATTCAATCTATTTTGGAGGATGGACAGTTAAAGCTAGACAAGATACATACATATGACAAACCAGTAGATATGTTTACCAAGGTAGTAACAAGGGAGAAGTTGAACTCCTTATTGACTTCTTGACAACATGGAAGTTTGTGTACATGTTGTCAACACCTTGTCATACTTATCCTCTTACCTACCTTGAGGGTAATCCACCTTTTATGGATGTATGTTGAGTTCTCATGCTTATCTCCTAGCACTTTCTAGCTCACTCTAGAAGCTTCCTAGAGGCCTTTATATTCAGGCTCTCCTATTGTAATTTCATATCTTTTGCATATCATATTGTATAGTAATTTCATTTTCTCATTGTTGCAATATAATTTATCTTTGTTTCTTCAAGCTCTTGTTCCTTCTTTGTTTTCTCTTTTGCAAGTTATTTTCATGCAGGTGATCTTGGTGCACTATAAAGTTGACTTTCATCAACTTCTATAAAATTACTATAGTTTCTTTGGTTGTATCAGTATACATTCTTTTCAGATTCCTTAGCAATTACCTAAGGTTATATTGGACTTTTATAGTGAAAAACCTTGAGAGTTTAGAAAAAAAGAGAAAAACCTAGGTACCACAAGTGTACACTGACATATTCAATCCTTTCAAAGTGTCTTATCTATCAAGCAAGAGTTGAAGTCCTAGGTTTTTGTGATTGATTTCTTTTTATGTTTAAGATTCATTCATATTGTCTCGTGATATTTTCCCTTGAGTTGACAAGTTATTGCATTATACTTTTCCCTAGTGAGAGGGTGACAACTTGGTCAAGGTTTTGAAGCTATTTCTTAGTGAAATATAATCCCATAAATGGTTGACAAGATAAAAATTACACAAGCTTATACAAGAGCCAATCTCGTTGTACCATTATATACTAATTTACCTCAAGGTGGTAGAAAAAACCAAAATAGAAAGAAAGAATATATAAATCCTACTTAGAACCAAGGGGTAGTACATCAATAAACTCTCAATACCAACCAGTGGTCAGGAGATAATCTTCTTCATTAAGTTCTAAATTAGAGAGCACAAGGCTCTCAGGAGGAATATTTAGTACCCAATCGAAAGATGAAAGGTCTTATCAAGATAAGAATATGTCTCCAATGAGAGATGCATTACGTAGATCAGATATGATAGATGAAATGAATCATAGGTTGGGATATAAGAATTTAATGGAGGATCCTTTTAATCCTAGAGCAGTTCCATATATGGTGACAAACCTTATAGATCTAGATGATCTTGCTAATTCATAAGCCACTTCCGTAGATCTAGAAGAGGTATACTCAAAGATAGGAGTTCTAAAGAAGTTGGTCATAGAAGAAGAAGCTAAACATGCTCATTTAGAGAAAGAAAGAGAGCAAGCCACCTTGAATGCCATTATTGAAAGAGATAATTTTCTTAGAAGAAAGGACTTTAGTCCTTCATGTCGATGTTTTTGGAGATATAGATAGCTTGAAAGATAAGATTCAAGAAGAAGAAAAACATACAAGCCAAAGTCAAGAACCTATCATATCCCAAGTCCAACCCTACAAGCCTGCCTAAGTAGACCCTGTAGAACCTATTGTCAAGAAGACAAATAAAGGAAAAGGAAAGGATGTAGGGATCCATATAAATGAACCTCAAGTTGCCATAAATAAGCCCTCAACTCCTGCCATGTCTAAGATGGATTTGGATTTGGAAAAGGCTAGACAAGAGAAGAAGGACCTTGCAAAATAGCTTAAGAAGGTTGAAAATAAGCTTAGGTAGTAGAAACTAAGTGAAAAATTAATCCAATTCTACCTTAGCTTCATGGAAAAATCTGTCCACCCAAGCTACACCTTCTATACCTACTTGTAGACCAATTGTTTCTAAACAAACTATATCTCAATCTACACTTGCTTCATCATCTCCCATTAGTACCCATATTCCTATTGTTCAAATACAATAGTCTTAAAATGTTGTCCATAACTAGGCCAACATAGTAAGCACATTCAATACTATTGGTTTTCAGAAGAAGCCCATATATATGGAAAAGTATAGGAAAATGTCATTCTTAGGTATCCAAGGTTTTCCACATCCAATATCATTTGACTTAAGAGACAAAGTTGTCATTTTTTTTGGAAATAATGTTGTTACTAGTGAGGAACATTTGAGAATTTTCATAGACATGTTAAATGATTTTAAAGTTGAACATGAGGATGTGGTGATAAGTTGTTTGTTTATTCATTAATGGAAGATGCAAGGGATTCATTTAGAAGACTAATAGATGATAGCATTAGTTCTTGGAGTGATTTAGAAAAATTGTTCAAGGAATAGTATGGAGATAACACTAATGCTTGTTTTATGTTGAATGACTTCAACAACATAAAAAAGAACTCTAATGAATCTAAATTTTATTTTAATGCAAGGTTTCAAAATGGAATGTACAAATTGTTTTAGGTTATGAGATTGAATGAGGATGTCTACCTTACAACATGTTTTAATGCTTTTGATAGAAAAATGACTTATTAGTTTAGAGATAAAGATCTCAAAACTTTGAGGGATGCTTACAAGGTAGCAATGAATATTAAAAATAATAGAAAAGCATCTGGTTAGCTAGGAAGGAGAGATGATCTAAAGTTGTTCAATCTTAAGAAGAATAAAAAGGAGAATGATAAAACTCTTGTAGGTAAGAAGCTTGAGGAAGCCACAATAGGTAAAGTATTGGATTTATTGAAGAAGATGAACCCACCATCTTTCAACACACACAAACCTAATGTTGGTGAATAGGACCCAGTGAACAACAACCATTTCAATAGACAACCAAGAATGAAGAATTACCCTTATACAACTCAATGGAAAGATGCTAAACCAATTCCTAATTAGACCCAAAATGTGAAAGAGAAGGGTACCCCTAATCCTCAAAAAAGGAATTCTATTGACATGAATGATGATGTACCATGGTACATCATATGTCAATCACCTGACTCCTCAAATTATTATGTAGTTCCTCAATCATTTGCTATAGATCAAAATTCTTAGAATGAGGAGGAAGAAGAAGAGAAGAATCATGATGATGTAAGCTATAATATGGTTAATATGTGTGATGATTATGGAGATTGTGACTTAGAAGAACATGAAAATGACATTGCTAGTCAAAGAGCTATCTATCAGTAACACCATCAACAAATATTTTCTGATGATGGAGACTATGATGAAGACAAGGTATGTGTTACATCCTCAATTGTGGATCATATAAATTTGAGAATGCCTTCTAAAGAGGAGATTGATTGAATTACTATAGAAATGATTTCTCAAGTTCATAGCAATTATAATTTCAGAAGTAGGATAGTTGGTAATGAAACCAATAAACCTTCTAGTATTTTTATAAAAGACATTACACATAAGATGAAGGATGATAATAAGAAAATTAATGTAGAGGTAGTAAAAGTCAAAGATAGTAAGGTCAAGAAATGGGAGCCAAAAAGGAAGGTCCAATTTCAAACAAATGAGACACCTAGAGTAGTGGTGCAAGAGAAGAAGTTAGGATCTAATTTTGCTAAGCAAATAATAGTTCCTACTACTTAAAAAATTGCAGTTCTAGATATGCTTGTAAAACCTACTATCTCTGAACCTATTGATATGATATCTATGCTACCACAAATAAGTATCAAAGTACCTTTATCTAGATTGTTTAAGACTAATGAATATAAGAGCAAAGCTTTATCATGGTTGGGTGGAATACTAACTAATATTCATACTATTGAGAAAGATACTATGCAAAAAACCCTAGTAGTAGTAGAATATAGTGGCATTATATCCCAAATTCCACAAATGTTTTTAGATGATTCATCAGTGGCTTATTTAGAGGATATTGACCCATTTTTTCTTAGTCTGATCATATTAAAGGGAAAAACTCTAAAAAATTGCATGATAGACTCAAGAGCTTCAAACACTATTATGTCTTTCAAAGTCATGGAGGCCTTAGGTGTAAAAGTAGACACCAAAAAAGGTAGGTGTAGAGGTATGGATGCTAGGGAAGTTGGTATCATAGGTACTATCAATGCATTACCTTTCAAGCTAGTTGCATACCTTGATGTAGAATTGACAATGTTAGTCTTTGTAATTGATATTTCTCCACATTATGGAATGTTGCTATCTAGAAAATGGAGTTCTTGTATGGGAGATAGCCTACAATGTGACTTATCATATGCAACATTGTGCATAGGAGATAAGGCTATTAGGGTAGATAGGGAGCCAAGGGTCAATCACATTTTTGGAGATAAAATTAATAAAGATTCCACTTGTTTCTTAGACATTGGTGTGAATGCATTCATGGCATAACTGATAATCCAATAAGTTGAGAAACTCCCTGCTGTGATTGCACATGAGGTTGAGTGTTGTATGGATTCACCAATTCTATGGACCATGTATTTTGATGGGGCAAGTTCTAAAGAAGGTTTAGGGGTAGGAGTAGTTTTTTTTCCCTTGAAAATAATACATTCAAATATTTATTCACATTAAATTTTTCATCCACCAATAATATAGTAGAATATGAAGCTCTCTTATTAGGATTGAGAGTTGCAACCCATCATGAAATCAAGAAGTTGCATGTTATTAATGACTCCAGATTGGTGGTTTCCCAAGTTAGAGAAACATATGTATCAAAAAATAGAAGATTAAAGCAATATAGAAATGTTGTATGGGATTAGATTGAGTTATTTGATGCATTTGGTATTTCTTGGATGGAAAGGAGTCAAAATAAGATGGATGATCTATTGGAAAATGTAGCTATCAAGCCCAAGTATGTATCATTTGCTATAATTTCATAGATTAAGGTGTAGAATTGGCCTTCAATGCTTGACAATATAGAGTATTGACAAGTCTTTGAGGATGATAGAGATATTTTAAGTTTCTTGTCAAGTGAAGATAAATACCATGGCCAAAATTTAGATTTTAGTGCTTTAATTGAAAAAATAGATGGTAAGGAAACAATATCTAGTCAGAAGATTATACAATTGAAAACCAACAAAGTACTCAAAGGGTTAGTGGTTTTGGAGAATATGTTTGATAACCAAGCTAGGGTGAATTCTAGAATCATAGAACATAAACCCCAAGAATTGGAAGAGATAAACCTTGGTACTTCTAAAGTCCCAAAGAAGGTTTATATTGGTCAAAATTTATCTACTAAAATCATAAAGCCTCTTCGTAATCTAATGAGAAAGTACACGCATGACTTTGCATGGCCTTATGATGATTTTAAGGCCTATAGATAAGACCTATTCTGGCATGTCATACCACTCAAAGAAAATCTTAAACCTTTTAGGTAGAAGCAGAGACCAATGAATCCTATGTTACTCCCTAAAATGCTAGAAGAGTTAATGAAGTTGATGGATGGGGGGATAATCAAACCAATTAGGTATTCTATGTGGGTTTCAAAATTGTTGCCTATTAGAAAGAAGAATGGAGACATAAGGCTATGTGTAGACTTTAGGAACTTGAATATTTCTTCCTTAAAAGACAACTATAGGTTACCAAGCGTGGAAGCTATGTTGCAACAAGTGATTGGTTTTGAATTAATGTCTATGATGGATGGATTCTCAAGATATAATTAGGTCCTTGTAAATGAAAAGGAACAATTTAAGATAGCTTTTACAACTCCATGGGGTACTTATGTATATGTGAGAATGCCATTTGGGTTAATTAATGTAAGAGCAACTTTTTAGAGGGTCATGGATGTAGCTTTCCATGATTACATTAACAATTTTATGGTAGTATACCAAGATGACCTTACAACATATTCCAGGAACATTGAGGACCATTGTAGACACCTAAAGGAGATTTTTATCAAGGACTTAGAATATGGAGTATCATTGAACCTAAAGAAGTGTATCTTTGGGGCAACAAAAGGGAGACTACTAGGTCATATAGTATCAAAGGATGGTGTAAAGATAGATCCTAAAAGAGTGGCAGCCATTGATAAAGTTTCTAAGCCAAATAATGTAAAAGGAATACAATCATTCTTTGGGCAAGTCAATTTTTTGAGAAGGTTTTTGACAAAAAATTTTGAAATTAGTAGACCTATCTCCAAATTGCCCAAAAAGAGTGATATTTATAAATTGGGATGGTGAATCTTTCCAAAATTTTCATGAAATTAAAACAACCATAAAGAATGCTCCAGTCCTTAGAACTCCCGATTACACAAAACCCATGCATATATTTTCTTTTGCATCCTTTCATACTATGGTAGTAGTCCTATTATAGAAGAATGAAGAAGGATATGAACAAGCTATTGAATTTTTTAGAAAATCCCTCCTACCTACTAAATTGAATCATGAAATAAATGAGAAACATGCTTATGCCTTGGTAAAAGCTATCAAAGCCTTCAAGTGTTATCTTGTAGGTGCTATTTTTGTGGCATTTGTACCTAGTGTAGCTATAAAGAATATATTTTCTCAACATGAAGTATCAGGTAGAAGATGCATATCGATCAATAGAATTCAAGAATTCAACATTGATATCTAGATCACCAAGTTGGTAAGAGGTCAAGGGCTAGCAAAGCTTATGGCTTAGTCCAACTTAGATGCTAATTAGGTAAATATAGTAGTAGATGACCTTAGATTAGATGTATGTGACATGGATCATTTTTAATGGTATTACCAATATTATATATTATTTACAACACATGGAAGCTCCTTCCCATTTGACAAATAATGAGAAGATAAGCACAAAATTCTAGGCCATCAGGGATATTATTGTTAGGAACATTTTGTGGTGGAGAAACTTTGAGGGAGTGTTAGTGAAATGTATTGATCAAGATAAATCCAAACAAATATTGAATGAGATGCATGCAGGAGTTTGTGGAGGACACTATATGGCTAAAATCATGGTCCACTATGTGATGAGAGCTAGATTTTAGTGGTCTTCTCTTTTCAAAGATGTTCAGGTAATGGTTAGAAGATATGATGCTTGTTAGAGATTTTTAGGTAGGCTAAAATTCTCTAGGAGTACTCCTTTAAAAATAGTTGAAGTACAAGAACCTTTCTAGCAATGGGGTATTGATTTTATAGGTGAAATATGCCCCAAGTCTAGTACTAGTTATTCATGGATTTTGGTGGCTATTGACTATTTTACAAAGTGGGTAGAGGCTATTCCACCAAGGAATGCTACTAGTAAGGTAGTAAATAATTTTCTTCTGAACAATATTATTTCAAGATTTTGATGGCCACAAAAGATTGTATCTAATAATGCAATGTGTTTTAGGTTAGACGAAATTATAAAGTTTTGTGATAAATATGGTATAACAAGGTCAACATCTTCCCCTTTTCATCCACAAGGAAATGTACAAGCTAAATAAATAAATAAAATCTTGTTAAGAGTAATAAAAAGAACTTTGTATGATAATAAAAAGGCATGGGATTCCAGACTACAAATGCCAATATGGTCTGGCAAGGTAACAATGAAGAAAGCTATAAGTGTAGCACCCTTTGATATTATATATGAGATCTAGGCAAGAATTCCTTAGAACAATCTAGTAGGTTAATACAATTACATTCAGATATACAATGAGGATATTATTGATGACATGCAAGAAAGGATGGATGAATTAGTAGGGCCAACTAAGACTAGGAAGGAAGCTTCTCTCAGAAATCAAAAGTTGTAATTACAAGTCAAAACACTTTATGAAAGAAAAATAGTGAATAAGAAGTTTGAAATTTAAGATTTAGTCCTCATGTGGAATGCTAGGACTGAGGATAAGGGAAATCATGGTAAATTTGATCCTATATAGCTAGGTCCTTATTTGATTAAAGCCACATGGGGGGATTACTCTTATATTTAGAAGGATCTATCATGCAATATTCTTGAACTGCCAATTCATAGATAGTTCTTGAAGAGGTATTTTTGATAAAATACTTGTTTCTCACATGAAGATTAGTTTTAGGGTTCCTCTATATTTTCTATGAATTCTTTATGTTCTCTATATAATCCTTGTATATTTCTTTTCTCAAGTTGTTCCTCTCTCAGAGTTGTCAAGTGAGAAATGGGTCGGGTTTGTGGTCTACTTCTCCCAAGGATTCTGAGTCCTTGTATGAATTTTCCATATTCATCGTCCCTAGATAGAGCCATTGTTGGTCATATTTTCACTTTATGCTTTACTAAGTATGTTTCATAGTGAATTTTCTTTGCTCTTTATGTGCAAATTAGGATTTGGTCTCTTTTAAACTTATTAACCCTAAGAAAAACCCTAATTATTGCTCTGCAACCTTGTGCCCTAAGCAAGCTTTGTATATTGTTTTCTTGTCTTTAAAATCGAGCAAGAAAATTATTTTAAAAATATACCTTTCTAGGAACCTTTAAAAAGATATTTCATTTTTTTCCATAAATCTTCAATATAATCTTTATAGTTAGATCTTTTTAAGATCAACGGTAGTTGCCATGTCATTATAAGAATTTGCATGCATTTTACTACATATGACATGGCTACCAAGAAAGTACTACATATGGGACATTGTTAGTAAATAAGAATAGTTTCAAGGTAAATTGCTCACACTATCATATATCTTTTAGATCAATGGTGGTTTCCATGTCATCACCAGAAGTCATAAGGTTTTTATTGGTCATCATATAGCAACTGCCACAAAAAAGAGACACGGTGAGACCAACTCCGAAGATGGGCACCAGAATTTTAATTTCCATTAATAAGTCTCAATTGCATGTTGGAATGTTAGAGATGTCAAGTGCAATTAAAGATATATCCTAACAAGAAAGCATTGTTGATCCACACTATTAGTTTTCATTGAAATCAATAGTGGTCGCTATGTCACCATCAGAAGTTGCAAGAATTATACTGGTAACAACATGACAACCTCCAGTGAAAACAGAATACAATGGGACTTGTTTTCAAAAGTAGCACCAAAAATATTACCTGTCATAAATAGCCATGTCAACATGCTAGAATAGTCTAGTGTCATATGGCACTGTGGATCTACACTTAGGGAAATGTACTTGTTGATTTGTGCCATCAAATCTCTCCTAGATTAAGTATGGTCTCTATGTTGATATGGAAATTTGCTCAATTTTTACTATTCCCGACATGGTGACCAAATGAAAGATAAAAGGACTCACCACATTTGTAATGAAATAATCATGAAACATTCATTGTTAGATCTTTTTGAGATCAATGATGGTTGCTATAAGGAGTTGCTTGATGTTTATGCTTAGCAACATTGCTAGAGTGTGACATGTGTCCAAAAGTGCCAGTGGGTCTAGTGTAACTTGCTAGCAATAAAAGGATAGGCCTATGTGGAGAGTTTTGATTGGACTGACTTCCATCTTGGATGATTGAAGCTAAGTCATTAGATCATTGGGTTTTTTAAAATTGATTGCTTGTTTTTAAAATTAGAAGGTGGTGCCACCTTGTTCTCCTTATGATCCATTTATGAAAATTAAGGCTCCCCATGTGAAATAGAACTAAAGATATATTGCAAGATTTCATAATTTCCTCTCCACATAAAAAAATTTCAAATTCTTAGAATCGTTAGATCGTTTTAAGATCAATGGATGTCACTTTTTCACCAAAAAGAGTTGCAAGGTGTTTATTCTTGGTGACATAGCAATAATACAACACATGTCTAGCAGGCCCATCTCAGTTATAATGTGGTTGCTTTATCCCTACTGTCAAATTGAAAGTTAATCAATGGATGCCACTATGTCATTATATACAATTGCAAGGTCTTTACTCTTGGTGACATAGTGACAAGGTGACACATAGCATGGTGGCCCACTTTCACAAGATTTTAAAGTATCATCCTTGATTGTCAAATGCATGAAAGATCAAAGACTATCATTATGTTGCTAATAGAAATAACTCGACCTTTATCTATAGAGACATAGTGATAGATCGACACGTGCCCTATGACATATATGAGTAATATGCAAGTTTCTAGAGAGATGAATAAAGGTATATCTATCAAGTTTCAATTAGGTTACTACTAGGTTAGATGGTTGAAGTTGAGTCAAATTGTGTTTTCTTTCCTAATTGTCAGATTTTATGAATTAGCGGCTCATTTTCAAACTCAAAAGGGAATGCCACTCTTTTTTCTTGGTACCCATTGATGGGAATTAAAAGCTTCTCATGTGAACTAATATAGGGAATGTAGTTAAGAGGATCGAGACTTTTATTTTGAAAATAGATTTTTTGAAATCTTGGAGCCTGGTAATTGTCAAAAAATCTGTTATTTTTCCTCGTTGAGCCATGAATTTTTCTATGTCAACAATCCATTATAGCATTCAAAGAAGAAGTGAAAAGGCCAAGTAAGTATCTTCCTCTACATATAAATAAGAATTCTAGTAATTTACTCATTGTCATTCATTATTCCTACAAAGTAGGGTTTTTCTAGGAAGGTTGATTAAGCCAATAGAAATATGGGTATGTGCAGGATCACGGTGTACCAAACTATGGCCTTAAGTGGCAGTGAAAATCAGCAAATCAAGTTTATGTCAACTTGACACATAATTTTGAAGTGGTTATGGACTTTATATCAAAAAGTTGTAAGAAAATAATCTGTAAGAAATTGAATGTAGTTTCTAAACTACTAGGCCTTATAAGGAGAAAAAAATAATTAATTGGTCAAAAGTTTGAATTTTAATACAATACTAAGAAAATTTCAGGGCGAAAATAAAAAGTAGGTGTATGTCTGACCACCTTAATCAAAATAAAATCATAATATTTTTTTAATATAATTATAGATATGAAAAGTAGACTCATGCCTGAATGTGACGCATATTTTTTGATATTTTTATTCCAAATAAATAATTAAATATGAATTTTCTACCAAAAGTTTTTTGAAAAAAAAAGTACCATGTCTGACCACCCTAACTAATAGAAAAGTTTACCAAAATTTTTTTTTTCTTATACTAACCAAAGTATAGAATGTGACACAACTTTTAGATTTAAAAAATGTTATACCATTTGAAAGTTATAGCTATTTTTCAATCAGTATGTCAATCAACACTTTACAGTTATCTTCATTGATAATTAACTAATAAATACATATCGAACTCAGAATTTGACAGAAATTATATTGACGGAATCTAGAGAGTGATATTAAAAAAAAAATTTCATTTTATTCAATTTCGATCAAAATAACATTGTCAGACAGCTACTCGAAGTCTGAGTATCACTAAAACCCTCTTCAAACACGTCTTTTGGGTTGACTAGGTAGGCTTGGTAAATACCGACCCAAATCGTTGAATTGGATATTCGATTATAAATATGATATCTGATATGTTACAATTGGCAAATTCAAAATCCCAACCCATTTTGGAGGGAAAATTGGGTTTAAACATCATAGCTTATTATTTATAAATTATTTCACTTATATTACTATATAAAGATGCATTTCAATAAATTATATATATATATATATATATATATATATATATATATATATATATATATATATATATATATATTAACATAATATAAAGATATAAAATATAATCTAGCAATATATAATATTATATTATGTTAATCTTATTACAATCTATAAATATAATTTATATTATTATTATTTTTACTAAATATAATAACGTAATATATATATATAATACGTATTCTATATTATAATGTTAATATGTATGTTATTAATATATATATATATATATATAATAACGTAATATTTTCATTAAATATAATATGTATTATAATTATATATATATATATATTAATATGTATGTTATATATATATATATATATAATAACATAATATTTTCATTAAATATAATAAAGTAATACATATATATATATGTTATTAATATATAATAACGTCATAGGTATATTGTATATGTTAATAATATGCATATCTATTATATTAAATATGTATACATATTAATATATATGAGTCAAAGGGGGTCATAGGTCAACCATTGACCTCCATTGACACATTAAACGATGACATATGTGCGTAGGGGTCCAAGGAGCCCTAGGGACATATTACAATAGTTAATATGGGTCAAAAGGGGTCATAGGGTGACCTATGACCCCTTTCACCCATTAAATGACGATATATGTCCCTACAGGTCCTAAGACCCCGAGGGACATATTTGAATCATTCATATGGGTCAAAGGGGGTCATAGGGTGACCTATGACCCCCTTTGACCCATTAAACGACGACATATGTCTCTAGCGGTCCTAGAACCCTTAGGGACATATTCGAATGGGTAATATGGGTCAAAGGGGATCATAGGTCCCTTTGACCCATTAAATGATGACATATGTCCCTAGGGGTCCTAGAACCCCTAGGGACATATTCAAATGGGTAATATGGGTCAAAGGGGGTCATAGGATGACCTATGACTCTCTTTGACCCATTAAACGATGACATATGTCTCTAAGGGTCCTAGAAACCCTAGGGCCATATTCGAATGGGTAATATGGGTCAAAGGGGGTCATAGGGTGACCTATGACCCTCTTTGACCCATTAAATGATGACATATGTCACTAGGGGTCCTTCGACCCCTAGGAACATATTCGTTCATATGGGTCAAGGGGGTCATAGGTGACTTATGACCCCCTTTGACCCATTAAATGACGACATATGTCTCTAGGGGTCCTAAAAACCCTAGGGATATTTCAAATTGTTCATATGGGTAATGATGACATATGTCTCTAGGGGTCCTAGAACCCCTAGGGACATATTCGAATTGTTCATATGGGCCAAAGGGGGTCATAGGGTGACATATGACCCCCTCTGACCCATTAAACGACGACATATGTCTCTTGGGGTCCTATAACCCCTATGGACATATTCGAATCGTTCATATGGGTCAAAGGGGGTCATAGGGTGACCTATGACCCCCTTTGACCTATTAAATGATGACATATGTCCTTAGGGGTCCTAGGACCCCTAATATTTGAATCGTTCATATGGGTCACTCTATGACCCCCTTTGATCCATTAAACGACAACATATGTCTTTAGAGGTCCTAGAACTCCTAGGGACATATTCAAATTGTTCATATGGGTCAAAGGGGGTCATAAGGTGACCTATGACTCCCTTTGACACATTAAACGTCAACATATATCCCTAGGGGTCATAAGACCCCTAAGGACATATTCAAATTGTTCAAATTGTCAAAGGGGGTCATAGGGTGACTTATGACCCCCTTTGACCCATTAAACGACGACATATGTCCCTAGGGGTCCTAAGACCCCTAGGGACATATTCGAATGGGCCATATGGGTCAAAGGGGGTTATAGGGTGACTGCTAACCCCCTTTGACCCATTAAACTATGACATATGTCCCTAGGGATTCTAGTACCTCTAAGGACATATATGAATCATTCATATGGGTCAAAGGTGGTCATAGGGTGACCTATGACCCCCTTCGACCCATTAAACGATGACATATGTCCCTAGGGGTCTTAGGAATCCTAGGGACATATTCAAATCATTCCTATGGGTCAAAGGGGGTCATAGGGTGACCTATGACTCCCTTTGACCCATTAAATGATGACATATGTCCCTAGGGGTCATGGGACACTTAAGGACATATTTGAATCATTCATATGGGTCAAAGGGAGACATCGGGTTACCTATGACCCCCTTTGACCCATTAAACGACAACATATATCCCTAGGGGTCTTAGGACCCCTAGGGAAATATTCGAATGGGCCATATGGGTCAAAGGGGGTCATAGGGTGACCTATGACCCCCTTTGATCAATTAAACAACGACATATGTCCCTAGGGGTCCTAGGACCCCTAGGGACATATTAGAATCATTCATATGGGTCAAAGGGGGTCGTAGGGTGACCCATGACCCCCTTGACCCATTAAACGATGACATATGTCCCTAGGGGTCCTAGGAACCTTAGGGACATATTCGAATCGTTCCTATGAGTCAAAGGGGGTGATAGAGTGACCTATCACCCCGTTTGATGACTTAAACAATGACATATGTCCCTAGGGGTCCTAGGAATCCTAGGGACATATTCGAATCGTTCCTATGGGTCAAAGGGGGTAGTAGGGTGACCTATGACTCCCTTTGACTCATTAAACAATGACATATGTCCCTAGGGATCATGAGACCTCTAAAGACATATTCAAATCGTTCATATGGGTCAAAAGGAGACATAGCGTGACCTATAAACTCTTTTGACCTATTAAATGACAACATATGTCCCTAAGGGTCCTAAAAACCCTAAGGACATATTTGAATGGGCCATATGGGACAAAGGGGGTAATAGGGTGGCCTATGACCGCCTTTGACCCATTGAACGACGACATATGTCCTTAGGGGTCCTATGACCCCTAGGGACATATTCGAATCATTTATATGACTCAGAGGGGGTCATTGGGTGACCTATGACCCCTTCTGACCCATTAAATGATGACATATGTCCCTAGGGGTCTTAGGACCCATAGGGACATATTCGAATCATTCATATGGGTCAAAGGGGGTCATAGGGTGACCTATGACCCCCTTTAACCTATTAAACGATGACATATGTCCCTAGAAGTCCAAGTACCCCTAGGGACATATTCGAATCATTCACATGGGTCAAAGGGGGTCATAGGGTGACCTATGATTGTCTTTGACCCATTAAACGATGACATATGTCCTTAGGGGGCCAAGGAACCCTAGGGACATATTCAAATAGTTCATATGGGTCAAAGACCCATTAAATGATGACATATGTCTCTGGGAGTCTTAGGACCCATAGGGACATATTCAAATTGTTCATATGGGTCAAAGGGGGTCATAGGTCACCTTTGACCCATTAAACGATGACATATGTCCCTAGGGGTCATAGGACCCCTAAGGACATATTCAAATTGTTCTAATTGGTCAAAGGGGGTCATAGGGTGACTTATGACACTCTTTGACCCATTAAATGACGACATATGTTCGTAGGGGTCCTAGGACCCCTAGAGACATATTCAAATTGTTGATATGGGTCAAAGGGGGTCATAGAGTGACCTATGACCCCCTTTGACACATCAAATGACAACATATGTCCCTAGGTGTCCTAAGACCCCTAGGGACATATTCAAATTGTTCCTATGGGTCAAAGGGGGTGATAGGGTGACCTATGAACCCCTTTGACTCATTAAACGATGACATATGTCCCTAGGGGTCATAAGACCCATAGGGACATATTTGAATTGTTCATATGGGTCAAAGGGGATCATAGGGTGACCTATGACCCCCTTTGACCTATTAAAGAATGACATATGTCCCTAGGGGTCCTAGGTCCCCTAGGAAATTATTAGAATCATTTCTATGGGTCAAAGGGGGTCATAGGGTGACCTATCACCCCCTTTGACCCATTAAATGACAACATATGTCCCTAGGGGTCCTAGGACCCCTAGGGACATATTCAAATTGTTCATATGTGTCAAAGGGGGTCATAGGGTGACCTATGACCCCCTTTGACCCATTAAATGATGACATATGTCCCTAGGGGTCGTAGGACCCATAGAGACATATTCGAATCATTCATATGGTTAAAAGGGGGTCATAGGGTGACCTATGACCCCTTTTGACCTATTAAACGATGACATATGTCCCTAGGGGTCCAAGGACCCCTAGGGACATATTCGAATCGTTCAGATGGGTTAAAGGGTGTCATAGGGTGACCTATGACCCCCTTTAACCCATTAAATGATGACATATGTCCCTAGGGGTCCAAGGACCCCTAGGGACATATTCAAATAGTTCATATGGGTCAAAGGGGGTCATAGGGTGACCTATGACCCCCTTTGACCCATTAAACAATGACATATGTCCCTAGGGGTCCAAGGACCCATAGGGACATATTCAAATCTTCACATGTGTCAAATGGGGCCATAGGGTGACCTATGAGCCCCTTTGACCCGTTAAACGACGACATATGTCCCAAGGGGTCATAAGACCCCTAAGGACATATTAAAATTGTTCCAATTGGTCAAAGGCAGTCATAGGTCCCTTTCACCCATTAAACGACGACATTTGTCCCTAGGGGTCCTAGGACCCTTAGGGGCATATTCGAATCATTGATATGGGTCAAAGGGGGTCATAGGGTGACCTATGACCCCTTTTGACCCATTAAATGATGACATATGTCCCGAGGGGTCCTAAGACCCATATTGACATTTTTGAATCATTCATATGGGTCAAAGGGGGTCATAGGGTGACCTATGACCCCCTTTGACCCATTAAACAATGACATATGTTGCTAGGGGTCCTAGGACCTCTAAGAACATATTCGAATCATTCATATGTGTCAAAGGAGGTCATAGCATGACCTATGACCTCCTTTGACCCATTAAATGACGACATATGTCCGAAGGGGTCCTAAGACCCATTGGGACATATTCAAATCATTCATATGGGTCAAAGGGGGTCATAGGGTGACCTATGTCCCTCTTTAACCCATTAAATGATGACATATTCCTCTAGGGGTCCTAAGAACCATAAGGACATATTCGAATCATTCATATGGGTCAAAGGGGGTCAGAGGGTGAGCTATGAGCCACTTTGACCCATTAAACGACGACATATGTCCCTAGTTATCCTAGGACTGCTAGGGGCATATTTGAATCATTCCTATGGGTCAAAAGGGGTCATAGGGTGACTTATTACCCCCTTTGACCCATTAAACGACGACATATGTCCCGAGTGGTGCTAGGACCCCTTGGGACATATTGGGTCAAAGGGGGTCATTGGGTGACTTACGACCCCTTTTGACCCATTAAACGATGAAATATGTTCCTAGTGGTGCTAGGACCCCTTGGGACATATTTAAATCATTCCTATAGGTCAAAGGGGGTTATAGGGTGGCCTATAACTCCTTTGACCCATTAAATGATGACATATGTTCTGGAACATATTCAAATCGTTTATATGGGTCAAAGGGGGTCATAGGGTGACCTATGTCCCACTTTGACCCATTTAACGACGACATATTTCTCTAAGCGTCTTAGGACCCATGGGGACATATTCGAATCGTTCATATGGGTCAAAAGGGGTCATAGAATTCCCTATGACCCCTTTTGGCCTATTAAACGACGTCATATGTCCCTAGGTTTCCTAAGAACCATAAGGACATATTTGAATCATTCATATGGGTCAAAGGAGGTCATAGGGTGACCTATGACCCCCTTTGACCCATTAAAAGATGACATATGTCCCTAGGGGTCCTAGGACCCCTAGCGACATATTCGAATCGTTCCTATGGGCCAAAGGGGGTCATAGGGTGACCTATCACCCCCTTTGACCCATTAAATGATGACATATGTCCCTAGGGGTTCTAGGACCCATAGAGACATATTCGAATCGTTCATATGGGTCAAAGGGGGTCATAGGGTGACCTATGAACCCTTTTGACTCATTAAACGATGACATATGTCTCTATGGATCATAGAAACCATAAGGACATATTCAAATCGTTCATATGGGTCAAAGGGGGTCATAGGGTGACTAATGACCCCCTTTGAACTATTAAATGACAACATATGTCTCTATGGGTCCTAGGATCCCTAGGGACATATTCGAATCATTCTTATGGGTCAAAGGGGATCATATGGTGACCTATAACCTCCTTTGACCCATTAATCGATGACATATGTCCCTAGGGGTCCTAAGACCCCTAGGGACATATTCAAATGGGCCATATGAATCAAGTGGGGTCATAGGGTGACTTAGGACCCCCTTTGACCCATTAAACGATGACATATGTTCCTAGGGGTCCTAGGACCCCTAGTGACATATTCAAATCCTTTCTATGGGTCAAAGAGGGTCATAGGGTGACCTATGACCTCCTTTGACCCATTAAACGACAACATGTCCTTAGGGGTCCTAGGACCCCTAGAGACATATTCGAATCATTCATATGGGTCAAAGGGGGTCATAGGGTGACTTATGTTCCCCTTTGACCCATTAACAAACGACATATGTCCCTAGGGGTCCTAGGACCCATAAAGACATATTCGAATCGTTCATATGGGTCAAAGGGGGTCATAGGGTGACCTATGACCCCCTTTGACCCATTAAATGATCACATATGTCCCTAGGGGTCATAGGACCTGTAAGGACATATTTGAATTGTTCTAATTGGTCAAAGGGGGTCATAGGCTGACTTATGACCCCCTTTGATCCATTAAACGATGACATATGTCCCTAGGGGTCCTAAGACCTCTAGGAACATATTCAAATTGTTCATATGGGTCAAAGGTGGTCATAGGGTGACATATGACCCCCTTTAACCCATTAAACGACAACATGTCCCTTGGGGTCTTAAGACCCCTAGGGACATATTCGAATCGTTCTTATGGGTCAAAGGGGGTCATAGGGTGACCTATGACCCCTTTTGACCATTTAAACAACGACATATGTCCCTAGGGGTCTTCGGACCCATAGGGAGATACCCGAATCATCCATATGGGTAAAAGGGGGTCATAGGATGAGCTATGACCCCTTTTGACCTATTAAATGATGACATATGTCCCTAGGGGTCCAAGGACCCCTATTGACATATTCGAATCATTCAGATGGGTCAAAGGGAGTCATAGGGTGACCTATGACCCCCTTTAACCCATTAGATGACGACATATGTCCCTAGGGGTCCAAGGACCCCTAGGGACATATTTGAATAGTTCATATAGGTCAAAGGGGGTCATAGCGTGACCTATGACCCCCTTTGACCCATTAAACGATGACATATGTTCCTGGGGGTCCAAGGACCCATAGGGACATATTCAAATCTTCATATGGGTCAAAGGGGGTGATACGGTGACCTATGACTCCCTTTGACCCAATAAACGACGACATATGTCTCAAGCGGTCATAAGACCCCTAAGGACATATTCAAATTGTTTCCATTGGTCAAAGGTGGTCATAGGTCTTTTTGACCCATTAAACGACGACATATGTCCCTAGGGGTCATAGGACCCATATTCACATATTTGAATCATTCATATGGGTCAAAGGGGATCATAGGGTGACCTATGACCCCCTTTGACCCATTAAACAATGACATATGTCCATAGGGGTCCTAAGACCCCTAGGGACATATTCAAATCGTTCCTATGGGCCAAAGGGGGTCATAGGGTGACCTATCACCCCTTTTGACCCATTAAATGACGACATATGTCCCTAGGGGTCCTAGGACCCATAGGGACATATTCGAATCGGTCATATGGGTCAAAGGGGGGTCATAGGGTGACCTATGACCCCTTTTGACCCATTAAACGATGACATATGTCTCTAGGGGTCCTAGGAACCATAAGGACGTATTCGAATCGTTCATATGGGTCAAAGGGGGTCATAGGGTGACTTATGACCCCCTTTGACCCATTAAATGATGACATATGTCCCTAAGGGTCCTAGGACCCCTAGGGACATATTCGAATCGCTCCTATGGGTCAAAGGGGATCATAAGGTGACCTATAACCTCTTTTGACCCATTAATCGAAGACATATGTCCCTAGGGGTCCTAGGACCCCTAGGGACATATTCAAATGGGGCATATGGGTCAAAGGGGGTCATAGGGTGACTTAGGACCCCCTATGACCCATTAAACGATGACATATGTTCTTAAGCATCCCAGGACCCCTAGTGACATATTGAAATCGTTCCTATGGGTCAAAGGGGGTCATAGGGTGAACTACAACCCCCTGTGACCCATTAAATGACAACATGTGCCTAGGGGTCCTAGGACCCCTAGGGACATATTTGAATCATTCATATGGGTCAAAGGGAGACATAGGGTGACCTATGTCCCCCTTTGACACATTAAACGATGACATATGTCCCTAGGGGTCCTAAGACCCATAGGGACATATTCGAATCGTTCATATGAGTCGTAGGAGGTCATAAGTTGCCCTATGACCCCCTTTGACCCATTAAATGACAACATATGTCCCTAGGGGTCCTAAGACCCTTAGAGACATATTCAAATCGTTCATATGAGTCAAAGGGGGCCATAGGTTGCCCTATTATCTCCTTTGACCCATTAAACGACGAGATATGTCCCTAAGGGTCCTATGACCCCTAAGGACATATTTGAATTGTTCCTATAGGTCAAATGGGGTCATAGGGTGACCTATCACACCTTTTGACCCATTAAATGATGACATATGTCCCTAGGGGTCCTAGGACCCCTAGGGACATTTTTGAATTGGTCTTATGGGTCAAAGTTAAACGATGACATATGTCCCTAGGGGTCCTAGGACCCATAGGGACATATTCAAATCATTCATATCGGTCAAAGGGGGTCAAAGGTCACCTTGTGACCCCCTTTGACCCATTAAATGATGACATATGTCGCTGGGGGTCCTAGGACCCATAGGGACATATTCAAATCGTTCATATGGGTCAAAGGGGGTCATAGGGTGACCTATCACCCCCTTTGACCCATTAAATGATGACATATGTCCCTAGGAGTCGTAAGACCCCTAAGGACATATTCAAATTGTTCAAATTGGTCAAAGGGGGTCATAGGGTGACTTATGACACCCTTTGACCCATTAAACAATGACATATGACCCTAGGGGTTGGACCCCTAGGGATATATTTGAATCATTCATATAGGTCAAAGTGGGTCATAGGGTGACCTATGACCCCCTTTGACCCATTAAACGACAACATATGTCCCTAGGGGTCCTAAGACCCCTAGGGACATATTCAAATTGTTCCTATGGGTCAAAGGGAGTCATAGGGTCACCTATCACCCGTTTTGACCCATTAAACGACAACATATATCCCTAGGGGTCCTAGGACCCATAGGGACATATTTGAATCTTTCATATGGGTCAAATTGGGTCATAGGGTGACCTATGACCCCTTTTGACCTATTAAACGATGACATATATCCTTAGGTGTCAGAGGACCCCTAGGGAGATATTCAAATCGTTCAGATGCGTCAAATGACCCATTAAACGATGACATATGTCCCTAGGGGTCCTAGGACCCCTAGGGACATATTTGAATCGTTCATATGGGTCAAAAGGGGTCATAGGGTGACCTATCACCCCCTTTGACCCATTAAACAATAACATATGTCCGTAGGGGTCCTAGGACCCCTAGGGACATATTCAAATCATTCCTATGGGTTAAAGGGGGTCATAGGGTGACCTATCACCCCCTTTGACCATTAAATGAAAAATAATTTCTATGGGTCAAAGGGGGTCATAGGGTGACCTATCACCCCCTTTGATCATTAAATGATGACATATGTCCCTAGCGGTCCTAGGAACCATAGGGACATATTCAAATCGTTCATATGGATCAATGGGTGTCATAGGGTGCCCTATGACCCTCTTTGACCCATTAAATGATGACATATGTGCCTAGGGGTCCTAGGATCCCTAGGGACATATTCGAATCGTTCATATGGGTCAAAGGGGGTCATAGGGTGACCTCTTACCCTCTTTGACCTATTAAACGATGACATATGTCCCTAGGGGTCTTAGGACCCCTAGGGACATATTCGAATTGTTCCTATGGATCAAAGGGGGTCATAGGGTGACCTATCACGTCCTTTGACCCATTAAATAATGACATATGTCCCTAGGTGTCCTAGGACCCCTAGGAACATATTTGAATCATTTCTATAGGTCAAAGGGGGTCATAGGGTGACCTATCACCCCCTTTGAGCTATTAAGCGGTTACATATTTCCCTACGGGTCCTAGGACCCATGGGGACATATTCGAATCGTTCATATGGTTTACCCGATGACCCCCTTTGACCTATTAAACGACAACATATGTCCCTAGGGGTCCAAGAATCCTTAAGTACATATTCGAATCATTCATATGGGTCAGACCCATTAAACGATGACATATGTCCCTAAGGGTCCTAGGACCCATAGGGACATATTTGAATCGTTCATATGGGTCAAAGGGGGTCATAGGGTGACCTATGTTCCCCTTTGACCCATTAAACGACGACATATGTCCCTAAGGGTCATAGGACCCATAAAGACATATTCAAATCATTCATATGGGTCAAAAAGGGTTATAGGGTGACCTATGACCCCCTTTGACCCATTAATCGACGACGTATGTCCCTAGGGGTCCTAGGACCCCTAGGGACAATTCGAATTGTTCTTATGGGTCAAAGGGGGTCATAGGGTGACTTATGACCCCCTTTGACCTATTAATCAATGACATATGTCCCTAGGGGTCCTAGGACCCCTAAGGACATATTCAAATGGGCCATATGGGTCAAAGGGGGTCATAGGGTGACTTATGACCCGCTTTGACCCATTAAACGATTACATATGTCCCTAGGGGTCCTAGGACCCTTAGGGACATATTCGAATCATTGATATGGGTCAAATTAGGTCATAGGGTGACCTATGACCCCCTTTGATCCATTAAACAATGACATATGTCCCGAGGGGTCCTAGGACCCATAGGGACATATTCGAATCGTTTATATGGGTCAAAAGGGGTCATAATGTGACCTATATGCCCCTTTAACCCATTAAATGACAACATATGTCCCTAGGGGTCCTAGGACCTATAAGGACATATTCGAATCGTTCATATGGGTCAAAGGGGGTCATAGGGTGACCTATGACCCCCTTTGACCCATTAATTGATGACATATGTCCCTAGGGGTCCTAGGACTCCTAGGGACATATTCAAATCGTTCCTATGGGTCAAAGGGGGTCATAGGGTGACCTATGATCGCCTTTTACCCATTAATCGATGACATATGTCCCTAGGGGTCCTAGGACCCCTAGGGACATATTCGAATGGCCATATGGGTCAAGGGGGGTCATAGGGTGACTTATGACCCCCTTTGACACATTAAATGATGACATATGTCCCTAGGGGTCCTAGGACCCCTAGTGACATATTCAAATAGTTCCTATGGGTCAAAGGGGTTCATAGGGTAACCTATGACCACTTTTGACATATTTAACATTGACATATGTCCCTAGGGGTCCAAGGACCTCTAGGGACATATTCGAATCATTCATATGGGTCAAAGGTGGTCATAGGGTGCACTAGGACCCCCTTTAACCCATTAAATGACAACATATGTCCCTTGGGGTCCTAGGACCCCTAAGGACATATTCGAATCGTTCATATGGGTCAAAGGGGGTCATAGGGTGACCTATGACCCCTTTTGACCCATTAAACGATGACATGTGTCCCTATGGGTCATGGGACCCCTAAGGACATATTCGAATTGTTCAAATTGGTGAAAGGGGGTCATAGGGTGAGTTATGACCCTCTTTGACCCATTAAGCGATGACATATGTCCCTTGGGGTCCTAGGACCCCTAAGGGCATATTCGAATCTTTCATATGGGTCAAAGGGGGTCATAGGGTGACCTATGACCCCCTTTGACCCATTAAACGATGACATATGTTGCTAGGGGTCCTAGGACCCATAGGGACATATTTGAATCATTTATATGGTTCAAAGGGGGTCATAGGTTGACCTATGACCCCCTTTGACCCATTAAATGATGACATATGTCCCTAGGGGTCCTAGGACCCATAGGGACATATAGGAATCAT
Organism: Cupressus sempervirens; assembly: GCA_028749045.1. Taxonomy (NCBI): domain Eukaryota; kingdom Viridiplantae; phylum Streptophyta; class Pinopsida; order Cupressales; family Cupressaceae; genus Cupressus; species Cupressus sempervirens. The sequence continues at coordinate 584,038,441 of CM053784.1, read as the reverse complement.
TCGTATGTATATGGATTAAAAAATGAAAGGATATAAATATACTATTTATACTTTTTTATGATAATATAATAATATAAATAAACATTAAATATTAATATTATTATATCTATAGTAATAATAATAATACTATTATAGCTATAATAATAATATATATATATATATATATATATATGTATTAATACTATATTGTAGCATAATAATAATAATAATAGAAAGAAACACTAAATATTTACACCATTATTTCTATAGTAATAATATTAATACTATTATGGGTATAATAATAATATTGATACTATAGCTATATTAATACTATATATTAATATTTCTATATATTAATACTATTATATATTAATACTATTATACTATTGATACTATTATATATTAATATTACTATACTATTAGCTTAGTAATAAACCAAAGTCAGTTTCCCTCCAATGATTTTCATAATATTAATATAATTATGGAAAAGGAGAGAAATTATAGCAAGTTTTCCCCCAAAAATTCATTGTACATAATCAGATATCCGATTAGAAATCGGATATTCGATTTTATTGGCACCAATTCCCAATAATTCTCTGTCCTTGCAAACTCGAAAACGTCACTTTTTCACTTCTATTTTCACAGGTTTTGGAAAAAGTCGCATTTTGGGGCCCAACTAATCAAATTTTTTTTGAAAATATAACCTTAGGTGTTTGAATTTATCATTTGAAAGGGGAGCAGCAGTCGTCGAAAGGATAAACACAAAAGGAAGATATCCAATGAAGACATTGCGGCGTATAGGGAAAGGGACAAAATGGAACACCGAAGAAAAAGACAAGGTATGCTAAATATCAGTCAAGTTGATGAAATAATCGAAGGTGAAATCATAGATTCAAATAATGAATATGTATAGTTGGGGAATGAAAATGTACCTATTGAAAATGATAATGCCGAAATTGAAAATTTGGAGAATGAAAAATTTGAAGAAGAAATGCCACCAAGTCATAATCCAAATTGCATAATTGACCATGTCGAAGATGACAATGCACATGAATCTAATGCACAAGAACCTTACATATCTCCTAATTATAATCGACATGAAGGTTCTAAAACACCAAAATGGATAATTGAAATAGATGAAACGATTATTACTAGTTTGGAAGGAAAAAAATCAGAAAGAACCATTCGGTTATGAGCTTCAAGACTATATCATATTTTTTTTGGCAACAAGAAAGTTTTAGAGCAATGTCAGCTTTTCATGCACTTATTAAAGATGCAAAAGATGAGACCTATGCTTTCCAAATTGAAGATTCGTGTCAATAAAAAATTGGAAAGAAATGCCATTATCGTAAAGAATCTTTTTTGTGCTCTCAATAGTATTGGAAAAAATAGTAGAGAGAAGGATAATAGAGCTACTCAAAGGGTCATTACAACCTCTTTGGTAAGTCATCATTTGAGAAAGGGTAGATATATGAGACAAACTTGTATTGATTTGAATCTAAATCATACTACTTTGAGAAGAGCACTTATTCAACAAGAGAAAATTGATGATCCTCTTCAAAATGAAACATGGGAATTTGGTGGGAGACTTCCACATTTTGATAAGAAGCTAGCCGACGATGTGAAGGAAAAAATTACACAAATTTGGCACTCTAACTCATGAGTATCACCCAATGCTAAAGATGTCTTAAAGTTGAGAATTGGCATCAGAGACCGCACGCCACATCCTAAACACCATTTAGAGCTAAGTCAAACTATGTTGTTCAAACAATTTAGAGAGTCATCCAAGTCTTCATATATCACAAAGGGCTTTTGAATCTTTGAAGCCATTTTATTGTGTGCCACTAAAAATTCAAAATACATGTTGTTGCAAATATCATGTTGAGTTTTTTATGCACCATGAACTATTATGGTCCATCCATTCTACTTTGCATAGTAAAGAAATGTTGGAGGATTGTGGGGCTAGTGGGCTTCCAAAATCATCAAGAGACTTGATAGATCAACTCTTATGCCATAGAGTTGATGGTTGTTCCTTTTATAGAAATGCTTGCTTAAATGAGAAGTGTTCAAAATGTGGTGGCTTATCCAAGTTTGAAACATGTTTGTGCAACATTGTTTTGTGATTTTTTTTGATTTCTTACATGAGCATGCAATTGCTATGGATAGACATATCATTTGGTCAGATAACTGTAAAGGTCAATTCAAAAATGCTCGCATGTTTTATTGGTTGTGTAGGATGCACATAGAGAGAGGGGTGCCTCATATTTGAAGTTTTTTTGAGTCCGACCATGGAAAAGGGAAACATGATGGAGCAGGGGCATGTGTGAAGAGAGCTCTAGTTAAGGAGCAACTAAATATTTCAACAACAGAGCTTCTTGATGCTCGTAGCATTGTTGATTGGTGTAGTTTAGCATTATCACAGGGGGGACTCTTGATTCAGTGGTACACAAGTTCTTTTGGTTGGTTGAGGAAGGGTCCATAGGTGATAGATCAGATTGTGCTACAGTGAGAGATTCATCAAAAATGCATTCATTTCGAAGCTCTGATTTTAGTACATGGACCATTTGGACTTGATAACTAGCTTGTTTTTGTCGTACTTGTTTTCAGTGTGATTGGGATAACTGCGAGTCAAGTGAGTGGGTGGACACATGGGCTCCAAATTATCTTACTCCATTGTCTATCATACCCTCTATCAAAAATGATGACATGGAAAGTTTACTTGAGCATAACCATCTATCAGATCTACTTCAGCTAGGACATTTCTTTGCATTGGTTGCACCACAGGGGAATGATGAGAAATCCGATTATTGGTTAGCACATTGTGTAAGAGGCAAACAAAAACTTGCACAAAAATCACAGATGATGATGGATTCACATATCCTACTAGTTCAATGGTTGTTGCTGGAACATGGTTGCGGACATACATGCTTAGAAGGAACGAAATTCCTGCATTCGAAGACTATTAGAAGCACAGAGTAATTCTCATATATTCACATCTTATTATAGCAACAAATTTAAAGTTATTGAAGCATCAAGCAAGACCAAAAGTAAAAGAACTTTTTACTATTGCTAATGCTGATCATGAAGCCCTATTGGAGACCCTAAAACAGAGAGAGGACCCTATTGGAATACTCGACTAGGTATATATACTTCTTATGTTATTTTCTTCATAATGATTTAATGAATTGATGGTTATCTTGTTTAATACAATAAGTTACTAATTTTTTTATGATATTGGAATGTAGGTACATCATGAAGAGTTGGAGGGGGGTGGTATTGGGGAGAATTTCTAAAATTTATGATGTATTATGATGTAAAATGTGTACTTTTTTTGTATATGGTTTTTGTATTTTGGTAGGTTTTTTGTAAGGAATTATAAGAGGAAGATATTGAAAAAGTTCTTGCAAATCATATTTGCATGTGATGCAAGGCTATAAGGACAATTTTAAGAGCATTTATAACTATATGAAAGATAATTGCATGCGGATATCTTATTACAAATTTGGTTTTTTCCTTATTTGACATAAAGCTGACATTATGATTATTAAAACTATTTTTATCAAACTAATCAAATAAGAAAAATCTTGAAAGTATGGATGAAAAATTAGAATACTTGATTTCTTCCATTTTGCAACCAATCATAGCATTTGAAAGCATAAAGAGTCATAATATTGTATAATATTTTGAAAGACTTTCATATTGAAAAGTTGTATGAAGCACATTTGGGATATGCCATGAAATTCATGAAAGAATATAGCATGTAGGATACACAATTAAAGCCAATAAGAAAGATAGCACATGCATAATGACATGATATGAAGTTGGATATGAAGGCTATGAGTGAATGAGAAAGTAAAATAGGGAATCTCATGGATAAGATAATGGTTTCCACCAAGGCACATTTTCTTTATGTTCTTTTCTATTTTTTTTAAAATTTTTAGAAATAGGTCAACTATTTTCAAGTTAGATAGTGTTCCTAAAGGAAAGACAAGTTATAATAAGCCAAGACCATAGATAACTATGCTCAATGATGTTGATAGGGTGAAGGAAGTGAGATGATAGTAGGATAAGAGTTCATTCCTTGGAAGGATTGTATGAGTATGGATAGTAGGTAAGTGTAGCTTTGAAAACATTGCATAAGGGTAGGTGACAAAGTGGGGAAGATCAACATTTACACACACCTTGGAGGGTTTTCAAATGATGGAGGAATCATGGAGGAAATGGATCAAGGTTTAGATGTATGAGCTGGTAGGACAATGTTAGAAGAAGATTGAGTGGAATATTTGTAAGCTTTTGAGAAAGATGTTTTGAAGAAAATGGAGTGGAAGCCTTTGGAATATTGAATGTCAACTTAGATTTATGTTCAATATTAAAGTCTTTCAAGAGAGACTTTGGAGAGCTAGAAGTAGAAAGTGTAGGAGAAGGTTTGAAGACTTTAGATTAGATGGATAAGGATCAAGGATAGAATTACGAAATGCAAAGGGATAGTGACTAGGGATTTCAACATCTTTAGAGTGAGTAGCATGACCAAAGTCATCAATAGAATCATGAGTACCTTTTATAGGCAAAAGACCTTTGATAGGAGTGTTTGAATCTTGAGCATAGTTTTGAAGTGGATATGGAGAAGTAGAACATGAGGGGATACTTTGATCTTGACATCTTTCTTGATATAGCATAGAAAGATCACTTTTCCCATAAGTTTCAGTAAGCTCAATGGAGGTAGTGGAAATGGTATCCTCATCATATGTAGGAGGTGGGTAACACACAGGATATAGAAAGGTGAAATTTTGGATGAGATGAAAAGGTGTTTGATCTTGATCTTTAGTTATATATTTTTCCTTTTGAGAGTCATCTTGATATGGAGCACCTTCTAAGGACAAGGGAAAATGTGAGGTGTGCATGATAGAATCTTAAAGCAATAATGCAAGATTAGCTAAAGTGGGTATAGTAATCATAGTATGGCATGAATGTTGAGGATCTTTAGCCTTAGTAGCATGGAAAAGGTTTGCAGACAAGTGAAGGTTAGCTTGATTTTCTTTTAGTTGTAGCCCTTGAGGGTATGCATGGTCTATATGGAAAGAATTAGGTTCTTTGTTTGGTGGAGGCATTTTTGAAAGCTTTGGCACTTTAGGAGGTTCATTAGTGTTATAAGAAGTGAAGGTGTCAAGGAAATCATCACTTGACATAGGTTCATCAGCATGATCTTGTGACACATGAGTCATTAGAGGTATCAACAATCCCATCATAAATGAGATCTTCGATTTTGTGTTTCAACACTATGGAATCTTTAGTTTTATGAAATTTTCTTCCATGGAAGTGGCAATAATGATAATTTCTCCACCATGAAGGTTTGATTTTGGGTTCATAAGGTCTAGAGTTGTCTAGTAATGTGATGGATTCATTATCAAGAAGTGTTTGCAAGATGTTATCATGAGAATCTTCCAATGGAGTAAAAGTTCTCTCAAAAATTTCTCCATGATAATTTTGTTGTTTCTTATGTGAATAGAATGCATCCATGTCTTCATCACTATCTTGGTCAAAGATAGGTCAATAATGAAAGTTTGGCATAGGCTCAAAGGAGGTATCACTTGCTTGTTCTCTAAAGACGTCTTTAGATCTAGAAGATGAAGATATTTGATGTCTTGGCATAGAATATGTAGACCTTGAAAAAGATGACCCATGTGTATGTAAAGGTCTTAAGGGAGATTAATTTAAGAATGCAATATTCTCCTCTAACCTTTTCTCAAGTTTAGAATTGATTTCTATCATGTGCTTAGAGAGATGAAGGTAAGAAAGATTATTTGTCTCTTCTAGCTCTTTGTATTGAACATATAGATCTTGAAACTCTTTAGTGGCATGGAGGATATCATGATCATATAGATTTAGTTGAGGTTTGGTAGCACAAGGTTTGAATACCATAGTGGTAGATGGATAATAAAGCACGAAGGAGACTAGAGGAAGCTAATAAGGTGACACAAGATAACTTGATGTCCAAACTAGAGAGGTAGAGTGTTCACATGTCAAAGAGAGGTAGAAATGAATGAGTGACTTGTCAAACAAATTGTCCAAGTAGGTTACAACACTAGTGACTCAAGTCAAGAGCTATGAAAAAATCCCAAGTAGTAATGTAGATAAAGAAAGACAGATGACAAGTGAACACATTTAAGTGTAGTCAATAGATCAAGGAAACCATTTAGTGAAAGAAATTTTTAGTATGCATATCATAGACCATGAAGTTAGAAAATACCAATAGTTCTAAGAACAAAGAGCCATTTTAAGCATGTTCAAGCACTAGAGACATAGAAAATCAAAGTCAATTTATGAAACTCCCCTTAGCAAAAAATGCAAACAAATATTTGCACTTGACGTTTTGACTTGGTTGAAAAAGTTTGACAACAATTGATAATATTGCAAGCTTGATGTTCAAAAGAAATATTTTTTCCAAGAAAGATAGTAACACATGGAGTAGTCTTCAAACAATCAAGCAAGGCACAAAGCAACCTTTCATGATACAAGTCAAAGGGGTCAACCTTTCTTGACAACTTTTCAAAATCTAACTCCTAACGACTACAAGTCGGTGCCATTAGCTCTGAGTGGGTGGGTGAACCGTAGTGACACCCTTGTTCCAACCACAGAGACCCTCTATCATTTGTGGCCACCTCGTACTGAGGAGTCCCCAAGGTTCTCTAAGTGCATTTTGAGGTCAATCTTCTGAGGGTCATAGCTCAAAGCTCGTGAGGGCTATCGATAAACTATCAAATACTAAAAGATGCTAATGTTGAGGCCTAAAATAACCTATCTCATTTTTGAGAGATCACATTCTATTTGGATTCAGCACAATGATCTTGTTCGATGCCAGAACTTGTAGTGTGCCTTAGTTCATAGGTGCACCACAACGTAACTTTGAAACTGCTGATCTTGGCATCGAATCATCAATTCCATTAGCTCCGAATGGGCAAGTCAACCCTAGTCACACCCTTGTTCTAGCCATGGAGACCATCCATCATTTGTGGCCACCTTGTACCGAGGAGTCCCCAAGGTTCTCTAAGTGCATTTTGAGGTCGATCTTTCGAGGGTCATAACTCAGAGCTCGTGAGGGCTATTGTTGAACTGTCAAATGCTACAAGATGGTGATATTGAGGCTTAAAATAACCTATCTCATTTTTGAGAGATCACATTCCATTTGGATTCAGCACAGTGATCTTATTCAATGCCAAAACTTGTAGTGTGCCTAAGTTCATAAGTGCACCACATCGTAACTTTGAAACTGCTGATCTTGGCATCGAATCGTCAGTGCCATTAGCTCTGGATGGGCGGGTAAACCCTAGTCACACCCTTATTCTAGCCACAAAGACCATCTATCATTTGCAGCCACCTCGTACTGAGGAGTCTCCAAGGTGCTCTTAGTGCATTTTGAGGTCAATCCTTCGAGGGTCACAACTTAGAGCTCGTGAGGGCTATCAATGAACTGTTAGAGGAGACAAGTTTTTAAGGATGGAGTGGCTTAGTGTTTTTGCTAAAATAAGTTAGTGGGAAGGCTTTATTAGAGGGTCTTGGCCAAACTAGTGGGGTGTTTGCCCACTCTCTAATTTTAGAGACAATTAGGTTTTGGAGGGAGATTAGGGGAGCTCTACTACAACTATCCTTACCCTAGCTTGGACCAAGGTTGGTATCTCAAACTTGCTTCTTTTCCATTTCTTTCTTTTAGCATGGTTAAGCAAATATGCAAGTGTAGAGTTTATCAATGGAGTATGCATTGCATTGCATTGTGGAGTAGCATTCATGTGAGTGCTTGAATGGTGTTCATTCCATGTAGATTAGTGTGACACCATTGTGCATCTTGTTGTATTTTGACTCATTGTCCATATCTTTCAATGTTCATGTTCCTTATGATTTTGAAAAGTCCCTTATGTTGCCCCATTGTGATGGAAGGAGATTGTATCATTGTTACCTAATTTACGTGTAGAGGAAATAATTGATAAGGTTGTATATGCATGTTTCATTTGGAGTTTATATTGTTATGAAAGCATTGGTATGAGTCACAGATTTGCTTTGACATCATTGTTATCATTTGAAAATGTGAAAGAAAGTTTTCTCCTTGTGGTATTGTAAATGACTAGTTGATAATAACAATCCATAGATGTTATGTGATACCATTGATTGTATAAATTTAAAACTTAGTAGATTGCTTACAATCTTGTTGTGCACTCAATAATTTGGAAGGAAAATTTTATGTTCATATCACATGCATGGATAACATTTATTTTAATTACCAAGCTTAATGCAATTCTAAGCAAGGAAATCATCAAATTAATTTCATGATATAACAAAATGAAGTTTGTTGTAAGAGAAGACATAATAAAATCTATGAGATACATTGATGTAGGCATGCATTTTCCTCTTTGGAAAATGTATGGTAAAGGCAAATAAATCCCTTCCTTAATATAGAGCAATAAAATATTAAAGAGTATTCCCAAATTCTAGACTGCTATCCAATAAAAATAAAAATAATAATAGCATATAGAGACTAATGAGTGTCCTAGACTAATAAATTTCCTAAGTGATAGAATGGTACACATTACAATCTTGTGACCTCTAAGTCACATCCAACACTCAAATAATGAATTAGTAATTAAATAAATAAAGGCATATTAGTGTGTATGTTAGAGAATATGAAAAATTTAAATATTTAACTCAAAAATAAAATAAAAGCCAAGATTGATCTTGACCGCCCTTCTAGAGTAGCCCCCAACATTTCCTAAGCCATCATAATGCAAAAATTTTTCTCCACTCCCCAAGGCGTATTGTTAAATCTGACATTCATTCTGACATGTCATGTCAAAAATTTTATCCTTGAGCTTGCCTCCTTGAAAAGGGGTTTCATCCCCATTAATATACTTGGGTGCATAGGAGAAAGGGTTTATGTCACATCCTTGTCTTATGCACTAGTCGTCCCCTCATTGCAGTAGTGGTCACGTGTTCCCAAGCATAGGTAGTCAAATTTAAATTAAGGGGGAGTGGGATAGCAATCCCAAGGGATTTGTACTTAGGAGAATGTCAAGTTGACATTTAATATGACTTGTTCACATTAGGATTGTTGATTGGAGGAATGAGAAAAAGATGTCCTAAGACTTGGATTAGTCAAAATTCTGCACATGACCCACGTGGGACCTTGTGGGGACCATGTGTAGGAAGAAATGCGGCCTTGGTAAGAGTTAGGGAATGATGATGATTTAAGATAGATAGGAGATTCACCCTTTAGATTTGTTTTTATTTTTATCAGATAATTATTTAATCATTTCAAGTCTTGAATAGAGGATAATGACACTTAGTGTATTTGAGCTTAGTTTAAGGGTAATGTTTATATCAAGGGGCTCATTTAGAAACATGTAACAATTAAACCATATGGTAATGGAAAAGCTCAATATAGGAAAATAAATTAAATGAAATAAATAAGTTTACGAGAATGCATATATAATTGAACATGATGTTAAGTATGAAGGGTTTAATTAAATTAGTGTTAAGATTGCAAATTAGGATAGTTGGATGTACATATAATAGGGTTAATATGAAGTAAGTTGTTGGAATGATGGGATTGGAGAATCAAGGATGAGGATGGATGATGGATTAAAATAATAACTCAAATCTAGTTTTATCTAGTCAATAAAGCACATTGATAGATAAGAGTTACTAGATAGAATTGAATGCATGACAAACCTGTGTAGATGTTGGATTTAATGTCAAGTGAATTTTATATTTGGATTGAGGGAATGTTAGTTAGATAATGAATTTTGTGGATTCGATTGAAGATATTAGTAGAATATCAAAGTCGATAGCATATAAATACCAATTTGAAAATGTAGTGTAGGAATAAAGCATTAGTTAGCTAGTATGTAGTAAGGGTCAATAGGCATGTCATTAGAGGTAGCTCGTCAGCTCATGTATCCTATGTATAATTAATGATAATATGATTCATGTACACCACATTTTACTATGTTAGTTGCATGAAATGATGAATACATATATGTCAGAATGACAAGCTATGTTATATACAAACCTTATTTATATGCTTGCACCTAATCCTTGCATAAACAATTCATCTAACAAATTTAAATTGACACACTCAATACGATGGTGTAGTAGGATGTGTTTAAATATAGATCATGAATTATTATTGAGTTAAGTACTTTGAATTGGCCCTTGGACTTACTAAGAGTTCCTCATTTTATGTGCTTACTAATTCGTACTATGAAACTACTTTGAATCTTAACATGCTTTGATAATAATAATATTGATAGTGAGAAATTGAGCTTATGGCGAATAATTATATGTAATAATGCAAAAAGTAATTATAGTAATTAAAATAGTAAATGTAAAAGCATGGAAATGTAGCTAGATTAGTTAGTAGTTGATGAGCTAGATAGTTAGTAATTGTCTTTTGTTAGAGTGAGTTTAATTTATGTATTGAAATAGTAATTTGTGTGTTTAGGAAACTATAGTGAGTGCTAGTTTGGTGAGGAAGCAATGTTGATAGAATGCACAAGGATGACTAAATAGAGTAAAGAGGAAGAAAATGACTCAGTATTAGTCCAATCTTCGAGAGGACCTGTAACCAGTAAGATATGGATGCAAGCGCATGATACACGTTTGGCACATAAAAAAAATTGTTTATTCCATAAGTTGTGTAACTGATGTGTTGAATGATGGATACTATCAATGCAAGTGACCCCTTCTCCATCATGTAGACTTCGAAGCTACCTTTGGAGCATATCTTTTCTAATTTCCAATGGTTAGATCTGATATAGTGTGGTAGATAAGTGCACATTTTCTTATTTGACTAAGGGTGCTCATGTGATGAGTACTAAATCTAAATTCTCTAGATATGTGTGTTTAATCGATTAAGATATACTACACTTCCACACCATATAGTAATTGTCACATTAATATATATTGTAATGACTAATGAATGTGTGTACATTGGTAATGAGGATAATAAGTAATTCTAATCCCCTTCCCTTACATGCTAGAATCACGACCTAGTCCATATGATACAACTAATAGATCCTAATAGAATATTAGTATCAGAGGCTTTTTAGGATATGAATTACCTCACTAATTTATGAGTGTTGTAGCTTGAACTTGCTCGTTTGATTCGTGACGCTAACTTGAACTAGACTGTCATCCAATCTATTTGAAAACCACTTGTGACTAAAATGTTATAATCGGATGACACTATCCACATGAGTCTTGAACTCCTATTCAATGATAACCTTATTTTACAATATGTAATTTCTTATGCGACTTCATAAGCTACAAAAAAAATAAAAAATTGTTGTGTTTTTACTAGTAAAATTTAGGGCATGACACATGATCCATGATAAATTGAACAATGCTAGATACTAAATTAATATGTATATCATTGTGCACATAAATGACAAAAATATATATCAAAATACATGTATCCATAGACAAAATTTTACACAAATATATATCAAAGATCATGTATCCATAGACAAAGTACTCAAATATATATCAAAATACATAGATCCATATACAAAATGTGGCATCATGGCATCAAAATGTGTATAATATCAATGTTTCTGTATACAATGTGGCATATTCCATCTCAAAATGTCTCATGATGCATCCTACAAAAACTATACTATCCTAGGGTGTTGTCGGATGATCAAAATGCAGCCTCTTTGCTGCACTAGGTGGATCGGATGCCTCCTACATAAACAAAAAAGGAAAACCCAAAGTTAGACTACTAACATTGAATTACTCAAATGCATAATGATATTTTCCATAATGGACATTAATACTATCAAAATTTCATAATAAATACCTCTCTCATTGACCTCCTATGTCGGACAAGAGTCCTCTCGTATGCCCTCGGCAATGCTGGTACCTCTCTGATTGTGGGCTGTATATGTTCAAATACCTTTGTCAGATGAATCTACAATTTAAACTATAACATTATAATTCATAGCATGCTAAATTTATAAAATATTTAATCATGAATTCAAACTACAACTTACTATTGTAGGCTCCTCCTCAAGAGTGAGTGTCCGCGTCATCAAATCTACATAACTATCCCATCGGACCTCATGTGCACTAGGAGTCTCCTATGAGATACAAAATAGTAGTTGTTAATATCACAGAAATTAGTTTTCAATTTATTTATGAAGATAAGTGATGCAAGAGCATCCCATGCTCATCAGGGGAATATTGAAGATCCAAGGCATTATAGAGGTCATGGAGCATCTCTTGAAGTCAATTGGGCAATCCTTGCACCAATTATGGCTCATGGAAGCATACCAAGTTATAATGTTGGACTCATATGTGGAAAAAAGTTGTAATTGGACATGAGATAGGATTTTAGGATTTCATATGGTAGATGAGTCATTTGATAGGTTCATGTAGGTTTTCATGATCATATCTTGTCATTAGACAAGTCAAAACATTCAATAAGCCCATTAAAAGCATAGTTTAATAGTTAGAAATTTGAATAGTAACGGTTATGTGTTTTTTGGAGGGAAACTCCATAATTTAAATTTTATGAAGAGTTAAAAAATGAAACTGATTGGAGGTGTTGAGGGGGTTACTAACCATCCCTTGAAACTTATAAATTGTGGTTGTATGACATAGAGGGTTAGATTTGTACGGACTGTCTCAGAAAATTGAATGAAAGTGCTTGGTTTTCAAGAGCAACTTGAAGAATCCTTTTTTTTGTAAGTGCTTTATGATATTTGAATGAGTGGTAATATAATCTTAGATATTTAAATTCATGGTGAATGCTGAAGGAGAAGTTCTAGAATTGAGTTTTGGGGTTTGAACAAGCAGGCCCTAGGTTTTAAGCCATTTTAAGGAGGGTTTTGAAGTTTGGGTGTTTAGGAGTGTGACCAAGACCTATAATCTTGAAAATCCTTTGATTTAGATCATTAATAGAGACTATGAAAAAGGATTAAGTCAGATTGCAAGTTTGAAGGGTACTTGCTTTGTAAAAGTGGTCTAATTAGGCCTAATTCTGAGACAAACTGCCTTGTTCTGTACAATCCTTCCAAAGGAGTGATATCTGATTTTTGGATATGTTATAAAAATCAAAAAAGGGTATCTGAAAAGATAGTTTATTTTCTTGGTGTTTTGGAAAGTTTGGGAGAAAAATTAAGAAAACAGGGTTTGCTGATCCAAAGAAGAGAATAGCCTAGTAAAGGGCAAAACTGGTCTCTTTTGTATCTACTAAAGATTTGTGGGTTTGGAAACCTTAAAAACATGTTGGTTGAAGTTTTTTAAGGTGTGTAGAGGTGGAGGGAACACTTGGTGAATGTAAATCCAAGTTTGGAGTCTTTGGTGGCATTGTGTGCATTCGGGAACACCATTGAACCATAGGGGTTGGGTCCATATTGTGCTTGAATTTGCAAGTTTTTGGTTAGATCCTCCATCCTTTGCATCAAATGGTATTAGATCATCAACAAGGTCTTTTGGGAGTACATAATTTTTAGGTTTCATCATCATAGGAGTCTTTGTCATCCTTAGTGTGCTAGTCCCTTTGTTGAAGCCTTGGCGTGTCTAATTCCTCCTTGTGTGTCCCAAAGTTGAAAGGTACATAAGTGGTGTCCAAAGATTTATTGGTGAGGAAAGAAAGAGAATCAGTGAGTTGGCCCTTGTGAAGGAAGAAAAGTTGTTGTGAAAATGCCTCCTAAAAATCAAATGGCTAGAGAACTTGAAGAATTGAGAGAAGAGTTGGCAAGAGAGAAAAGAGAGAGGAGAGAACTTGAAGCATCTAGAGTGAGGGAAGAAAGATAGATGAGAAGAGAGAGGCTGAAGCTTATTGCAAGGATAGAATCCTTAGAAAAGGAAAGGCAAGAACCTAGAGGAGAAGAGGTTAGAGGAAGAAATCATGGAGAGAACCATGAAGAAGAAGAGGGTGGTAATACAAGGCAAGAGCATGAGACAACAGATGATCCTGAAGAAAGGAGATTTATGAGAATCATTAAGGTAGTACAAGGTAATGGTGGGAAGAACCATATTGATTTTCCAATATACTAGGGTAAAATGGATAGTGAAGAAGTGCTAGGGTGGATAGAGGCCCTTGAGAACTACTTTGATCTTGAAGACATAGAGACAGATAAGAAGGTAAAAGTAGCAAAAGCAAGACTGAGAGGAACAACACTTACTTGGTGGACTAGTGTTCAAAATGAGAGAGAGGAAATGTGGTGCAAAGCACCTAACCTATGTGGTAGGGGGGAACAAGTATCTATGTTGTTGGACACCTTGCCTCCATGAAAGCGAGGATTCAAGTAGATTAGGAAGTTGGAATAAAGGTTTGGTCCATATTTTACAAGTTGGTAGATGTTTTTTAATAAAGGGGCATGTAATGCCCACAAGAATTTTGGTGTGGTTATAAACCAAGTGACTCCATGGGACCAAAAGGTCTTAGAATAGGGTATTTAGAGTCTAAACAATATTTGCAAAAAGTGGTTTTTTATTTGTTTTATGGTTGGGAACGCGTATATGGTTGTTCCAATGGTCATGTAGACCTTTATATATGTCATATGTGATCTCAGTTGAAAGGGGGAGATCAAAGTGTACGGTGGTTTGGAGGAAAAACAATAAAAACTTCAATTTTTTGGAAATTTACTGGTAATCGCTTGGTTGTTACATTGGTACGGATCCATATGGAACTTTTATTATTGATAAGTATATGAAATAGTTGCAAGGGTGAGTTAGGAAACTTTTGGTTTTGGTTTGACTCAAAAAGGAGTTGGGGTTTAAAAGTTATCTGCATTTTAGTAGAAGGTGGTCTGAAAAGCCTTGTTTCCTAGACCCTTCTACAAATGCATCCCTAACTTGCATTGCCACTGGTGGCACCCTCTAAAACTGATGGATATGCAAGTTAGGAGACTAGGCAACATAATTGGTGATAGTCATAGTTGTATTCACTTTTGATCAGTTTGAGTGCTAGAGTTGGATGCATTGACTGTGTTGGAGATTGCCTTAAGTGATTTGGGTCTTGGGAACCCACCTTGCCCATTCTTCCTTGAAGCCCTAGCCTAACTTGATGAACTAGGCCTAGGTACCAAGAAGTAGTTTGGAGGGTGCTGGAGCAAGATCAGCCCAAAAGCTTTTGGATTCTTAGTAGGTGCCAAGAAGGGTGTTTGGACCTATGGAGAAGTCCCTATGTTGTTAAGGGATACTAGGAGAAAAGTACAAAGAAGCTAATTGGAAGGCTACAAGGTTTGTAGGCCTAGAAGTGCAAAGGTGTGTTGAGAGTTTGGTGGAACCAAACAAATTGATTATTTTGGGTTGGAACAGTATGTCCATGATTGTCTCCATTTTTGGTGATAGTTAGTGAGGATTTTGAAGTGGGATTGCCTTGTTTGGCTTGGAGGTTGAGTATACTTAGAGTGGGTAAGAGGACTTGTGAGAAGTCCTAGAATCCTAAGTTGGATTGTGACAGCCATTTATTGGCTTGTGGAAGGTAGTTGCTGCAGACTCTGCATCAAAAGGGTATTGAATAAGATTTTAGATTGGGAGAGAATGAAGACCATGGTGAGAAATAAATTCTTTCCATCTGATTTAGCAATCCAAATAAAGATAAGAAGGAAAAATTTGAAATAGAGGGATATGGATGTCATGTCCTATACTGAGCAATTCCATACCCTGAGTATTAGGGGAGGACTGGAAGATGAAGAGGAGAAGGTGGCTAGATACATTAATGGCCTCAAGTACAATATTCAAGATGAAATAGGATTGAATGTACCAAGGACACTTGGAGAATGTTTTCAGTTGGCAATCCAAGCAGAGGAGAAGTTGAAAAGAAATAATGAGAGGTAAGAAAATCAGAGAGGAGGTGGAACAATGAGAGGAAGAGGTGTAAGAAGTCAGTTTGACACTTCAAACAATCAAGACAAAGATAAAGGAAAAGAGATTACATCTGAGACAAGAGGAAGTTTCAGGGCCGGAAGATTTGGAAGTGGAAGAGGTAATATTGTTTTCACAGGTAAATGCTTCACATGTAGAGGAGTAGGCAATCAATCCTACAAGTGCCCTAAGAAAGGTGTGGATTTCAAGAAGGAGTAGAGGAGAGTCACCTTGACCCAAGGAGAAGAGGAAGAAAAGAAGTACGATAATGCAAACCCTGAACTTGAAGGAGAATCTTTGATGGTGAGAAGAGGACCACAAATGCAACAGCAAAAGGAGACCAGACCATCCATTTTCCGGACAAATTGCATGAGCCATGGTAAGATTTGTAAGATGATAATAGACTCTGGTTCCTTTGATGATATAGTGTCTTATGAAATGGTAAATAAACTAGTATTGAAGAAGTATCCTATTGATAGACCATATAGGGCATCTTTGGTCAGTGATGCACAAAATATTGTTGTAAGGGAGCAAGAAATAGTGGATCTCTCTATAGGAGAATATAAAGATCAAGTTATATGTGATGTCATTCTAGTGACATGCTACCATGTACTCCTTGGAAGGCCTTGGCAAGCCTCAAGGAACACTATTCATTTTGGCTCATCAAATGTTTATATAGTACACAAAGATGGTGTGAAGTTTAAGCTAAATCCTTTCACTGGTCATGATGAGGAAAGAGTTATTTTTTTTGGCAAGAAAGAGTTTGTGGACTTGCAGGAGCAGAGGGAGAGTAAACATGATATGAAAGATCTGCCACTGAAGCCATCTCTTTTGGTTATGAAGGATGAGATTATTCAAGACAAAACTCAAAATTCTGCTTACAAGCAGATAGTAACAGCAAAAGGAGTGATGATGGGAATAGTATGGTGTCCTTTGGTGATGAGACTGAACATATCCATGGAGGATAAGAGATAGGGTCAGCATGACCTTAGACAATAAGTTATTCAGCCTTTGTCAAGGATAAAACATGACTATTCACAATCAGCAGGCAGTAAGGTTACCATGACTAGTAACAAGGATCCAATGCTTTTTGTTTCTAATGATTTGTATGCAAGTGTGTAGGGTAATACATTGTAGGTGCAAAGTTGCAAACATCCCTCTAGAAGGATGGGACGAAAGAAGATAGTACCCCTGAACTCTTGGGACAAGAGTTGCTTCGAAGGTGGGGTGTTTGGTGTAGGGGCACCTATTAAATCATCTAAGAGAGCCTTGGTACCGGATGAAGATAGAGGATCAAAGACATCATTGATTGTTAATTGGGATATATTAAAACCAATAATGGAATTATGTAATAAACAATGTACTTTGAAAGACAAAAGTCATAAAAGTCCTAGTAAGGACCTAAGGGCAACATGATGTAAAATGGCCAAAAGAGCCATATGGGGTAGTCTTAGGATAGTTTCATACTTAGTTGCATTTAATAAATCCATATGACCAATTTTGAGTCAATGGAATAGTTTAGAAGGTTAGGGAATGCAAAAAAACTATAGTTTGAAATTTGAATTTCAAATTCAAACAGTCATATTAGTTTTGGAGGGAAAGTAGTAATTTGGTATTTGTTTGATTAAATAAACCTTTGTAACCAACTTGGTCGATTGGACAGGTGCATATAAGCCTATTTAAGTTGTAATGAACATATGCAAGACATTAATCATTATTGGTACAAAAAAAATCACAGAAATTGTACAGAACAACAATCATACTTTCCTCTGCATCAATAAGAAAAATAAAAAATAAATGATACTTATACATACAATGGTGCTCTCTGTGCGAATGGAAATCCCTGATGATCTAGGACGCCGAATCTGTACAGGATCATTGTGAGTAGCCACACCCTATATACAATAAAGAATGTAATTAAATGAGATTACCACAAAAATTTTACAAGAATGCATCGATATTTAATCAATTAGAAAACATCTAATTACCTTTCCTTTGTCAGTGCATGCTGGCTCACCCCCCGCACTTTGTCCCCCCGGGGCAGGTGGTATCTACAAGATAAAAGAAAGATTAGCAACCATATATGCTACAATATCAAATAGAAAAAAAAATGCAAACACAACATAATGTACCGTAGATGTCTCAAGGCCAAATGAAATGGTCGAGAGTGTAACATCGTCTATCTGTCTAAGCTCCTCCTCGGTCATCAACTAAACATGAATGAAGATCACATACATGTAAAAGTCAGTATGGCTTAAAAATTAAAATTAATCTATTATAAAAAATAACTTTAAATCGCATATGCCATAACAAAAAAATGTATACACGTACCGACACCGAAGGAGTCCATGCCTCTGCATTCCCCTCCTCTCTCGCATCAGGGTCTGTAGCCTCTGCACGTGCATCTAGTGTATCCTCATCTAATACAAAATGATACTCAAAAAATCACCTATGGGACCCAAGAAAATATTCTTGCATGTAATGTAAGTGTGAGGTACACAAACGTGTGATGAGCTAGCCGATGATGAACTAGCACCAACATCATCAACACGAGGAGGCAGGACTGACCTAGCCTGAGATATTATTAGGCTACTCAGCCTATGAATGGGTTTGATGGTCTGAGAGCTAGCCTCTACCATAATATCTGGATGCTACACTTGAGGAGGCGGGGAGATATTAGGGGGGGGGGGACAAAAGTGCCAAGTTTCTTCCGCTAGGAAGAGGGTCTATCTTGAGGAGCTCCTAGTCCTAAGCATATGTTGGGCTTCATGCTCCAATAGTTCACTTTAAGTTTCAACACAAATTTTGCATATAATTTTCTAAGAAAATAAAATGGTATGTCTAAATTGCCATGTGGAGGAATATCAAAAACCATCCACCAACGATCCCAAAAATTTTCACGTATGGCGTCATTTGTGCACCATTTAATCGATAGTTTGGTTTTTTTTGGGTCAACTGGTATACCCGTTTTTGGGTTAGCAAAAAGGCTAGCCAAATCATCTTTGGTTATGTTGAGGGTCGCGACCTCATCATAATCCAAACCATCATCAAACATCTGGTGCATTTCATCACGCCAACGAAGAGTGGCATTTTGTTGGTTCGTAAGGGTTTCAATGTTATCCACTGTGGTGTTTAACGTGGATAACATAGGAGCCAGTGCAGGTACATTATTATATGCTCTATGCAAACCTCTCAACTCGGTGAGATTTTCATTTATCAAATCCTCAATTTGAGGAGGGTTTTGAGGAGGTAGAGGATCATTTGGTGGATGGTTTTGTGGGGATACTGGACCGTTTGGTGGTGGATTACAAGAAATATTATTCCCTGCCTTAGTGTCATCATTTTGATCAGCCATTCCTATTGAATTGAAAAACGTAATATATATTTAAAAAAAATCTAAATTTTAACCATTTTTGTCAAAAAACCCTACATTCAACTACAACAAATAAAATCATCCTAAAATCTATTAAATTTAGGTTAAAAATGAGTTGGGGGAAAATAAAACATACCCGAATATCTGATATCCGATCTCATATCCGATATCTAATCCATAGTGGTAATGCTGGCCCCAAATTTGCGTAAAATTGATGCAGGAGCATCCAAAGGTATAAGGGCAATCCTGTGTCACCCAAAAAAAAAAAAAATGTACTTAGAATTAGTTTCTGTTTCATGTCTTTACATTTTTGGATACCCATTTGGCTCAAATAAAGGTTCCAACTCTCATAGTTCAACTATCAGTGCATTTGAAAATCCTAAAAAAATAGGAGCATGTATTTGGGCCATCATTTTGGTAAACTAGAAGGTGTGAATTGGCCAGATGAATGTAATCATGATTTAGAGCATTCCAGAAAAAGAATCAAGGCAATAGGCCCCACGATCTGAAAGTTATTGCAGTTTTTCAATTTTTGGAGACCTCCTAAGAATGCTTCAACGTCAGGTTTGGGGCATTAAATGACCCCAAAAAGGGTCAAAAAATGGGGGACGAGTGAAGCTGGTTCATAGGGCTATAGATCGCTTTGAGAGCTTTTCGAAAATGTAAACGGTTCGTCAATCGGAGCTACGGTTCAAAAGTTATGCCTCCCGGAAGTTCGGCTACCGTTTCTGGATTCTTCTAGATTTGCACCGACTTCTAATGCAGTTTCTGGAACCTTCTATTTTGTCGGTGAATGCCTAATAGCACTTTCTAGAATGTACTCCTAGTCCTTAACCCTCTGGGGTCTATTTAAGGAGATTTTTGGCATTGTAAAAGGCAGTTTGGATTGGAGCTTGAGAGGAGGTGCTAAAAGGAGAAATTTTCTCCAGATTTATGCTATTGTAAGCCCGTAGGGCATGTTTTGAAGTTTATTTTCTCTACACTGTTTGTACTAGCTTATTTTCTTAGTTAATATAATTTCCCTTTTCTATTATGTCCATTCTGTTGTTGGGTTGTGTCCCCATCAAGTGGTATCAGAGCAGATTTTCCTGAGTGTGTAGACAGAGCGCCGACTGTGAGGCAGTTTGCACCAGGACTGTGTGGTTGTGGGTTTGAGTTAGAAGATGCCTCCACGAAGAGAGCGTGGTGGAAGGGCCAGAGCTATTGATCTTGAGGAGGTTAGAGCCCTCCAGAGATAGGTACAAGCATTGCAAGAGGAGCTTCATAAAGGAGAAAATGTTGCCACAGATGACAATAGTGAGGATGACAATGAAGAGGAAGTAATGGAAGTTGACGGGGAAGTTCTGAATCCTGTAGAGGAAAGGCTTTTTAGGGCCATTACTAAGTTTGGGAAAAGACCTACAATTGAAGTGGGTATATTTTTAGGAAATCTGAAACCAGATGAGTTGATCGATTGGATCAATGAGCTAGAAGAATACTTTGAGTATGAGGATATAAGGGACCCAGATAGGGTTAAGTTTGCAAAGGCCAAACTGAAAGGCCATGCCAAAATCTGGTGGCAAGAGGTTCAACTAGAAAGACTTAGAAGAGGAAAGGAGAAGATCACAAGATGGGATCGCATGGTGGACAAATTGAAGAAGCAGTTCATTCCTGTGGACTACGAGCTTGATCTGTTTAAGAAGATGCATGGGTTAAAGCAAGCAGGAAGATCAGTCCAAGAATATATAGAGGAGTTTTACCGACTCTTGATTAGAGCGGGGCATGCAGAAGAAAATAAGGAGAAGGTTGCTCGTTATATCAGTGGGTTGGGACCTAGCATCCAGGAGGAATTAAGTCTAGTAAGAATGACCAGCGTTGAAGAAGCATACCAGTTTGCCCTACGAGTTGAAGAGAAGCTGAGTAAAAGGTTTGAAGGAAGACAAAGAGGGTGCGGTCAAGGAGGAAGGGGAAGCGGTAGATCATCTAGAGGCCACAATGAAACTCAAAAGAAAAATGAAGATGAGGGTACTAGCAGAAACTAGAGGAATGAGGGTTTCAACCGCTCCCATGATCAAGACTTTGGAAATCAAAGAGGAAGAGGTAGAGGACATGGACAAGGAAGAAGAGGCTTCCGTGGTACCTGTTTCCATTGCAATGAAGAAGGTCATCATGCCTTTGAATGCCCTCAACGAAAAGGAAGGACAGATAGGAGAGCTGAGGGCCAAGCTAGGGTTGCTCATGTGGATGAGGATGCACACTCATCACATTCCGAGGATGCAGAAAGAGGAGAGAACTTGGTAAATGAAAGAGTCCTACTAAGTGGTGATAATGAACTAGGACAACGAAGGAGTTTGTTTCATACCAGATGCAAGTGTGAGGATAAATGTTTTGATGTGATCATTGATGGTGGTAGCACTGATAACTTGGTATCAGAAGAGATGGTCTCTAAGCTAAAGCTCAAGAGGGAGAAACATCCCCAGCCCTATCAAGTTTCTTGGGTAAAAGATGATTATAAGGTCTTGGTAAGTGAACAATGTTTAGTAAAATTCAAAATTGGGAGTTACCATGATGAAGTTCTCTATGATGTTATTTCGATGGATGTTTGCCATCTATTGTTGGGTAGACCATGGCAGTTTGATAGACATGCAATACATGATGGACATGCAAACACATACTCTCTGACAAAGGATGGAGTTCGCCACAAAATGAAGCCCATGAAAAAGGAAGGTGAAAAGGTATGTAGTAGTGCTAGGATTTGTCTTGTTGATGGAAGGAGGTTTTTAGATGGCATGAAACATCAGCATATGTGCTATGCTTTGATTCCTAGGAAAGATAAAGAAGGTAGTAGTGAAATACCATTTGAAGTTTCAGATTTACTAGGGGAATTTGGAGATATTATCTCTGATAATGTTCCAGATGGATTGCCACCAGTAAGGCAAATCAGTCATCAGATAGATCTGATTCCAGGAGCTAGTTTGCCTAACAAGGCTGCTCACAGGATGACTCCTACTGAAACAGAGGAGCTAAATAGATAGGTTCAGGAGCTATTGAGGAAGGGCTTGATTTGAGAGAGCCTGAGTCCATGTGCAGTACCTGCAGTACTTGCACCAAAGAAGGATAGAGAGTGGAGGATGTGTACAGATTCTCAAGCTATAAATAGGATAACCATCAAGTACCAATTTCCTTTACCAAGGATGGATGATCTTATGGACTGCTTGAGTGGAGCTCAGTACTTCACAAAGATAGATATGAAGAGTGGCTATCATCATATATGGATTCGAGAAGGAGATGAGTGGAAAATAGCCTTCAAGACTAAGGAGGGTCTTTATGAGTGGTTAGTCATGCCCTTTGGATTGACGAACGCCCCAAGCAGCTTCATGCGGCTCATGAATGAGGTACTTAAGAAGTTCTTGGGAAAATTTGTTATTGTCTATTTGGATGATATTTTAATTTTTAGCAAGACTTTCGAAGAACATTTACTGCATATTCGTAGTGTCCTTGAAAGGCTAAGGGAAGAGAAACTGTTAATTAATCTAAAGAAGTGTGTCTTTGCAAAAAGGGAGTTAGTCTATTTGGGATTTGTTATATCGCCTGAAGGTCTCAAAATGGATCCAGAGAAGGTAAAATCCATCTTGGAATGGCCTACTCCAAGGTTTGCTACTGAGGTAAGATCATTTCATGGTCTGGTTAGTTTTTACAGGAACTTTATTAAGAATTTCAGTGGCATATGTGCACCTCTAACTGATACAATAAGAGGGGATAGAAAAGAGTTCAAATGGACTACAGCAGCTGCGAGAAGTTTTGAATTGTTGAAGAAGAAGGTGATTGAACAACCTATGTTGGCACTTCTAGATTTTAGAAAAGTATTCCAGGTGGATTGTGATGCTAGTGGTAGCGCTATTGGGGCCGTATTAAGCCAAGAAGGTAAGCCTATTGCATATTTTGGTGAAAAATTGAATGATGCAAAGAAGAAGTATTCTATTTATGATCAAGAGTTCTATGCAATAGTTCAGGCCTTAAATAAATGGAGGCATTATTTATTGCCAAAGGAATTTGTTTTGTATACTAATCATCAGGCATTACAGTACCTAAATAGCCAAGGTAAATTGAATCAGAGGCATATGAAGTGGGTAGAATTCTTGCAGAGTTATACATTTGTGTTGAAACGTAGAAGTGGAAAATCTAACAGGGTTGCAGATGCATTAAGTAGGAGACAACTGTTGCTTACAACAATGCAGGTTGAAGTAGTTAGGTTTGATGAACTCAAGAATTTGTACCCCGAGGATCCTGATTTTGCTGAAGCATGGAAAGCTTGTAAAGAACCTGTTGCTTTAGATAGAACCAAGTGGTTAGACTATTTGATTCAGGATGGCATGTTGTTCAAAGGTAGTCAATTGTGCATTCCAAGGAGTTCCATGAGGGAAAATCTGATTAAGGAGAAACACAGTGGAGGGATGGCAGGAGATTTTGGTCGGGATAAGACCATTTCCATTCTTAGAGAACATTATTTTTGGCCTCAAATTACACAGGATGTGAAGAAGTTTGTACAGAGTTGCCAGGTTTGTCAAGTTGCCAAGGGGTTTAGTCAAAATATTGGCCTATATCAGCCATTGCTTGTTCCATCAAGGCCATGGGAGGACATAAGTATGGATTTTGTTCTTGGATTGCCAAGGACACAAAGGGGTAATGACTCAGTATTCGTCGCAGTTGATAGGTTCTCCAAAATGGCACATTTCATTCCATGCCACAAAACTCATGATGCTGTCCATATTGCACACTTGTTTTTCAAAGAGGTGGTAAGACTACATGGTCTTCCAAGGAGTATAGTTTCTGACCGAGATACTAAATTTGTGAGGTATTTCTGGAGGACATTGTGGAAGAAGTTGAGAACAGACTTGAAATTCAGTTCCACGCATCACCCATAGACTGATGGCCAAACAGAAGTGGTAAATAGAAGTCTAGGCAATTTGCTGAGATGTTTAGTTGGATATAAGCCCAAGGGATGGGATTTGATTCTACCACAGGCAGAGTTTTCTTATAATAACTCTGTAAATAGGAGTACTGAAAAATCACCATTTCAAATTTTATATGGGAATAGCCCAAGGACTACACCAGAATTGAGGAAGATAGAACAAGGGGAGAGGACAAGTACTAAAGCTGAGGAATTTGCTGAACACATCAAGCGTCTACATGAGGAGGTTCAAGCACACATTATCAAGATGAATCAAGAGTATAAAGCTAGGGCTAATCAAAGGAGAAGACATAAGGAATTCCAAGTAGGGGATCTAGTCATGGTACACTTACGAAAAGAAAGATTTCCAGTTGGTACTTACAACAAGCTGAAAATGAAGAAATTTCCCCCCCTGCAAAGTTTTGAAGAAACATAACTCAGGAAATGCATATGAGGTGGAGCTGCCAGATGGTATTCACATTTCTCCCATTTTCAACATTGCAAATTTAATAGAGTATCATGATGATGGTGCAGATGAGGAGCTAGTTTTAGAGCCATGTCCAATTCTTGCTTCTAAGAAGGAGGAGATAGAAGACATTCTAGATCATCGTGTGGGTAGGAGTACCAGAAACAGGTAGTATGAAGAGTATTTGGTCAAATGGAAAGGATGACCGATTGAGGACTCAACTTGGATTTCAGCAGCTGAGGTTTCCCATTTGGGATTTCCTCTACCATCCATAAAGTGACAGGGTCACTTTTCAATCTACCCTGGGTGTCTGATGCAGGAGCATCCAGAGGTATAAGGGCAATCCTGTGTCACCCAAAAAAAAAAATGTACTTAGACTTAGTTTCTATTTCATGTCTTTACATTTTTGGATACCCATTTGGCTCAAATAAAGGTTCCAACTCTCATAGTTCAACTATCAGTGCATTTGAAAATCCCAAAAAAATAGGAGTATGTATTTGGGCCATCATTTTGGTAAACTAGAAGGTGTGAATTGGCCAGATGAATGTAATCATGATTTAGAGCATTCTAGAAAAAGAATCAGGTCAATAGGCCCCACGGTCTAAAAGTTATTGCAGTTTTTCAATTTTTGGAGACCTCTTAAGAATGATTCAACGTCAGGTTTGGGGCATTAAATGACCTTGAAAAGGGTCAAAAAATGGGGGATGAGCGAAGCTGGTCCATAGGACTATAGATCGCTTCAAGAGCTTTTTGAAAATGTAAACGGTTCGTCAATCGGAGCTACGGTTCAAAAGTTATGCCTCCCGAAAGTTCGGCTACCATTTTTGGATTCTTCTAGATTTGCACCGACTTCTAACGCAGCTTCTGGAACCTTCTATTTTGTTGGTGGATGCCTACTAGCACTTTCTAGAATGTACTCCTAGTCCTTAACCCTCCGAGGTCTATTTAAGGAGATTTCTGGCATTGTAAAAGGCAGTTTGGATTGGAGCTTGAGAGGAGGTGCTAAAAGGAGAAATATTATCCAAATTTATGCTATTGTAAGCCCGTAGGGCATGTTTTGAAGTTTATTTTCTCTGCACTGTTTGTACTAGCTTATTTTCTCAGTTAATATAATTTCCCTTTTCTATTGTGTCCATTCTGTTGTTGGGTTGTGTCCCCATCAAAATTGAGGGCACGTGGGTTTGTGATTTTATTTATCCAATGCGCAGGTATTGGATATCCGATACTATATCGGATATCTGATATTGTATTGGTGATGAAGGGCCGCTCTGATACCACTAATGATAGTCTACTCTGATACCACTTGATGAAGTACTACTCTGATACCATTGACGAAGGGCCACACCACCCTTACCAACTCACAACCAAGAATGCAACAATATGAAGACAATTTTATTATACTTGAAAATCCAATACCAATTACATAACATTTTTACAAGAACTCTCAAGATCCAATCCAAACCCAAGCTAGTCCAGATCCACACTCTGGTAGAAACCTCTGAGATCTCAACTTGTGCTCGCAAGCCACCAAGCAACCTCCTTGTTTCTAAACCGCAGTCATTAGCTCTTCTCCAACTTTATCCAAGATTCAAGTGTAAACTGCCTCACATTCGGTGCTCTATCCAGAGACTCAGGAAAACTCACTCTTCACTTCCTCCTCTTTCACACCTTCCAAGCCTTCCAAGCTTTCCAAGCTTCACCTTCCACAACTTTCACCTTTCCAAGCTTTCCTTCCAAAGCTTCTACTTCTCAAGCTTCTCCTTCTCGAGCTTCCACTTCTCGAGTTTCTCCTTCTCGAGCTTCCACTTCTCACGCTTATACTCCTCGAGCTTCTCCAAGCTTCCACTCCTCAAGCTTCTCTTTGAGCTTCTCCTTGAGCTTCCACTCCTCGAGCTTCTCCTTGAGCTTGATTTAGAAATGCTCATATGCCTTGCTTAAATAGGCACTTACCACCTCATGCATGACTTATCCAAAACCTTCTAGAATTCCTCCACAACCTTCTACAACTTCCAAAACTTTCTACAATATTCGTAACTTTCTAGAATTCTTCCCACACACCTGGATAAATGGAATGACAACCATTTATTTTTTATTTTTTCTATTATGCCACCTATGCCCCTCGAAAATAGAAATCTCCTTTTCCTTTCGTTTCTCCTTTTTCCCCTTTTTTAATTTATTATTTCTCCTCTAATTTTCGTCACTTTCTCTCTCCTCCAGATTTTTTTTTTTTTTCAATAATTTTCCCATGCAAGATGCTCCTGCATCAATTGGATATCCGATATGTCCCAAACATATAACATATGATATATATTACTTTATATTACATTTTATATATATTTTTATTATATTTTATATATATTATATTAATTTACTATATAATATAATATAAAATATTATATTATATAATAATATTATTATAATATTATATTATTATAATTTATAATATATTATACTTTTTTATTATATATTATATTATATTATTATAATATAATACATTATAATATTATTATTATATAGTATAATATTATACGATTATAATATAATAATATTATTATATTATAGTATAATAATAATTATAATAATAATATTATTATAATATAATAGTATGATATATTATTATTATTACTTAATATGATATATTATTTAATAATAATATTTAATATGATATTATTATTTAATATAATATTATTATTATATCTTATTATTATTTAATAATAATATTATATTAAATAATAATAATATCATGTAGTAAATATTAATATTAAATAATATATCATATTAAATAATAATAATAATTATAATTATAATAATATTAAATAATAATAATAATAGTTGCATAATAATAGTGTCACATGTCAGTTATTCGATTTAAAATCGGATATCCGATATTATCGGATATCCGATGTCAAATTGGATATTCGATAAGGCTCGGCCTTACCTTCCAGGTTTGGTTCCTGGATAGGTGAAAAAAAGTCAGAGTAGATTTTGAAGCGCTTTTAGGCGTCTTCAAACTCTTTTTTTTTCACATCGCCACTTTTTGGCACACCATGTTCCTGCACATACCCATATTCATGATGATTTGTTAGAACAATTAAATGAATCTACCAATGAGTCTTCCCAAATAAAGAAGTTAGTCCTCGTAAACCCTAGGTTGCAAGTTGCAAACAATTTATATGACAAAAGGAATTGGACTCAAGATGCAGTGACATCTAAAACTATATTACAGTTATTAAAAAAATGGTTTTCAGAGAGAAAGTTGTTTGCCACCCATGGAAATATTTGGAATTTTGACTAGGAAAATTAGTTCCCAAAATTTTCATGGATTCAGACCTCTTCATTTTTGTATCCTAAAATTATGATCCAATAGGTAGTATGGTAAGAGGGATAAATGGAGAATGTTTGGTGAAGATTACCGTGGAAGAAATCAGCAAATATTTTGGGATGGATCCTATTTCAGAATATCATAAGGTCATCAAGTTTTAGGGTTTGGAAAAGGAATATCTATCTTGCAAAGATTAGATTAGGAAAGGGGCATTGAGAGGACATTCATCCACAATTGGAAATCTAGAATTTGTCACATCCTCAATCAAGGAAGCTTTTAAGAAACAATTTTTCAATTTCGGAGCTATAGACATATACATGACTTTGTGTAAGGTTTTTAGTAAGGATGTGTAAGAATTTATACCCATAGCATTCATGTATATGATGATACAAATCTTGTCCTATGGGGTTGACATTTTTTTTGAATTTACTTCATTAATAGCTAAAGAAATTCATATTGGTCTAATAGGGCTTGTAAAAGGGAAAATTGAGAGGACCTTTGGTTTTTACTCTTTGTCAATGCAGATGTTTTTGTATAAAGGAGTTACATATTTTGAGAAAGAAATGATGTTAACAAGAGAGCATGATGGAGATTCTTTTCGAGTTCAAATATGGAGTGCATACATGAATTGGGATGTAAAGGAGGCCAATTTTGTGAGATTTTATAGGTATTTTGCATCTAGGTTGAGAAGCTTGTTATTGAAAGATAATCCTAGGATACCCAAATAATTGTTAGATTTTATCTTTTTGTCTTAAGGACATCTATCTTTCTTCTCTATGCCTGAAGCTTGTTGCACCTCATGCTATATAAATGAGATCCCAAGGCTAGAGAAATGATCAAAACTCTATATTATTTGAGTCTTAGGATATTTTAATAGTTAGTCTAGTAGTCTCTATGTGAATTTTATGTTGTATTCATGTTTTCATATCTGAGAATAATTAGAACTTGGAAGGATTAGGTGTCTAATCTTGCTTTATTTTGAACTTCATGCAAACAATGTATTATTTTCAAGGAAAATAAATACAAAGGGAGGTTCCAAAAATATCTCTGTCTTTGAATTATATCTCATGTTTTATATATATGAATATTTGTGAATGAATGAATAATGTTATTTTATTTTAATGTAGCTCAGATGGGTTGTATTTCTATTCATTGATTGCTCTTAATTCAAGGAATTAAATAAATTATTTCATTAAATTGATAGATTTTTTAGGTGTATGGGAGGATATTCATAAGAAGAGAATTTAGAGTTAGCTGCTAATAGTTTCAATTCTAAGGTAATTGAATAGATCAAGTTTTAGTAGTGCGATTTTCTCTATACTAATGGATAAGGCATTGATCACCAATTAGGATGCAAATTATTCAGTTCATGGGGTTACATAGAGCACAAATATAAATAAAATAAATCTTTACTTTATCGTATGAAGAGTTAAACTATTAATCAGAACTTATTTGCAATAATCCCTTGTATGTAATTGTTAGTTGTTACTATCAAGGATTATTTGTAAAGTGTAGAAGAATTGTGACCATTTTCTACTATAAGGGATAGAAGTGAAATAGAAAGATGATGTTAATGAGAATATATTGAAGTTAGGAACCATAAATATGTTATATGTCTATATATCCCTTAGGTGCACCCACCTTGGGCTTGCAAAACCTAAAGAGTAGAGAATCCCTATGATTCCGTTGAAGTTGGATCTAGATCTAAAGTTTTCTTGGTTGAATATAGGAGGTTGATAACCCTTATACCATGTTTTATCTTTAGAATCCTGGTATCAAGTATTTTGTTTCTTGGTAGATTTAAATCTCCAACTTAAGGGATATGTACAAGTGAATCAGTGAAGTGAAGTTTTAGAAGGTGGATCCAACAGAGAGAAATCAGAGTAGTGAAGTATTGAATAGATTTATTAGATTAGGAGAATTAGACCAGAGATAAAGGAGAGAGGAAACCCAAGATCGACTTTTAGAGAAATTGAGCATAAGGTACTAATAAATTAATTTTTAATTCACACAGGGAAAATATCTTAACAAAGGGTCCTAATAGGCCTATATAGTTCTCTTAACAACATCCTTACTTTATTGTGACTGTAAAATCCTTTAACAAGGTAAGACCTAATAATATCTTAAGCTTTTAACTAGGAAAACCCCTCATAGGGTAGATCATATGTTATGGTCAAACATTGTAACCTTAACTAAACTTTATTGTTGCAATAGTGAAGATTTGTGGGTTTCATCCCCACTGTAATTTTACCTTTATCTTGAAGTGTTTCTTGGTAACCAAATCATTGTGTTATTTGTTGAACTGTTATGGATGTGATATATTGCATTTATATTTCAGTATTACAATTTTATTGATAGATCTATGAAATGATTTGGATATAAAGTAAAGGAATTATTTTTATAACAAAAGTTTAAGATCCTTATTCACCCCCCCTCTTAGTATCTTGTTTCCCATATACTTATTCCAAAAGAAATCTCCTATCCTCATACTCAAAATTACTAGAGTACTTTCTAGGAGACATCTTTTGTATAATTTGTTTGATAGGAAGACCTAGGGTTTTTCTTTGTTTACAATTTTTCTTAAACTAGGGTTTCGAATATCATAATTTTTTGTCTACGATTCACCTAATTCTTCTTCATAAAAAGAAAATAACAGATTTGGTTTTCACTTACTTATGATTTCTCTATCAATATTTTCTTTAAATTCTTTGCCAACTGATAACTTCAACAACTTGACCACTTTGTAGATTGAGATTCTTGCAATTGATATCAAAATTTGATAGACTTACCCATTTATGAGAGATTATATTATTTATTGCAACATTTATATCACTAATTTGTGTAATAAAACATCTATAAATTTTGAATTAGCAAGCTTCTTCATCATATTTCTTCTAATTTTTAATTTTGACCATAGATGAGGTCTTGTTGGAAGATCAGACGATCTAAATCTCTTTTTGACTTTTATTGACATTATGTGTTTCCCTCTGGGCCTATCCTCCAACCAATAGAAATGAAGACATTAGCTACACTAGCAAATGCTGAAAAGTCTTCACAATTGAGATGAATGGGACATATGGCACAATCACACTAAATCCCCATACAATTTCTCTTTCTTTGAGATTATACATGAGTTGCTGATCTTCTAATCTTCTGACGAGCTGATGGATGACTATGATTGGTTAAAGATTAATTGTTGGCCATAGAAATTTTCTTGCACATAAACTATCACTTAAAACCTCTAGTGCTGCATGGGACACATGGCACAATTATGTTGTACATCATAAGGAATGTGAGATAATGTAGACCATTGATTTCTTATATGCTAGTTATACCTTACTTCTTCTTGTGTATGGGTCGCTCTAAAATGTTGTAGATGTGGTCCAATTATCACTCAGGCTAGGTTGACTCACCATGTCCCACTACTAGAGATGCCCTTCCAAAGAGTGTCATGCATCAACATCTTGTGTAATCTCAAACTTCATGTATCAGGCTCACTAAGTAAGAAGAGTCATTGATATGTCTTTATTACTTCAGGCAAACCAACAATTTGGATAAATCGCAAGATTACAATGTGACTGCCAATTTAATACACATGTTTAATCCTTTAAACAATATGAGAGATCTTCACTAGAGATGAGACATGTGGCTTCATCTCATTTATTCGCTATGAGTTCAAGATCTTTTGTGAGAGAACATGAGTCCTCTGATCATCTTTAGTATTTTCCCTATAACCAAAACATGTCACCAAAATTCTATCACTAACTACATGGCCCAATTGTATCTTAGGTCCCTACTAAAAATATTAGGTCCCACTAAAGACTGGGCTTTGTTAGGATCAACATGTCATCATTGCATGTAGTCACCATGAAAAATATTAGATCTACAATTAAATACATGTTATTGATTTTGTTTCACACTTGAGAGAAGATATGGGGTTGTTTTTTACATGCACCATAATCCCTCTTCTTCATTGTGAGTTTGGGTTAGAATAGTGAATGCACACAAACCATTCATTTTTCCTTCCTTTATTTTTTGTTTTGGTCCTACCTTCCTCTACATGTTCACATCTCCCATGTTCACCATGGTAAGTGATGCAGTAAGAATCTAAGGATACCCCTAATGGAGGTAATCTAGATCCCTACAAATAACCATATAGTAGAAACACAATGACAACAACCATAAAGGTAATGTTGATCCCTACAAATAAATTTTTATGTGCAATGCAATCGACTTAAGGCCTTCCTAGTTAGGGCTAAATACAAAAGAAATTACAAAATAGTTCTACAAGATCCCTCAAGATCCAACTCCTCACTAATCTAAGCTAGTCCAAATCCACACTCTAGTAGAAACTTCCAAGGAAGATCTTAACTTGTGCTCACAAGCCCACCCAACAATCTCCTTCTTTCACAAGCCTCAGATACTAGTTTTGGAAATATAGAAGGAGTAATTAAGAGGGGGGGTGAATTAGTTACCAAAAAATAAATCCTAGATCCCTTAGATGTCAACTAAAGTAAACAGAAAAAACTAATTACTGCTATAGCTTGGTAAACATATAGAAATTATTGTAACTCGATAAATGCAAAGTGTTAATTATATTTAGCAGATCTTAAAAAATTAATAGTAATTAATTTGCAAGTGTAAGAGAAATAACATGAACACATGAGACACCAGAATTTAACGTGGAAACCCAATTTGGGAAAAACCATCAATGTAACTAGTTATTTTTTTTCAATCTTCTGAAGTGAGCCTTGTTAGGAGCCAACTTGGTTAAAGGTTACAAAATACATTGTTAGGAATGACCTTGTTAGAGGTTTTAATCAACCTATTAGGAGTGGCCTTGTGATAGGTCTTAAAAAAATTCAATGGAACTATCACCTTGCTAGAGTATTTGCAATTGGCTATTTAAACCAACTTTGTTAAGATATTTAAGATCATTGCTACAATGGTTAGAGAGTAATAATGAAATGACCTAATTGTGATGCAACTAAATTGTTGAATCTAGATCTCTATTCTACTTAAAATTTTATCCTTCTTGATTGAATAATATTTTTTTTCTCTACAAGGATATCTGCTTATCCTTCAAGTTCATTCTCACTCTTTCCTTCTTAATTCAATCAACACACTTGCACACACTTGAAAATCACAACTTGACCTTATATTTATATCATCTAGATTGTCAAGTCAGCTCAATAGAAATTAGAATGACCACTAATAATTACCATAGTTAGCTAGAACCAATATTTAAAATAATTAAGCTTCTCATGCCAGAAAAAAAAATCCTTTATTAGCCGACCTTGCTTGGTAAACACTAGTTCTGAGATGATTTCCTATGTTAACCATTATAAGCTTAGTTAACACTGCAAAATTGCAAAAATTCTTTGGTAACTGAGTGAACTCAGTTAGCACTAACTTTTTCCAACTTTTCTTTGTTAACCATGTGAACTTAGTTAACACTATTTTCTACCATAATTTTCTTTGATGCTCGAGTGAGCTCAGTAGACATTTTCTTCATAGAGTAAACTTTAGGAACACTTAATAGACAAGGAAATTTTTTTTGCTGACCAAGTGATCTCAGTAAGCACTAACTGACAACTGATATGGCATTTGTGTGACATCAAAGACAACACACAATTAGAAAATTGTATCCAACAATCTCCCTCTTTGGCATTGATGGAAACACAACATTTCATAGCAAAATGAAATTTAAGAACAAGACTTTCTCTAATAGAAAGTTTCCCCTCTTAGATTTTTCACAAAAAAAAATTCTTCTTTCATGTAGTAATCTCCTTCTATCAAGGAATTACATAACTTCTCCATCTTGAAATGTCAAAAATAAATTTCAGAAAGATATGATAGTAATCTTCTCCCTCTTTGACAATACATACCAAAGACAAAACATACCAAATTAGTATCAATGTACCTTGAGTACTAATTCATATGCAATATTATCTTGACTATGTTGCATGAACTGATTGATCTCTAACTTGGTTCTTGTTGATGCATCACTAAAACTTCATTTAGCGAGCTTCAGATAGGGGAATGACCCCTAGCTTACCTGTTAGATACATGAATGCATCCTTAGGTAATGGCTTGGTGAATATATCTACAATCTATTCTTTTATATGAACATATTTCAATATGATTTCTTTGTCCTACACCAATTCTTTGACAAAATGATATTTCATAGTAATTTTCTTAGTTTTGGAATGCATCACTAGGTTCTTTGATATGTTAATTGCACTAGTGTTATCACAAAAAATGACAATTGGTTTTTTGATCTCAACCTTCATTTCTTCCAACAATTGTTTAAGACAAACAATGTTAGAACAATTCACTACTACTACAACATATTCTACTTCTGCCATAGATTAGGATGTGTAGTTTTTCTTCTTTCTTGTCCAAGATACCAACCTTTTACCAAGAAAGAATGCTCCACCACTTGTGCTTTTTCTGTCATCAAGATTTCCTACCCAATCAACATCAGTGAATACCTTTAGGTCTAAGTTTCCTCCAAGTTTGTACCATAAACCATAGTCTTCAGTACCTTTTAGATATCTCAAGATTCTCTTGATTGCCATCATGTGATTTTCTCTAGGTTTGGCTAAGAATCCTACCACTATTCCAATTGCTAACGTAATGTCAGGTCTTTTATTAACTACATACTATAATTTCCCAGTCATTGATCTATATAAGGTCTAATCTACCTCTTTGGAGTCATCATCTTTTGTAAGCTTTAGTCTAGTACACATGGGGGTTCCAACTAGTTTTGAATCTTCCATTCCAATATTCTTGAGTATCTCCTTGATATACTTAGATTGAGTAATGTAGATACCATTCTTGTTTTGTTGTATCTATAATTCAAAAAAGAATTTTATCTCACCAAACATGGACATTTCAAACTCTTTGTTCATTTATTTTGAAAATTATTTGCATAGATCATCATTCCCTATAAGTAGAGTATCATCCACAAATATCTCTTCCAATACAATCTTTTTATATGGTCCTTCCTTGATATAAAAACTAATATTATCATTAGTTCTCTGAAAACCAATCTATATAAGGTAGTTATGTAACCTTTCATACCATGCTCTAGGAGCTTGTTTTAAACCATACAATGCTTTGTGTAATTTGCAGACCATGTCCCTTTTTTCTAGATCAACAAAATCTTCTAGTTGTTCAATGTAGACTTCTTCATCAAGAATACCATTGAGAAATGAAAATTTAACATCCATCTGATATACTTTGAATCCTTTATGTGCTGCTATATAAGCAAGTAGGGTCCTAACACCTTCTAATCTCATAATAGGAGCAAAAGTCTCACCATAATCAATTCCTTCTTCTTGAGAATAGTGTTTGCAAACTAATCTGGCTTTGTTTCTTGATACTTGTCCATCTTCATTCAACTTATTTCTGAATATCCATTTTGTTCCAATCACATTTTTATCTTTAGGCCTACAAACAAGAGTCCAAGTTTTGTTCTTTTCTATCTATTCTATTTCTTTGTTCATTGCCTCAATCCAACTTTCATTTTCTATAGCATCCTTAACACTTCTAGGTTCAAAATCAGCAAGTAAACATGTACCTTATAATTTTCTTCTTGTCATAGTACCTTCTGATTTATCTCTAATAATCTGATTAGGTGCATGATGCCTTCTGACATACTTGGCCAATACAAGTTCTTTGCCTTTTGAATGAATTGTACTATCCTAATTTTGAATCTCAACTTCTGGTTTAAGTCATTCAAACTCTGTAGGCATTGACTCGGTAGCTTCAGAATGTGACTTGGGTCCTTGTGACTCAATTTGTAATTCTTGCAACTCAATAACTGTGGAAGACTCAAGAAGTGAAGTCTCCTTATTGATAGATGTTCTTGGCAATGCATCAAGTTCAAAATAAAAAAATCTTTTTTAATCTTCTAGTTTCCTTTTGCTTTCATCTTCACTCTTCTTTGCAAAATCATCAATTCTCACATGTGCACTTTCTATATACCTTCATCACCCTTTACATCAAACTTTCCTTTTCTAGAATCTTTCAAGATATAACATTTTCTTCCAAATACTTTTAGGTAACTTACATTAGGTTTGTAGCCATACCATAGTTCATAGGGAATCTTACTCTATCCTTTTTCAACTAAACTTGGTTTGAAGTATGGATTGCAGTGCTGATGGCCTCCTAGTATTTCACAGAAACATTCTTTTCAATTATTAGAGTCCTTGCACAATCCTTGATGGATCAGTTTCTTCTTTCAGCTATTTTATTCTGCTCAAGAGTGTCAGGGGCTGATACTTGCCTTTTGATTCCTCTTTCAATCAAAAAATTATTGAACTCATTGGAGATGAATTCACCACCTCTGTCTGATCTTAAGCATTTCAATCTTTTTCCAATTTCTTTTTCTACTCTTGCTAGATACCATTTAAATTTTTGAAATGCTTTTGGCTTTTCTCTAAGATAAATAACAATCATCATTCTAGAATAGTCATCAACAAAAAGAACAAATAATTCTTCTCCACTATAACTTTGTATTCCAATGGGTCCACATAAGTTAGTATGAACA
Organism: Cupressus sempervirens; assembly: GCA_028749045.1. Taxonomy (NCBI): domain Eukaryota; kingdom Viridiplantae; phylum Streptophyta; class Pinopsida; order Cupressales; family Cupressaceae; genus Cupressus; species Cupressus sempervirens. Next base: position 584,001,950 of record CM053784.1, on the reverse strand, counting down.
ATTTCCAAGATATCTTCAGTTTGATATTTTTTTCTTTTAAAACTAGTCTTTTCTATTTTACCAATTTGACAGTTCCTGCATAAACCAACATCTGGTTTCTCCAAGCTAGGAATACCTCTTACTTTCCTGAATTTTCTTATTTTCACTATGTTATCAAAGTTCACATGACAAAGTTTTCTGTGCCATAACCAAATTTCTTCCATTTTCCTTGCCATGCATGAATTCTACCTTGAATCCAATGTGGATTAGCTATGCCACACTTGGAAGATTATGTTTCAGTCCTTCAACCCAATAGGCATTGTCACATACAAGTTCATTGTTTAACGAGATTCAACCTTTTCCTTTTATGTAACAAGGTTCATTGTTTCCAAACCTTACACTATAGTGTTCAAAGTGTTCAAATTTTGTTTTGTCTCCACTCCAAGGATGTGAAAATCCACTATCTATGATCCATGTATCATTTTTACTAACATGAGAGATAAATGCCATCTTATCTTCTTCTTCATTAGATTCATCTTTTATAGCAATGTATACTATCTCATCTTCACTATTATCAGAAAATTTAGTCATTAAACAAGTCTTCTTACCTTTTTCTTTGAAGGATTTGTGACTTTTGGATTCCTTCTTTCCTTTGTACTTGTGGCTCTTCTTTTCATCCTTTCTTTCTCTATTTGGGCACCTGGCAACAATATGATCAATTTCTTCACATGAAAAATAGATTAAAGGAACTTTACCTTTGTACTTTCCTCTACTTCTAGAATACTTCTTTGAAAGTAAAGCTTCAACAACTTCAAGATCACTATCCAAGATTTCCTCAATTTATTCTTGATCGTTGGACTGATTTTCCTTTATCTTCATGTCTTTTTCTTTCAGTGAAAGTTTGGCCTCAAATGTAGATTCAATATTTTTGGAATTTGGAACATAATTTTCATAGTTTTCTAGCTCAAAAGCTATCAATCTTCCTACCAAGGCATCCAAACTTAACTTGTTATATGGATCACACCTCTTTTCTTGAATATTAGATACTCTAATTGCATAGATAGGAAGTAATGTTCTAAGAACTTTACTTACAATAGTTTCTTCCTTGATTTCTCCTCTAGAAGTTCTAATTGCACTGACACTAGCTTTGATTCTTTCTACATATTTGGAAACATTTTAATCTTTTCTCATTCTCATCTAATCAAAATGTCCTCTAAGGCTTTCTGCTTTGGCTCTCCTTAAATTTTCATCACCACCATAAATGTCCTTTAGCTTGTTCCACATATCAAAAGAAGTTTTGCAATGTTTGATCTCATCAAATTCATCATAGCTGAGAGTAGATGCAATATTAATCATCGTGATGTTATGGTTCTTTTTCTTAGCAAGATTTCCAACAAATAATGTACCAATAGGATTTTTGTATTCTTCATCAAGGTATTTGTAGCTTGAATCACTAATGGTGGCCAGATGAAGTCTCATGAGTCCCTGCCATGCTAAAAAGTTGTTTGTATTTAGCTTTGGAATCTCTCTCTCTTGTAAGACATCTTGATCTTTAGCTTAGGTCCTTGAAACCTTTCCTGCAAGCACCAAATGCTCTGATACCAATTTTTGGAAATATAGAAGGAGTAACTGAGAGGGGAGGTGAATCAGTTACCACAATAATAAATCCCAGATCCCTTAGATGTCAACTAAAGTAAATTGATAAAACTGATTACTACTACAACTCAGTTAACATACAAAAATTGTTGTAACTTGATAAGTGTAGAGCATCAATTAGATTTAGTAGATCTTAAAACATTAATAGTAATTAATTTGCAAGCATAAAATAAATAACATGAACACATTAGACACTAGGATTTAACCTGGAAACCAAATTTGGGAAAAAACACCAATGTAACTAGTTATTGTTTCTCACTCTTCTTAAGTGAGCCCTATTAGGAGCCAACCTAGTTAAAGGTTACCAAACACAATATTAGATGTGACCTTGTTAGAGGATTTAATCACCCTGTTAGGAGTGGCCTTGTGAGAGGTCTTAAAACAATTCAATAGAATTGTCACCTTGTTAGAGGATTTACAACTAGCTAATTAAACGAACTCTGTTAAGAGATTTTAGATCACTGCTACAATGGTTAGAGAGTAACAATGAAATGACCTGATTGTGATGCAATTGAATTATTAAATCTATATCTCTATTCTACTTAAAATTTGATCCTTCCTAATCAAATATTACTTTTCTACTCCACAATGATATCTTCTTATCCGTCAAGTTCACTCTCACTCTTTCCTTCTTAATTCAATCAACACACTTGCACACACTTGAAAATCACAACTTGACCTTATATTTATATAATCTAGATTTCAAGTCAACTCAATACAAATTAGAATGACCACTAATCATTAGCATAGTAGGCTAGAAGCAATACTTGAAATAATTAAGCTTCTCATACCAAAACAACAAAATCCTTTCTTAGCTGACCCTACTCGGTAAACATTGGTTTTGAGATGATTTTTTGTATTAACCAATAGAAGCTCGATTAACAATATGAAATTGCAAAAATCCTTTGGTAACTAAGTGAACACGGTTAGCACTAACTCTGTCCAAATTTCCTTTGTTAAACATTTGAACTCGTTTAACACTATTTTCTACCATAATTTCCTTTGACACTTGAATGAGCTCGGTAGACACTATCTTTGCAGAGTAAACTTCAAGAATGCTTGGTAGACAAGGAAAACTATCTCACTGACCAAGTGAGCTTGGTAAGCACTAATTGACAACTGATATGACATTTTTGTGACATCAAAGACAACACACAATTAGATAATTATATCCAATAGAATGATGTAAGATTAGTAAAGTAGAAGAATTTGAATTAGGAAATATTTATGAGTAGTTGTGTGATAAGGAAGTGCTAAAGGATGAGAACAAGGTTATGGCCGAGAAAGGTTTTACTCATGCCTTAGCATTCCTAAATGCTTTTAAGGTCGAATGGATAAAAAAATTATTAAGTAGGATTCATGATATTAAACTATGACTAAAGAATGGACCAATCAAAATAATAGACTGCTATACATAATGTGATAGGTTATCCTATGCTAGATCATGTTAAGACCATTCATTTTCTATTAAAGGGATGAAATTGAGAACCTCATTGAGGTAAAGTGGAATGATCAAGGTATGCTTATTAACATGATTAAGGACTCAATGATTAAATTTGTGGTAAGGGGTATTTCTCATAGGTTTAACCAATTAAGCTGACTGAACAATGTGTTATGTGTATATGTAGATATGGGATACAAACCAGTTAAGAAGGACCACAATTATGACTTAGGTGAGTCATATCTCATTTAACTCATAGGAAATCTTGGAGTCATCACAAAGTCCAATAAGATATCATGTAATTTTGGCTCTCTAATTGTGTATTTATTCTTTTATATACAAAACTCTTTTCCTATTGTTGGTGATGTAGCTTGGGATAAAACAAGACCTATAACAAAGAAAATAAATGAGTTCATTACTCAAATTGATAAGAATTTTGAGACAATAATGGATGGTTACTTTGACGATTACAACTAAAAAATGAAGAATAGGTATAGGATACCTAAGTGAGTTATTGATTCCTTCCATGATAATTTATGTTTCCTTGAGGATATTGACTTGATGTATGTACATGTAATTATACCAAGAATGACATGATTGAGACCTCTATAGTATGCAGTAAATGTAGATGAAATTTTTGTAGCTATTACAACTTTTTTGGCAGAGAAAATTGATAAGAATATTGAGCCATTTGGCATATATGAGACTACTAAGGTAAAAATGATGATGCAAATTAAATTTCCCAAGTTGGATAGAAAAAGAAGGAAGATGATTCAAGATTTAGAAGGGAAACTTTAAGAGACATTACTACAGATTATAGAAGGCAAAGGTGAAGATGATGAGGAAGAACAGAAAGAGGGGAAAGACAAAGAAATTTCCATTATCAAGCCCAAGGGAACTAAAGTTAATTGGTGATAGATCCTAAGAAGAAAAATATCTTAAATAGAGTGGCAACCCTACCCACATCTATAATACAAAGGCTCATATTTTTACAAAATCTTGCAACCTTGTCCAAATTTTTTACCTAAGGACAACCTTGTGAAACATGGAAACAATATCCAAGATATGGGACTTGAACTATGAGGTTTAGTCTCTAGAGAAGGCTGACTTCCTTTTCTTTAATGACGCACCTAAACTACACTTGAATCGGAAAAGGGAGAAGGAAATACACAAAAAAAACTACCTAATCTATTCTAAGGAGGTGATGCATGAAAATAGGGTGTTTAATCCTACCTCTTCCCATATATGCACACTTGAACTATTATGATATCAAAGATATATAGATCTAGACTTTTTTAAATCCTACAATCACATGTAGATCAAAAAACTAACATGAATAATACAAGGAAGAAGAAATTTCACTTATATATCATTCACAGGTCAAACAAGATACAATCATGCAAATTGTAGATAGCCATAAAACATTGAAGAAAGGAAAATGGATCTTGCATAGTACATCAATGGGTGAAAGAGATAAGGAAAAATATCAAGAATAAATCAAAGGAAAAGGGAATTTACAATGTGCATGAAAAAAATGCCAAGGAAAATAGAGAAGAATCTCTCATTTAGGGTTATAGAATGTGCTTTTATAGCTTAAGCATAACTAGATATTTCTGACCAAGAAACACTTTACAACCACTACATCCAACCACTATTACAAATCTAGAAAATATATAATCATGTTACAAAACTATATGCTATAAAATCACTTGACCTCCAAATAAAGCTCTAGGAGGTTAGGAACAACAACCATTAACTTTTGACTGAGTTGCTGGATCAATAAGTGACAATGGAGTGTTCTTTTGCATTCATCAAACTTGGAGAATGATGAAAGTGTTGGAAATAATCAAGACTCTCTAGGTTACTAAGAGGGGAGGGGTGAATTAGTAACCTCAAAAATTTTGACAAAATTTAGCACTTAACAACATAACTCATTCACCATTAATTTATTTAAGCTACTACATGCATGAGAAACTGAAAGATAAACATTCATGGCACATGAACACAATATTTGGTGACCCAGAAACCTTCCAAATAGAAAGTAAAATTGGGGTGGGGATGATACCCACAAAACTTCAATACTATAGTATAAAGTTAGCCTATTAAATCTTACAATGATCATTTCTAATGATCTACCCTGCTAAGAGCAATTAGGATTGCTAGGTCCACCTCGTTAGAGGTTTTTACAAACATACAATGAAGTCTGCAATTTGTTAAGAGATTCAATGAAAAGACTATTAAGTCTACCCTATTAAAGGATTTGAATCTAATTCACCTATTAGGATGAAATAGTAGATCTGACTTGCAACTAAATTTGCAAATTAGATACTTGATTGTTGATCACCTCTTGTGATAGATTTGACTTGTTTGCTCCTTATTGACCTTGCTGAATACTTTGTTCTATTGTTGATTCACATTCACATTCACTCTTCTCAAAATATTACTTCCTCATCTCATGCTTGGGTATGATACACTACATTACATATATGCCATCCCAATTCTCACAATTACAAGGTAAGCTAAAACACAAGTGAACACAAATATTACTGAGTTGACCCAAATGTAGAAATTTGAGTTCTATAAGATGACTTGATGAACTTGTGATACTTGACATCCACTGCATTACTTAACATCATCATGCATTCAATAGAAGTAGAGGCTCAGTCCATACTAATCACACAACATAGCTTTTGAACTCAGTGAACATTGGAGACTCGGTAGATATAGTGTAACTCAATAGAAACTAAATTCTATGTTTACCTTGCTTGCACTTGGTAAACACTATTCATCCATCACTCGGTAGACACTAGCTTCACATCACAGAAATTGATGACTCGATAGATACTGTGAATCTTGGTAACAACTGAATTTCTCAGTGATAACTACTAGACTTCACACTACTTGTTTTCACTTGGTAACCTTTGGAATGCTCAGTGTGAATTGTTGAACTGTTGAACTTACTTGGCAACCATTGAATGCTCAGTAAACACTGGAGACTAAATGATGAACTCAGTAACTATACAAAATTATGAATAAGTGTTGTCACTAATGAAAAACACAAATTAATGCCAACAATCTCCCCCTTTGGCATTAGTGACAAAAAGACTTATTAGCCAAAACTTATGTACAGTGACATACTGATTTATTTGATTTTTCAAAATTTGTCTTTGTTATACTACTATATATACATTTACACATATCTCCCCCATTCAATGTACATATCATAACATAATATCATACAAATATCTCTTCTTCTTTACAAGTATCTCTCTTTTTATTTAGTACTGTACATATGTTTCTCCACAAATATCTCTTTCTCCCCCTTTTTGATAGTAATGCCAAATATTTATATAAAACATACTTTATATAGAGACATTGAAATGTGAGGGAAACTTAGAATGTACCTTGAGAATAAGAGCTAATGTCTTATCCCAGTTCTCTTGCAAAATTTTGGAGGTTTGAAGTGCCACTTGAACTTTTTTTGAGAGTTCAATCATATGATCTGCAATTGAAAAATTGTTATCATGGATCAACGTTTTTGAATAAGCAATATGTTTCTGAATTGATTTCATGATTGGTAGGATCATGTTTTGGATGTATATAATTATAGACCTAATCCTTGCTTCCTCTCTCAATAATTCAGCATGCATATCAGATAGGAATCTAACTCTTATGTGATGTGTTAAGCTTGAGCTAGGGTCAAGCTACAACTTTTGAGCACTGGCCTTGAGATCCCCATCTATCTTATTAAGTTTTTCCTTGATTTCCTTAGTGTAATCAATAACATCACATAGCTTGGCAAAAAGAGATGTTACATTTGTAAAATAATTTTCAAGATTAGCCAAAATTAAGGAAAGCTCTACCTAATGAATAACAATGTGCTAAGTAATGTGCTCAAGCACCTTATTGTCAAACTTTTTCTCTGCCTTTTCTATCAACTTTTCATGACCAATAGAGTCCTCATTAAACTTATTTACTACCTCTTATAATTGTAAAAAAATGTTTTGAGATGAATCAACATCAACACCTATAACTTCTGTCAAGATATTCTTTGCACTTTCTATAATTCGATATTCTTTGTCCCTTTCTTCTCTTAATTGCTTTTGTCTAGCCTTCTATTCTAGAAGTTGGCTAACCAATTTCATTTGTTCCACAGTGGCATTGTCAAAATCCAACTTAGGAATTTCAATCTCCTTGTCCAAATCTATATCGTCATCAATTTCTTTTCCAGTAATCAGAATTTTAAGTGGTGTCCTTGGTTCCACTTTTGATATTATTGCTTTGGACTTCAAAATAGAAACAATTGTAGAAATAGTAGGGCTTTCTTTAAAAACTTGTATAGGGCCTACTGAAGGAATGCTGATTGGAGCACTAGAGGAATCCAAAATTGATGTGCTACCCAAAATTGAAGTAATTATAGGAGTACATATAATAGGAGCACTTACAGGAGTATGCAAAATTGAAGTAGACAAAATTGTAGAATTGGATGTTGTACATACTACTGATGTCCTTGGCTTGGGAGCTAAAGAAGAGGAGGGCTGTAGCTTAGTGGATGAAGTGGTAGACACTTCCATCAGAGATACCTAGAGCTAAGAGGGAGAAAATAGTGATTGAATAGATGATGTATCTATTGAGGTTGCAATCACACTTGCTGAAGCTGTCTCCATGCCAGATGATGTAGCAATTTTTGGAGGAGAGTGAGGAAAAGAAGCTATAACTTGTGCAGCTATCCTTACTGGATCATTCTCTTCTTCTTCTCCTTCCTTATCTTCCTCATAAGCTTCTTCATATTTCTCTTCTTAGCCATCCTTCAATGCTTGATAATTCTTAGCATCAATAGTGACAGAAGGTGTATTATCTTCTTCATTGACACTATAATCATCATTATTTATTGCCATTGGGTCCTCACTAGGTTTGTGCAAATGATAAACATTTTTCCATATAGATGTAGCATTCTTGACTACATGCTCAATATTTTTAACCAAAATCAAACAAGTATGAAATCTCATCATCATCTTCTCTTCATTTTTCTTCATTGCTTCCTTAATCTCAACATTGGTAAGATTTAGTAGCAACTATCTCAAAGTTTACTCAAACATATCCTTAGATATTTGCATAGTTGATTCCCATCTAACCTTGACATTGTCTAACAAAACTATAGGGATTTGTGAAGAAAATTGATCAAGAGAGAATTTTGATCTTTCTAACTTGTCTATGATCAGATCTTCAACCTCTTTCTATTTTGCTAGAATCCTGGTTTCATATTTGAGTGCTTTGAAGTTATTGATTCCAGCACCAACTCTTAATTGGTCAAGTCTTTCCTAAAAAGTGGGAGGAGGCTTATTAAACACAACTTCACTATCCCCTTTCTTATTCGATCTTCTTGTAAATGTAGTTGTTGAGGCCTTAGGTGGCTTAGTGATAATCATCCTACCTTTCTTTTTCATAGGCTCTTCTTCTTCTTCTGATTCCTACTCTTCATCCTCAAATTCTTCTTCATCTTCTCCTTTGCCCTTGGTAAGCATAAGAGGAGTATTTGTTGTTTTCAACTTTGCTATCTTCCCCTTACCTTTTCTCACTACCTGTGGAAGCTTGATTTCTAGCTCTATTCTGGCTTTGGCTTCATCATAAGTTCCAAAGATGCATAACTTTGGATCTACAGGTTCATTCACTAGGCCTTCAATTATCTCCTTGGTTTCATCAATATTAACCTCATAGGGAAGAGGTTTCACCCATACTATTCTAGGCCTAACTACTTGAATGTATACTCTATCATAGTCAACCATGAAACAAACATCATCCTTGTAATCTTCAACTAGCTTTGGTGGAATTTGGAACCTGTTATTCATCTTTTCCTTGAAAACTTCATAATAGTTGTCCATTATACTGTCAAAATTCTCACCCATTTTTGCAATGAACTCATTAATTTGTACAAAATTGGAATTTCCTTTCTCCTTACTATTGAACCTTTGGAGGGAAAAAATTTTGAACATAAAAGAACAAGCAAGTTAACAAAGAGCCAAATTTATAGGGATTATTCTTTGATATCTTGATATTTTCCATGTTCTTGTTTAACTATTTCAACATTAAATCTGCCAAATCAAATTCCAAATTCTTCTTAACTACCTTGTAAGCTAGGTCCATAGCCTCACATGGCACACTATTCAGTCAACTGGAGCTATATATCTTATAAGTTTCACATCAGATGCATTACTGATTTTTAGTCCTCTTCCATCCCACTCAGCTAGGGTTTTCTTCTGTAGCTCATCCCAACCTAGGGTTTTGGTAACTTTGGCCTTTTTGAGCATTGGGAGACTAGTGATTCTATAAATCATATTCTTCATTATCAAGATGGGCTGATCTAACCATAACTAACCATTATGCACATGGCTCAAAATATACCTAATGCATTTGATTTGGAAGTTTCTTAGCAGATGCGAAATGTGAAGCCTTTCTCCTCTAGATGTTTATCCTCGAGTGTTAGGGTTCCATCCACACACAATTCTCCTAGGGAACTATCCATTTCTAGGGTTCCAATTTCTTGCACAACACATTTGAAATGAGTATGAATATCATTTATGAGAATTACCTTTGATAGAATTTGTGATTGAGCTCCATTAGGGTCGAGTGATTCTGTAATTGCTAGTACAAGTTTGATATTTGGAGCCTTCCATTCGATGCCTTACACTAACATTTTTGAACATTTATTTGTCTTTCTAGTACTACTAGAAGATGCCATGATTTCTTAGTAGATTGATAAAAACTTCTTTGAAAATTTCATTGCAAACTCTACTCAAGATCGCTTGGATTCTCTAAAAATCACTCTACTCTGGATATACTAAATTCACGGTGAAAATGAAGTCAAAATACTTCCTTTTTGATGAAAATTTTCCATTAATGCTTGGTATGATGGGAGCCATAATGATATCTAATGCCCCGCCTAGATATCCTTGGAAACAAGGATGAAATACAAGCCAAATTTTTTTTTTACAAGTATGAATGCACATGACAACATCATATAGGGATCGTGAAGATCACAACGGAAGACTTCACCACAATCCCAACAACCAATAGATCTCCGAACACCATCACCTACTGACACACGCAAACAAAAGCCAACAACCACCACAACAAGATTAGGGCTCAAGAAATGACCACTCATCAACAAAACACCAAGCAAGAGTAAAATGCAGAATCCCAAAATTTGGCTAAGCTTGAAATCCTAAAACCCTAAAAATTGGCTAAGTCTAGATTTTTAAAGCCCTGAAATTTCTAGAATCTTTATCTTATCTCGGAGAGATCTAAAACCTATCTCAAAAGATTTGTTGCATATATTAAAATATATCTTAAGTATAAGTTGACGTACGTATATTTAATATTTTGAACGATATATTTTAAACCCCAAGAGACTAAAATAGAAACACAAAAACTAGATTACAAGAGAAACTGACAGAATTCAAAATGCAACAGCATAGGGTCAATGAACACCCAAAAGGGTAGCCAAATCAACCCTCAAAAAGTTTGGAACATGACAAAAAGTGCTCACTATTCGCCCGCACAAGTTTTTACAAAAAATTGTGCAATACTTCTTACTAAGGGAGGGTGACACTTCTCCTCAAGGCATGCAACACTCTTCCAGTGTCATATGACATTTCTCAAGAGGGCGTACGACACTTTATAGTATCATACAACATTTATCAAGAAGGCATGCGACACTCTTCCAGTGTCATATGACATTTCTCAAGAAGGTGTGCGATACTTTATAATGTTGTACGACACAATTTGCATGGGCATGTGATACATTTTTAATGTTGCACCATGCTGAACAAATATCACCCAAGGAACATGAAAACACTTCAAAAAAATACAAAAGACCAAAATAGAGCAAAGAACCTCCACACCAGGGAGTACCAGATCCACGTGAATTGAGGAATAAACACTCGAGAGTAGCAACAGAAAGGAAAGAGGAACATCTATCCATCTAAACCATAAAAGTAAGGAACATATTGAAATAAACATCATAGTAAACAAAAGTAACATCGTAATAACTGAACAACCAAACTAAGTGATGTAGGAGCATCCAGAGGTATAAGGGCAATCCTGTTTCACCCAAAAAAATGCACTTAGACTTAGTTTTTGTTTCATGTGTTTTTATTTTCGGATACCCATTTGGGTCAAATAAAGGTTCCAACTCTCATAGTTCCACTATCAGTGTGCTAGAAAATCTCAAAAAAATAGGAGCATGTAATTGGGCCATCATTTTGGTGAACTAGGAGGTGTAAATTGGCTAGATGAATGTAATTGTAATTTTGAGCATTCCAAAAAGAGAATCAGGTCAAAAGGCCCCACAGTTTGAAAGTTATTGCAATTTTTTGGGTTTTGAAGACCTCCTAAGAATGCTTCAAAGTCAGGTTAGGGGCATTAAATGACCTCAAAAAGGGCTAAAAAAATGGGGGATGAGCGAAGCTGGTCCATAGGGCTATAGAGCGCTTCAAGAGCTTTTCAAAAATGTAAACAGTTCGTCAATCGGAGCTACGGTTCAAAAGTTATGCCTCTCGGAAGTTTGGTTACCATTTTTGAATTCTTCTAGATTTTTACCGACTTCTAACATAGCTTCTGGAACCTTCTATTTGGTCAGTGGATGCCTACTAGCACTTTCTAGAATGTACTCCAAGTCCTTAACCCTCCGACATCTATTTAAGGAGATTCCTGGCATTGTAAAAGGCAGTTCGGAGTGGAGTTTGAGAGGAGGTACTGAAAGGAGAAATTATCTCCAGATTTATGCTGTTGTAAGCCCTTAGGGCATGTTTTGAAGTTTATTTTTTCTCTGTACTATTTGTACTATCTTATTTTCTCAGTTAATACAATTTCCCTTTTTTGTTGTGTCCATTCTATTCTTGGATTGTGTCCCCATCACTAAGTATGCAGTTCCTCCCAACCGTCAATAGCATCATGATAAGACCATTAGGGATCCTAGCCATCCCCCACACGTAACATCCCAAGCTACCAACTAGATTGTCAGTATTTTTGTAATAGGGACGTCACTACTAAAACATGCAACAATATAAGCATAAAGAAATCTAACATGCTAGTATAAAAGCATAAGATAATCCTACAGTAGATAACATCACCTATCACATGCTAAATAACAATAAGCAATAGATATACTACTAAAGGAAATCACATCATCTAATCATATGCTAAACATCTTGATAAGGGAATGCATCAATAAACTAACATCATCTAAAAATGATGTACATGCATCCCAATGAAAGCATAAATCACAAGAAAGTATATTTCAGAACCCGAAGTACTAAGTGAAAACATCCAACAATGGTCACACTAGGACAAAAGACCATCTTTGTATACTGGTCCCTAGCAGTGGTGAAGGTAGCTATGCCTCCCAACCACATGGCACCTGTAGGTCCACACTTGCCATGCTGATGGAGATAATGATCCAACCACAATGCACAAAAACAACATCCATGGCTAACACTCATGCCAGACAGTATGATGGCTGCAACCAAGAACCTAAGACAATGGATGGAGTACAGGTCCTAGTCAGACACTCAAAAGGCTACTAAGTAGGGGCTGACATCATGGAGAGTTGCTTGGCATCAAAAATCCCAAGCTCAAATCTGTGTAGCTCAACTCTCTCAATGGAAGGCCAATACACAAAAAAACCATTTTATTATCCTAAGTTTTATTACTAGTCACACATTTTATTTAGTTATCACTTATTTAAAACTTCTTATCCTCTGCCAACCCTATGGGACTAAGGTCACCAGGCTGCGAGATAGAAGCCCCCTCCATATCCTACCCTACCCTACCCATGCTCATCCTATGACAAGTGCCCATGGGCATGCATACTCCCATCCCAACCCCAATGATCATAAATTTTGGAAGTACCACAGAAGATCGGGCCTCGCAAGTCACCCAAAAAATGTACGCTCATGTACTCATGTGTGGCACACCACCATTATGAAGATCACAACACAAGGACAGAATGAGAACACAATGCAAATAAAACACCCAACTAAAAGCAACATAGGAAGGATGGATTCTACACAAATCCCAAAGCCAATACAATCATACATCATGAAATCACTCAACCAGCCTCAATATGAGAGTATGGATTCTACATAAATTCCAATGATGTAACAAGACCAAAAGTCATGAACTCACTCAACCAGCCTCAATCTGAGAGTATGGATTCTACACGAATCCTAGCGTTCATGAAACAAAAGCAAAGGTCTAAAAGAAACAATAACAACAAGTATAAAATCACTCAACCGAACACAACGTCGGGAGTACGGATGTAACATGAATCCCAATGCAACATAAAAGTTCAATAGTGGTCTGATTGATATCCAAATGGATCATCAAGGTCCATGACCCACATTGTGCCAAGAAAACTTGAGAAAACAGGGTGGCATGCAAAATGAGGTAAAAATCCCAAATTTTTGAAAAACTGCAAAATTAAAACCCATTTGACCTTTGGGCACAAAAACCTCAAAAATCCAAAAATAAATGGAATTGAACACCGTATGCAAAAATGGCCAGCATAACAATGTAAAACTCCAAACCCTCAACCCAAAAAATATGGAAATGTTCATACCTACCCAACCGGGTAGAACTAACATATAGAAATTGAGGGGAACACTAGTTCTCAGCCTCGAAACAAATGACTACCAAAAAAAAAAGTAGAAATAGAGCCAAAACAATAAAATGAGAAAGCCCTACCTCATAGCCAAAAGGGAAAAATAGAAAATTGAACTAGAAAATAAAATGCTCGCAGAAGTGGCTGAAAATTGTGGCAATCCAAACTTTCCCCGAGCTGGATCCAACGAGCTCAACCTCACGACAATCCCACGCCCGTAGCTCCCACAACGAACAAAATAATAAATCCTCAGTAAGATGATTTTGGATTTTACTCTCCAACTTTCTAATTCAAAAGTGAGAAGTGAGGAATTAAATTCCTGTTTGGATACTTATTCACTTTTTAGGTGAATAATCGATTAGGGCATTTAACCAACCAATCTAGTTAAACTCTGAATCGAACCAAATGAAAATAGGCTATTCCTATAAATAGGAATTCATCTATGGAAAAGTTGCTAGAAATTAAAATAAATCAATTAAAAATCCCAAAAACTCAAAAACACATAAATCACCTTAATAACTTTCGCAACAATGCGAACCTATAAATGCACAAACACGCTTACTGGTCTAATCACATAATGCAAATGATTTTGGATTTAATAATCACTGAAAGGTTTAATTTAAACATTTTAATAAAGGATACATTGACCATATAAGGACAACATTGGTAAAATATGAATGGTTGAATCACTAACTCTAGGTACCACTGCTAGGGATATAAATCCTGCACACTAAACAACACGATCAAGTGCAATTGCATATAATAACATAGCTGAAGAAATAAATGCATTAAATCACCTAATTTAACCATTTAATTAATTATATTAAAATAATCTATTTACATCACTCACGTTCACATAAAGCATAACAACGCAGGAATGAAGTAAATAACCATAGCATTAAATCCATCACATAACATAATCAAAGGTATGTCCAAATACCAGATAACCAAATATCATCATAAAACACACTATCATCTCAAAATGGCATCATCATGCAATATGATTAACTGAAAATCATAGTAGTCTAATATCTATGATACTAAAATCCAGGTATAACATTTGACACTCGGGTCATCTCAAATGTAAAGCATCACATGAGAACAGATATCTCTTAGATCAAAATAAAACAAGGTAAATGTTCGCAGCACATAACCAAATAATCCCACATGAACAATCTATTTTAATTACTTAAGCATTTAATAATGATTGATTACTCTGTATTAAAAAGGCATTTAAAATACATAAACAACTATAGTCATAAACATGACTAACCACTGCTACAGGAACCTAGTCTAGTGTAGCATGGTAATAGTACATAGTGCAATCTCTGCACACATCTCAAGGTAATCACAGAACAACCTCATGATACCACATTGATCTTGGTAACCACTAGCACAAACCTTAGTGAACCAAAAATCACAACATAATCTCATAGATCAGTCAAAAGCATTATCAAAGCAACTGATACAAAAACATAAATCCAAACACCTCGACGGTGTAGACCACTCAGGGTCACAATCATGATCCCATCACAAAAAAAGATCAACAAGGTTGCATCCATCAGGATGACTTACAAAAGTCAAATGGAAGAGGCACTACATGATATAGTTCTTGATAGGCTATTATCCACTATCTATCTAGATAACTTGATAGAACCTTGTAACTCGATGACCAAACAAAACTTTTTTATTTCTAACCTTGCTCGGTATGATCTATCCTTTCTTAGTATAAACTAATGCTAAATTTTTGTGATCCCTCTATATCTAAAATACTAATTTGGATTGTTTGCTTCCTTCCATTTTAAATATTTAAGATATGACCCTAAGAATGTAGTTCCAGTTCTTCATTAAGAATTTAATTGGAAATGGTGAAGTCACCCACTTCTTGAGTTACATGACCATCATTTGAATTGGCTTGCTTCGATAGATTTGGGAATCCACTGTTGTCTCATCTACTTCCTGATGTTATCATCTTTATCTTTCTTTTCATCTTCAACTCTACCTATATTCATGCAATTTTTAGGTATATGACCAAGTTTAGTGCATGTGTAACATCTTATTGTAGTATCCTTTCTTCTCAAGTGATGCCTTGCACAATTTATGCCAATGTGTCCATATTCTCTATAGTAATGAAATCTACACCAAGTATTGTAGTCCCAACCAAATATTGCCTTTACAAATTGTTTAGTTGGAATGAATGGTTTAGATCTGCATTCAGATGCCTTGTGACCTTGTTTCTTGCATTTGTGACATTTGCCTTCAAAATTTGGTTTCTCCTTACATTCATTAGCTTTATGACCATGTTGACTACAATTGTAGCATTTTCCATTGAATTTTACCTTTCCATTGCTCCAAAATTTTTTTGATGTATGACCTATCTTACCATAGTGATTGTAAGGAGGTCTTTGATTCCTTTGAGCACCTTGCTTGGAGGATTCACCTTTTTCTTTGTATCCAAGTCCTGCTTTACTTGTTTTCTTATAAAGATTTTGCTCACTTTGCTGACTTAATTAATCCATGTCTGCTTGGGATTTCATTATTCTTTCATTGAGTTTCTTTTTAGAATTTAGATCAACTTTCAATCTTTCATTGATTTTTCTTTAAGTGCTTAGATCATTCCTTAACCTTTCATTTTCAGATCTCAGATTCATGATTTCCTCATTTGCATTGGAGAGCTGATTGATAAGACTTTCTTGCTGAAGGGATTAATTTTAAGTTTCATTGTTCCTTGTCTCCAAATATTCATTTACCTTATTCCTCTATTCCAAAATTTCACACAATCTTATTGATTGAATTTCTTGTTCTCTTTTCAATTTTCTTACCTCTTCTTGAGAGAACCATTCTTTTCTAGGATTTTTTGATTGCATCATTTGCTTCATTTGAACTGCTTGAAGGGAAAAAGTCTTCAATCTTTTCTTCAACATACTAGTGGTCATTCATCTATTTTTCAAGTTCCTTCTTTTTTTTAGAAATTGGGAAAGATTTTTTTTTCCTTCTTGAGTTGAGCTATGAAAATCTCTAGATCTAGCTTCTCATTGTTAATAGCTTTGTCAAGTTTGAATATCTCCATTGTCCTTGATCTTTGCTCAAGCTATCAAACTTTATCCTGAGAACCAAAAAGCTTTGATACCAATTGTTGGAAACAATAAAGACTAGCTAGGTTATTGAGAGGGGAGAGGTGAATTAGTAACCTCAAAATTTTGACAAAATTCAACACTTAAAACCATAACTCATTCACCATTAATTGATTTAGTCTAATGCATGCATGAGAAATTGAAAGATAAACATTCATGGCACATGAACACAATATTTGGTGACCCAAAAACC
Source organism: Cupressus sempervirens (assembly GCA_028749045.1). Taxonomy (NCBI): domain Eukaryota; kingdom Viridiplantae; phylum Streptophyta; class Pinopsida; order Cupressales; family Cupressaceae; genus Cupressus; species Cupressus sempervirens. Next base: position 583,984,887 of record CM053784.1, on the reverse strand, counting down.
TTTCAAATAGAAAGTAAAACTAGGGTGGAAATGATACCCACAAAACTTCAATACTATAGTATAAAGTTAGCTTGTTAAAGCTTACAATGATCACTTCTAATGGTTTTCCCTGTTAAGAGCAATTAGGATTGCTAGGTCCACCTTGTTAGAGGTTTTTACAAACATACAATGAAGTATGCACTCTATTAAGAGATTCAATGAAAAGATTGTTAAGTCTACCTTGTTAAAGGATTTGAATCTAATTCACTTGTTAGGATGAAATAGTAGATCTAACTTACAACTAAATTTGCAGATTAGATCCTTGAATTTTTTATCACCTCTGGTGATAGATTTGACTTGTTTGCTCCTTATTGACCTTGGTGAATACTTTTCTTTGCTACTGATTCACATTTGCATTCACTCTTCTCAAAACATTACTTCTTCATCTCATGCTTGGGTATGATATAATACATTACATATATACCATCCCAATTCTCATAATTACAAGGTTGACTAAAACACAAGTTAACACAAATATTATTGAGTTGGCCCAAATGTAGAAACTCAAGTTCTGTAAGTTGACTTGGTGATCTTCTGATACTCAGCGTGCACTGAATTACTCTACATCATCATGCATTCGGTAGAAGTAGAGGCTTGTTCCATACTAATCACTCAACATAGCCTTTGAACTTGGTGAACATTGGAGACTTAATAGATATAGTGTAACTTAGTAGAAATTGAATTCTATGTTTACCTTGCTTGCACTTGATAAACACTATTCATCCATCACTTGGTAGACACTGGCTTCACATCACAAAAATTCATGACTCATAGACACTATGAAGCTTGGTAACAATTGAATTTCTCGATGATAACTACTAAACTTCACACTACTTGTTTTCACTTGATAACCTCTAGAATTCTCAGCGTGAATTGTTGAATTGCTGAACTTACTTGGCAACCATTGAATGCTTGGTAAACACTAGAGACTAAATGATGAACTTGGTAACCATATAGAATTATGAATAAGTGTTGTCACTAATGATAAACATAACATAATGCCAACAGAAAGTGGTTTCAAGAGATCAAAAAGATTGGACCTATCATGAAGAGTTGGTTCCTCTATCATAATTGTGCCAAATCAGTTGTGTCATTGGTCAAGTAGAGTCAACCATCAAGCCTTGCCATGCGAACCAATCACCCTTTACCATTCTACCACTATGTTAGCATTCAACCTCATGTCTTATGTTTGACTGCTCGTGATCACAACTTCACCACTACCTTTCTTCATTAATAGTTATTGCTTGCAAAATCGTGACTAACCTGACCAACTAGCTATTGCTACCTCACAGCTTACCCTTAAGACCTTTTGATGGATAGACAACAAAAGACTAGAATGAACACATAGGAAAAGGGAAATATTATTATCAATGAAAAATTCCCTATGAGCTTACAATATATGATTCTAGAGAAAGAAATCCTCCACATAGTACCTTCTCTCTAACTCCACTAGGAACTACCTTTACAATGCTAGAAGTGTTCTTAAATAAGACCCAAATGGTTTAGGGTTAGGAATACATTCTAGAATATGCCATTTGGCATCCACTACCAAAATAGAAGGTTCTAGAAGTCATGTTAGAAGTTGGTGTAAAATTAGAAGAATCTAGAAATGGTAGTCCAATTTCTAGAAGGCATAACTTTTGAACTGGAACTCCAATTGATTCTCCATTTTTGGCCCTGTATGAGGCCGTTTAGTGCCCCAAATCTGACTTTTAAGTGCTCTTAGGAGGTCTCCAAGAAAATTAAAACTGCAATAACTTTATAACCATAATTCCTTTTTACCTAATTCTTTTTCTAGAGTACTTTAAATTACAAGTATAATCATCCCTCCAACTTATACCCTCTCACTGATCATAATTTGGCTTAGTTAAAAAATAACCCTTTTTCTACATTTACACATAAATAAGGTGCTTAAAAACTCTAACCCAAAAAACTAATACTGGAATTGTGAGAGTTGGAACCTTCATTTGACCCAAATGGGTATCCAGAAATAAAAACGCATTAAATAGAAACTATCTCTAAGCATATTTTTTGACAATACAAGATTGCCCTTACACCGCTGGATGTCCTTGCATCACCTTAATTAACTACCATGACCTTGTGAAGAGTGAAATCTTGACCACATTCACACAGTCACCATTGTGACTCAAGGTTCACCTCCCAACCTTGCGACCAAGTAAAAAAATAAAATCGCTTGATCATAGCTCTAACCATAGCTTCCTTCTTAACATGTTTTGATAACATGCTAGCCATAAATTTGAAAGTTCTAATGGTGCAAAATGTATCCTTGAAACATTGAAGATTTTTCCCTTACCACATTGTTGCAACCTAAACTATAGTATGTCAAAATCACCTTGTGACCAGGTGAAAACAATACAAGCACCCTAACCTTGGTTGAGCCAACTAATTCTATGATGATGCAAACACAATGCAATCATTCCTTTGCCACTTGAAATCTAGTTAACATTTAACCCACCACAAGTGTGTGAACCCAAAGGGTAATTGCGTGATTGCAACTTGAAATGTTTCAAAGGCATACATGAAACAAGGCCATGAGACTTAGGATAAAATACATGGCGAAATTTTTAAATAGATCCTTGTGTAACATTTGATCATTTGAATATTTGAAAAAGTATGATTGTTAGATGACTCAACATTTTGAAATCAATTTTTCAGTTGGAAGGCATTTTTGGTTAATAGGTCACAAGAGATAGATCTATAGAAAAAACCCCTACACTTGTCAAGCCTATAAGAAAAGGATTAGTGAAAATAAAAAAGCCAATAAAAGGTAAAACTCCTAGTAGGATTACATTAGAGGCTATTGAGATCAAGAAAATCAAAAGAAGAAAATTGGTTGTTAAGACAAATGATGAAGATGATGTTGTAGAGAGGACCAAGTCAGATGACTTAAATCACTTCCAAATAGTACCAAGAAGAGAACCTCAAAACATTGAAAAGGTATGTGAAAGCATAATTTTTTTGGTTATCTTAACTTGTTTTAAACATGTAAAATATGAAACTTTAGATAAAGTTGATAAAGAAAAAGTAGAGTAGGCATTAGTTGATATGATGGTGAATAATAAATATACACCAATAGAATTAGGAAAATAATTTCTTGAAGAGATATACAATAAAATTGATGCAAAGTGGAAATGGGCTCTAACCACTTTGAGACAAATAAGAAAAACAATATTGTCCCAACCTATGCTTGATTTAGGAAAAACTCCTATGACAATAGCTTTGAGAGATTACACAAAGAAATTTGTACCAAAGAAAAGTGCATATAAAATTTTAAGGAATAAAATTGACACTGTGGTATAGGAAAGAAAGTTAATTTAGAGGAAATTCTTTGTGTTAATAAGTACTACAATAGAGGAAGAAGAAAAGTAAGATGAAAAAGTTAGATTAGGTAATATAGATGATATTTACTTTGATGTCGAGTAACTTGTAGAGACTATACAACAAATGACAAAAGAACTTGTACAATAATTAGAGATAGTATTTATAGAAGATGAGTAACCTAAAGATACAATGACCTATGTGACATCTTTTGAAAAAGAAGTGGAGAAGATAAGGAAGATCGAGAAAGAGAATGAACAAGCGTCCAAATCTATAAAAGAAATATTGACCAAGTCAAATCCTAAAATTATATAGATAAAATAATATCCTAGGATTGAAGACATTCATCTGACTCAACAAGTAATAGTTTTACTCACTAAAAGATCTATAGTTACCATTGACTTTGGTGTACAATTATTACAAGGAAATAAGAAAAATATTGTTTTTGTCGAGCAATAGAGTGGGTTAGTACATGAAGGGAAAAGTCAAGAAGTGGAGAGAAATGAAGAGAAAACTAAAAGGGATATAGTAGATCAATCTACTATAGGCAGAGAAAGGCCACATGACTTAGGAATTCTGAAAAAGAGAGAAAAGGAGACTTGGAGACAGAGTTCAATGGAAGGGAAAAGTCAAGAAGTGGAGAGAAATGAAGAGAAAACCAAAAAGGATATAGTAGATCAATCTACTATAGGCAGAGAAAGGCCACATGACTTAGGAATTCTGACAAAGAGAGAAAAGGAGACTTGGAGATAAAGTTCAATGGGTGAACTCTAACCTATTATGACAATAGATTAATCAGATGGAATATTAGAACAATCAAGAGTAGAACAAATAGGGGGAGTGTATGCACACTAAAATAGTCACCTAGACTATGGGTCCCGATTCTTCACTTTATCAATTTCTTGAATCAATGCATTGTAGTATTTTATTAAATCAATTCAAATCATTTTCTTTGATCAAATTGAAATTAATTAAATTATTTCAATATTTCCTAAGGTTTGATCATTTCATCAATAATTTTATTTAATTAAAATAAAACATCCCTTTTAAATAAATAAAATAATCTTAGTTAATTAAAAAAAAATCTCACTTTTAATTAAATAATCTTATCTTATTTAATTAAAAGAAAATCTCTCTTTGAATTCAATAATTTTATCTTATTTAATTAAACTCTCTCTTTTAATTAAATAATCTTATCTTATTTAATTAAAATAAAATTTCTCTTTTAATTAAATAAATAAATCCCCACTTAAAGCTCTCTTTTTGATGAAAAAAGAAAAGAAATCAAATAAAATCTTATAAGGATTCCTTTTTTTGTACATATATCTAAGTAGTGGGCTTTTTCCTCTTACTTTCATTTTTAGGGATTTATCCCATATTGCTCTTGTGAGAAGCCTCCCACCTCCACACTTTCCTTTATAAGGATCCCTCTCCTTCTCATTTGGATAGATGTTAGTTGCTATAGTATTGTTATGTTGTAGGTTTGAAGAGTGATTTTGGAGGAGCTTGAGCATTAGGGTTTGGACATTAGGGAATACCTAGTATAAAATATTGGTTAAATGATGGAATATCTAGAAAGTTCTCAAGAAGAGCTTTCTAACCCTTTTTTGGATTGAAAAATGGAGCTATAACAAGAAAGTTACACCCCCCAAAAGATACAAGACATTAGTAGACTTCAAGCACAAAAATAGGTACCAAAATGGAAAAAATATAAAAAATACCTTCTCATTGTCTCCATCTTTGAACTATATTTTTGGAACTTATTTCAGATTAAAAGAAGACCCCCGTATGCTTAAGATATTGTCAAACAACCAATAGGGCCCCCAGAAGAAGAAGAAAAAAATATTTTTTACAATTGTAGTGGTGTGATGGTGGAATAAAAAATAAAATATTTACAATCATAGTGGTGCGATGGTGGTTCCCTGGCAGTGCACTAGTGGCTAGAGGGTGGCACCACTAGTGGTAGGCTGTAGTGGCATCTTAGGATCAGAGTGGCAGTAATGGCAAAGGTGATGATGGGATGAAGCGACCGATAAAGGGAAAAACCACAATGGTTTGGAAGACTGCTGGCAGTCACTACAAGTGGTTTGGGAGACTGTTGGTGATCACTGCAAATGGTTTCATTGACCACTGGTAGATTTTAAACCATCTGCAGGCTAAATATATCAAAAATGCAAGAATATATATATTTAATTTTTATGTATCAGTTTGCATGTAGAGGACGTATAACCTTGTTATGTAATTTTTTTTGCCTCCCAAATCAACATTGTCCAAAATTGAGAAAAATTATATGAAAATAGGGGGTTTGGTGACTTCTAAATCAAATCATGAGGTCTATTTGGCCTCAAAGTGCTCATAAAATTAGAGACCCCCCTATTTTCACATAAATGTCTAAAAAATACTAAACCTATTTTGTCAAACTCTCGTTCTTCTTTTTCTCCAAATACTAAACAAGCTACAACAAATCTATCTTTGATACTATGAAGGATTTGAGCAATACAAATCTACAAAGCCTGAAGAATACCTGCACACAAGAATGTATCACAAAGAAGAAAAAGACAAGAAGAGGCAAGGGTTGTACTATGAAAATATGCAAATTGTATTGTCAGAAATGAAAAGAATGAGAAATAATTATAGAAGATCAATCCTTATAGAAGGAGATTGAAAACCTAAAAGGAAAACCCTAAGAGGTAAATGACATTTAATAGTTACTAATTAATTATTAAATAAAATGCAAATTGCATAGTGTGAAATCTTAAGAAGGGAGTAAAGGCAATTTAATAAATGAAATTAAATTAATGCTTTACTCTAATGATTGTAGTAAAAATGGTCCATCTATCTATCAAAGGCACTAATGTTGAGAAGACTATCACTAATATCAATTTTTTATTTGGCAAGCTTTTTTATGTTCCAACATTATAGAAGGAGGTCAGAGAAAAAATGGATAAGCTATACAGTGACATGTAGAAGAGTGCACAAATATTGACCTCGGATGTTAGTTCCAATTCTATTCATTTTTTAGAGTGAAATTTTTTATAGACCAACCAGTCTAAACTTTTACATGAAGAAGGAAATATAAGAGTTGATTTGTTTAATATAATAGGATAAAATGTAGATGAATAGAGTTTTAGAATAGTTCACATGAAACATACCCTAAATCCATACTTTACACATACATGTAAATTCTTATAATATGGAAAGTAAATCTAGATGACTAATATTAAAATGAAGAAATAAAAGGTACTTACCTCTAAAAAAGAATCAGATAAAAACCCTCTCAAATGATATCAAGAATTCATGATTTTTGTTTGCTTGGACCAAAATTGCAAGATCTACAAAACCTAGAAATATTTTTCTTTTTTGAGGGTAGGGCAACCTTGACCTAGAGTGACAAAGTTGACCTTGACCCTAGAAAGTTAACCTTAAACAAGAAAGTCAACCTTGACCCCAAAAAGTCAGCCTTAACCCCAAAAAGTTGATGTTAACCCCATAAAGTTGATCTTGACATACATTGCTTTGACAAAAAATATGTTCATGCATCCTAAAAATATACTAAAAAGGGTACTTTGTTCTGCACCTATGCCTATAAGACAAATGTTTTGTTTGTTGGATGAGGGGTTTTCCTTTGTCAAACCCCAGTTTGGAATTAACCTTGAAATGCAATTGAAATTGCAATATGAATAAACAAATTAAATGAAACTATTCACCATACTTATGTTGAAATCCTTGTGGAGGATTCAAATCCTTGAATCTACAAGTATGGATGTTCCAAATGAATGTGGAAATAAATGTAGGATGTCTCAAATCAATGGAATTATATCTTCAACACCAATGTTGAATGGATCTTAGCATAGGAAGAGACTTCAATGGAAATGGATGAATCTTCAACAAGAGGGCTCCATAGAGTTGAATCCTTCAATGGCTAGTAATGGATTTCCTTGATGAATTGAATGCTTGAACACTTGAAGGCTTGAATACTTGAATGTTTTCTTGTACTTGAGAGCTCAATCATAAAAGTAGATTATTTATCATAGATAGTAGATAGTAGATCATCTTCATATCTTTCTTTTCTAATTTTTTGTTAAAGAAAATGAGAGGAGGAGGCTTCCTTATATAATGATCTAGGTCACAAAATCTTGGATAGGACAATATATGAGAAATAAATTCCTATTGGGCCCTTATGCATATAAATGGACCTAGATTAAATGCTATTTAAGATTTTAGCATTTTAAAGACCAAAAGAGCCAACTGGGAAGTGGTAAAGCAATTATTTTTGAAACCTGACATCCAAAAATCATAGAACCTTGAAATTTAGACCTTGGGTCATAGTTGAGGTCAACATTGATAGAGCTTTCAAGGTCAACCTTGACCTAAAAGGTTCACCTTGACCCTGAGGTCAGAAATCTTCGGATCTTAGTCTAGAATGTTAGGAAAATGTAGAAAGAAAGTGGAAAAGAGGACAAAATTGGGGAAAAATCCAAATCTAAGCCAAATATCCATTGAAGGAACTTGACATGACCTCAAATCACTTACTTGGAGGGCTAAACATGCTTAACATGAAAGTGCTTCCATTTTAAGACAATACATTTAGCCCCCACTTTAGCAAGAGTATGGACTCAATGCAAATTCTTGGTAAAGGAGATCATAATGAAAAGATAATCTTATTAAAATTGAAGGGACAAAGAGATCCTCAAGTCCTCAAGGACTCAAGTCTTCATCAACTCAAAGATCACAATAAGAGAGACATCACTAGATAAAAGAGAGAAGAGAGAGAGAGAAGTGACTAGTTTGCCTAGTAAGATGTGTGTATCTGACTGTGAACCATAAAAAGAATAGGATGACCCACCAAGAAAGAACTTGATAGTCACCCCATAAATTTATGCACCTTTTAATGGCTTTGTGCATGTATATATTGTGTCTTCTGACATCTTTTATAAAGTACCCATGGATCCATATTCTCATATCACCATAGAATACATTTGTAAAATGAATATCTCTTTAGGATTTAGCAACTTATGTGTGTTACCTTCCAAGGATTTAGCATATTTTAAATTTGAAAATGTGTGTCTCTTTAGGATTTAGCAACTTATGTGCATTACCTTCAGAGGATTTAGCATATTGATAATTGAAAATGTTGTCTATTAAGGATTTAACAACTTATGTGTTTTACCATCCAAGATTTAGCATGCTACGAGATAAAAGGTTAAAACAAAAATACATAATAGAGAATTAGGGAGGTTGTATATATGCCCCCTCCTTAAGATGGAAAAAATTCATACTATTTTGACATGTTAAGGAAAGAAAAGGACAAGGATAAAGTTGTCTTCAACATCAAGACAATATCCATAGACAACACTTAGTCTAAGCCAAGAAGGTCACAACTCCTATGAGGCTATGGAAGTGATGAATGAAAAGAGATATCATGTAAGAGGAGAAAAATTAACCCTTGTGAGAGATAGCACACTATTCAACTTCCAAGCTGAGAAATTTATCAACCATGCAAATCCAATGTCAAACAAGAAAATAGGTTATTCAATTTGATTAGGTTTCCACAATCCATTACACTTTTTAATCTTTTGCTTCTGGATTTGATTGTGTTCATTTTTTTAGCATCAACGTTTCGGATCACACTCTATGATCCATCATCAGGATGAGAGAATGCAAGAATAAAAAAGTGAGCAGATCTAGCCAGTCTAGGGGTTAATAAGGGAAAAAAGGTGGAAGAAAGTGAGGTGGATAGAGGAGAAGACAATAAAAGGAAAATAAAAAAGGAAAAAAAAGCTAAAAGGGGGGACCCATTGGAGAGAAAATGAAGAAGAAACTTAAAAATAAGGAGTAAAAATTGTCATTACCCCTAGGAAATAAAAAACAAGAGACAAAATAAAAAGAACCTAAACTAGAGCAAGTGTAAGAGCCTCCCATGCAAAGAATTAGAGATATTAAAAAGTAAAGAACAAAGCAATCGAGAGGCAAAAGCACGTAAAAAAGGAAAACTAAAAGCATTAAAAAAGAAAGGAGATATTAAATAAAAATTAATAATAGTATATATATATATATATATATCAATATAGCAAATTAATACTATACATTGATACAAATAAAGCATAATAATAATAATATAAATAAACAATAAATATAAATACTATTGTATCTATGGCAAAAAAATTTACTATAGCGGAATAATAATGAAATATATATAATACTATAGCTATAATAATAATATATATATTAATACAATATATTAATACTATATGGACTAGTATTAATGTATATATTAATACCAACTATTAAACCTATTAAAGTTGCAATAATAAAAAATAAAAACTAAAATAATAAAAATAAAAAACTATGAAAGCTATAAAAATGTTACTAAAACTATATATTAATACTATTATAGCATAGTATTAATATATATATATATATATATATAAATAAAAGCAAAGGGTCACGAAGCAAAAAAATTGCACCAAACAAAAAGAACCACAAAAAGAATAATAATTAAAAACTAACAAGGAAGAAAAACTAAAGAAAAAAGCAAGAAAGAAACTAAAGCATAGAAATAATAAATATACTATTATAATGAAGAAAATGAATATATATATGCAAAGAAGAAAAGAAACAAGGAGCACGGCACAATGATAAAGAGAAAAGACACCAAATATAATGAGCAACAAAAACAAAATAAATAAATAAATTAATTAAAAAGGAAGAAAAAAGCAAGAAAAAGTGTAAAAAGAAAGAAGGGAGGAGGAACCAAGAAAAGAGAGGACAAGATGGGGGAGGTTGAGGTGGAGAATAAGAAGGGGGAGAGCCATGACACAAAGGATAGGCTACACAAGAGGCAGAGGAGCAAACAAGATCGGGGAAGAAGAGAGGAGAAAGGATAGGGAGGGGGGACACTCAAGGACGGTGACGACTATCCAGCGAACTTAATAATGGTTGCCAAGACTGGCTCAAAGACCAACCATCCTCTTGATTGAGATTAAGGGGATGGTGGTTAATTTCAATGGCTTCCATTAAATTTCTCTTGAAGTAGTTATCTTCCTTGACAAGGATTTGGGTACTCTCAAGACAAATATGGTGTTTGGTTGCAGATGAGTGCTCTGCTAGAGAAGATTTTTGGACCCTTTCATGTTTGATGTCTGCACCATGCTCCCTAATTCTAGTCTGGAATGAGCGACCTGTTTCTCCTATGTAGGCTACACCACAAGAGAAAACAATCTTGTAGACTCTTGAGTCAAGAAGAGCATCCCTGGAGTCCTTAAGAGGGGGCACATAGTTACGGACCCTGGATAGGGGCTTAAAGGCAACCCTGAGTCCCTTCTTGGACAAGATTTTGGCAATCTTTTGGGATATACCATCAACAAAAGGAAGGGCAACGTTCAAGGGAGGTGGAGACAAGAAAGGTTTGGGGTTGGCACTGGCGAGAAAGAAAGATTTGGCTTGGTTAAGTGCCTTAGAAATTTTCTTATGAGAGTAACCATTAAGCTTGAAGACTTGGAAAAGATGGGCCAACTCCTAGTTTAAGTTGTCATCATCGCAAATTCTCTTTCCCCTTCTCTTTCCCACTGCACTGTGCTTGATTGGGAGAATAAACTTGTGGTCAACTTATCTCATGCCATTATTGATCATCTTTCTTTTAATTTTTTGAAGCATGGTCTCAACTTTTCCTGTGCTCCTCGATCTATTCCTCACATTAAATTTCTTGTTGAGATCGAGCAGGCTATTCGCTCCCTCTCCCTTGATTTGGCAGAAGAGGTTAGACAGGACTGTGATGTCGCCCTCAGATGTGCCAAACTGTCCAAACTCAACTTCCCTAAAGCTGAGTTGTGTGCCTTCTAGAATTTAGTTGCCAACAACGATATTGTCATCACCAAGGCTGACAAAGGTAAAGCCATTGTGATCATGAACAGACATGATTATGTCGCAAGGATGCAGGTTTTACTCTCTAACTTGAATAGCTATAGAATCCTTCCTCATAACCCTTGTTTGAAGATTCTCAAGCTTGTCAAGGCTGCCATATCCAGATCCTCCTTTGATGAGACCACTAAGAAAAAATTGGTGCCATCTAAAGAAGTAACCCCTCACATCTATGGGGTACCAAAAATTCATAAGGATGGCATCCCTCTTCGACCCATTGTTGACACCATTGGGTTGCCAACCTATGGGTTGGCATCTCATCTTGCCAAGCTTATCTCCCTACTGGTGGGAAATTCTAATACCTTTGTCAAAGATTCTAGCCACTTTGTCCAATTTACCAAAGATTTCAAGATGGAGCAAAATGACATCTTGGTGAGTTTCGATGTGGTTTCTCTCTTCACCAAGGTGTTGATTCCTGACTCAATTGACATCATCAAGGAAAAGATGGGTGATGAAATTGCTTCCTTAGTGGATTTATGTTTGAGGTCCACTTTCTTTTCCTTCCAAGGCGTCTTCCATGAGCAATTTGACGGGGTGGCTATGGGCTCTCCCCTCTCCCTGGTCATCGCCAACCTTTATATGGAGCATTTTGAGGAAGTGGCCCTCCACTCTTTCCCCCTTAAACAGAGATGGTGGAAGTGATATGTGGATGAAACAAATGTGTGTTGGCTACATGGTCATGACAAGCTTGTGGAGTTCCACCAGCACATCAACAACTTTTCCTCTAACATCTCCTTCACGATGGAACTTGAGTCTAACAACCATTTACCTTTCCTCGATGTTCTTCTCATCAAGAAGGCAGATGGAACCCTTAGCCAATGTGTGTATCACAAGGCCACCCACACTAATTTATACCTCCACTCTTCATCTCACCATCACCCTAGCCAAAAGGTTGGCATCCTCAAGACCCTTGCTCTTAGAGCCCTTAGAATTTGCAATGATGACAACTTAAACTAGGAGTTCGCCCATCTCTGCCAAGTCTTCAAGCTTAACGGTTACTCTCATAAGAAAATTTCTAAGGTGCTTAACCAAGCCAAATCTTTCTTTCTCACCAGTGCCAACCCCAAACCTCTCTTGTCTCCACCGCCCTTGAACGTTGCCCTTCATTTTGTTGATGGTATATCCTAAAAGATTGCCAAAATCCTATCCAAGAAGGGACTCAGGGTTGCCTTCAAGCCCCTATCCAGGGTCTGTAACTATGTGCCCCCTCTTAAGGACTCCAGGGATGCTCTTCTTGACTTAGGAGTCTACAAGATTGTTTTCTCTTGTGGTGTAGCCTACATAGGAGAAACGGGTTGCTCATTCTAGACTAGAATTAGGGAGCATGGTGTAGACATCAAACATGAAAGGGTCCAAAAATTTGCTCTAGCAGAGCACTCATCTGCAACCAAACACCATATTTGTCTTGACAGCACCCAAATCCTTGTCAAGGAAGATAACTACTTCAATAGAAAGTTAATGGAAGCCATTTAAATTAACCACCATCCCCTTAATCTCAATCAAGAGGATGGTTGGTCTTTGAGCCAGTCTTGGCAACCATTATTAAGTTCTCTGGATAGTCGTCACCGTCCTTGAGCATCCCCCCTCCCTATCCTTTCTCCTCTCTTCTTCCCTGGTCTTGCTCGCTCCTCTGCCTTTGTGTAGCCTATCCTTTGTGTCGTGGCTCTCCCTCTTCTTGTTCTCTGCCTCAACCTCCCCTGTCTTGTCCTCTCTTTTCTTGGTTCCTCCTCCCTTCTTTCTTTTTACACTTTTTCTTTCTTTTTTCTTCCTTTTTAATTAATTAATTTTTTATTTTTTTTGTTGCTCATTATATTTGGTGTCTTTTCTCTTTATCGTTGTGTCGTGCTCCTTGTTTCTTTTCTTCTTTGCATATATATATATATATATATATATTCATTTTCTTCATTATAATAGTATATTTATTATTTCTATGCTTTAGTTGCTTTCTTGCTTTTTTCTTTAGTTTTTCTTCCTTGTTAGTTTTTAATTATTATTCTTTTTGTGGTTCTTTTTGTTTGGTGCAATTTTTTTGCTTCGTGCCCCTTTGCTTTTATATATATATATAGTATTTATATATATATATATATATATATATATATTAATACTACAGTATAATAGTATTAATATATATTATTATTATCTCCTTAGTATTAATATATAGTTTTAGTAACATTTTTTATAGCTTTCATAGTTTTTTATTTTTATTATTATTATTATTATTTTTATTATTGCAACTTTAATAGGTTTAATAGTTGGTATTAATATATACATTAATACTAGTCCATATAGTATTAATATATTGTATTAATATATATATTATTATTATAGCTAGAGTATTATATATATTTCATTATTATTCCGCTATAGTAAATTTTTTTGCCATACATACAATAGTATTTATATTTATTGTTTATTTATATTATTATTATTATGCTTTATTTGTATCAATGTATAGTATTAATTTGCTATATTGGTGTGTGTATATATATATATATATATATATATATATATATATATATACTATTATTAATTTATATTTAATATCTCCTTTCTTTTTTAATGCTTTTAGTTTTCCTTTTTTACATGCTTTTGCCTCTCAATTGCTTTGTTCTTTACTTTTTAATATCTCTAATTCTTTGCATGGGAGGCTCTTACACTTGCTCTAGTTTAGGTTCTTTTTATTTTGTCTCTTGTTTTTTTTTCCTAGGGGTAATGTCAATTTTTACTCCTTATTTTTAAGTTTCTTCTTCATTTTATCTCCCATGGGTCCCCCCTTTTAGCTTTTTTTTCTTTTTTTATTTTTATTTTATTGTCTTCTCCTCTATCCACCTCACTTTCTTCCACCTTTTTTCTCTTATTAACCCCTAGATTGGCTGGATATGCTCACTTTTTTATTCTTGCATTCTCTCATCCTGATGATGGATCACAGAGTGTGATCTGAAATGTTGATGCTAAAAAAATGAACACAATCAAATCCAGAAGCAAAGGATTAAAAATAGGTTATTATCAAGGAAAAAGATCCTCAATGCAGACCAAGGATATCACATAATAGATAGAAACTACTTAACCAATGATATGTGGATTCTAGAAAGACATAAAGGAAAGAGACAAAATCCTTGGCCCCCAAGCATAGGAAAAAAGATGAAAGGGGACCTATTATATCACTTGCAACACTATAAAAGACAAGAAATCTCAAAAGATTAGGCCAACATTGTTTACATAATGTGGAGCTCCATAACAGGAACATAAATGTTATTTAGAGAAAATAGGATTGAAATACAACTTATTGCCACATGATATATAAATAACTTTTCTATCAATGAGCTACCTAATATTATAATGTAAATCTTGACATTCATTAGTAGAGTGATCATGAAATCTATGATATAAATGAAAAGGAAGAGTCTATAAGTTTGGACTGCATTTTTTTTTCATTTAGGTCTAGTAATCATCTAAGAATGAAGGAGTTTAGGCAAAAGAACTTCTTGTTCAAAATCCTTCATAGTTTCATCATGTTTTGAAGTGTTATTTGAGATTTTGTTAACATTGATTTTTTTTTGAGGATTAAATCCCAATCCGTAAGAATTCTCACGCCCCCCATTCTATAAGGGCATTTGAATTCCCTATTTGTGCTTACCACATGTTGACAATTGAATCCTTGTTTAACTAGGAAATGAAATCCTGGACCACAATGAGAAGCCATATCAAAAGGAGTCAATGGAACTTCATTAGTCACTATGTCATCATAAGTAGGTTTGGTAGTTCCATTGTGAATAGAATTAGTGACAAAGTTGTTATGAAGAGATTTAGAAGTAAAAACTCATTGTTCAAACTTTCTTTGTGGATTCATAAAATCAAGATTAGAAATCTTTACTCTCTAATAAAGGCAGGAGTAAAATCCAAGGTTTCCCAATCATCACTAAGAAGAGCATTAGAAGAGGAAGGATTACTATTATAAATATGAGTAGTGTGGGTTTGAATATTTAGACAAGGATTTGGTGCATCATCCACATGAAGTTTATACATCATATTGTTATCTATAAACTTGAATTTATGGTAAAGGGTGGAAGGGATAGCATGCATCTCATGCAACCAAGGTCTACCCAAAAGTAGGTTATAACTAAGAGGTCCCAACATAAAATGAATAGGTGTATTTAGGATGACTAAACCTACTTTGATAAGTAAGGTAATGATTCCCAAAGTGCTCTTACAAATTTTATCAAAGCCATGTATAGCAACATTATCAGGTTGAATAGTTGAAATATAGATTTGAATTGCTTTGAGCATGTCCATGCTACAATAATTTAAGTCTAGATCCATTATAAATCAAGGTCCTATGAATGATACTTTTATTGATAGTAATAGCTACCATAAGAGAATCATATTGATTTTGAACTTTAGAAGGTAAATGCTTTTGAGTAAATACAATTTCAGGAGCACTTGAGGTGATATACATGAATTGTAAGAAATTATTGATGTTCTCTTGATTAGGAGGTCAAGTGGGAAGAGTTTCTAGAGCTTTTGGCAAGGCTTCATAGTAGGTAGGTGAAGTTTGAAGAAGCTCCCATAAGGAAATCTTGGCAGAGGTATTCTGAAATTAGTTTATCAAATGACACTCCTTGCTAAGAAGATAGGATGGAGGAGGAAGGATGGGTTAAGAAGGTGGAAATGCAGTAGAAACCACTAAATTAGGTTGAAGGTTACTCCTTTTACAATATGTGTGAGCTATAGAACCCTGATCACTAAAAGACTCTAAAGAATCCATAGATTTACCTTTGATAGTAATGCGAGGACAACCTTTGATAGTCAAAAAAGTTTGTGGATAAACTATGTTAGTCATCTCAACACTACAAATAGATTCATAAGAAGGAAGCAAAGAAGACATCCTAGGAGAAGATGAGATATAATCTTGATTATCCATAATATCATCACTACGAGCATTAAGGGAATTCATATCATTCTCCTCTAATGCCTCATCACTAGAATGAATCCCAAATGAGGGTAAAGAATTTATAATATCCACACAAGAGGAATGTGTGTTAGAAAAAGAGTTGTCATAAAGTATGAATATGTCATCCATTAATAAATCACCCTGTTGCATCAAAGTGGGATAAATCAATGTCTTTATCCAAGAGTTATTCCCAAAAAGTGGATTCATTCACAATGATTTCATGAGGAAGAGAGTAATCAACATCCAAATCCAAAGTTTCATCCCAAATAGGAGGATTATCATCCCTATCAATAAGGCATTTGAAAAAACTTGAAAAAAACTTTTGCCACATGATTAAAAGTAAATAAATGCATAGAAAATAAATCTAGATATGTCCAAATGCATTTAAATTAAATTTATAAGGATGGAAAGGAAGTCAAATACCACAAAGACAATAAGGGCATCTAATTCCACAAAGCAATGTAGTTTTTTTTGCATATTTAAATAAAATTTGTAATATGTTTGTATTTTTTAAATAAAAATGCAAAAGCATAAAAGAAATCTTATTTTGTAAGCATGTAAAATGTAAGTCTAACACCAAAAATAAAGAGTTGTCTATCATGGGTTCACCAAATTTATATGAAGGTGAATGCACAAGATTATATGAAGGGAAATATAATACCACAAACACAATAGGGAATCTAATTCCACAAAAGAGAGGGGGTAAGCTTGTTCGGTTCACCAAAATGTAATAGGATAAATTATGGATGAATAGGCTTTTAGAATAGTGCACATTAAAGAGACACTAAACCCATATTTTACAAATACATATAAATTCTTATGATATGGAAAGTAAATCTAGATGAATAATATTGAAATGAAAAAATAAAAGGTACTTACATCCAAAAAAATAATTGGCTGAAAACCTTGTTAAATGATCTCAGAAATTTTTGATTTCTGCACTCTTGAACCAAAATTGCGAGATCTATGAAACCCAAAAATTGTTTTCTTTTTCGAGGGTAGGTCAATCTTGACCCCAAGAAGTTCATCTAAACCTAAAAAGTTGACCTTAACCCCAAAAAGTTGATCTTAACCCCAAAAGTTGACCTTGATCCTAGAAAGTTGGCCTTGACTTGCATTACTCTGATAGAAGTTCTATTTGTAGATCCTGAAAGTTTGTCAAAAAGGGTACTCAAATCTACACTGATATTCATTGTTCCACACTTGTACCTACAAGAAAAATGTTTTGTTTGTTGTATGGGGTGTTTTCCTTGGTCAAACCCTAGTTTTTAATCAACCTTGAATTATAATTGATATTGCAATATGAATAAACAATTTGAATGGAACTATTCACCTTGCTTATGTTGAAATCCTTGGGGAGGATTCAAATCCTTGAATCCACAAGTATGGTTGCTCCAAATGAATGTAGAGATAAATGTAGAATGTCTCAAATAAATGGAATTAGATCTCCAACACCAATCTTGAATGGATCTTATCATAGGAAGAGGCTTGAATAGAAATGGATGAATCTTCAACAAGACAACTCCATAGAGCTTGAATCCTTCAATGGCTACCAATGGACCTCCTTGATGAATTGAATTCTTGAACTCTTAAAGGCTTGAATGCTTGAATTCTCACTTGTACTTGAGAGCTTAGTCATGAAAGTGAATGCTTGATCATATATAATAGAAAGTAGATCATCTTATTGTCCTTCTCTTCTAGGTTTCTATTTGAGAAAATGAAAGGAGGAGGCTTCCTTATATAATGACCTATGGAAAAAACTCCTAGAGAAACCAAAATATGAGAAATAAATTCCCATTGGGCCCTTACACCTAGAAATGGACCTAGATTAAATTCTATTTAAGAGCTTGCTATTTTGAAGACCAAAACAACCAATCTAAAAGTAGGAAACTAATTCTTTCCAAAACCCAACATCTAAAAATCATGGAACCTTTAAATTTGGACCTTGGGTCAAGGTTGAGGTCAATTTTGACCTAGGTTAGGGTCAAGGTCATCCTTTAACTAGGTTAGGGTTAAGTTCAACCTTGACTCTAAGGTCAGGAATCTTAGGATCTCAATCTAGAATGCTAGGAAAATGCAAAAACAAATTGAAAAAAGGGGTAGAATTAGGAGAAAAATCCAAATCTAAGCCAAAGATCCATTCAAGTTTCTTGATATGACCCCAAGTCATCTACAAAGAGGGCTAACCACTCTTAACATGGAAGTGCTTCCATTTTAAGATGATACACTTACAATTCAACCTTTTTTGACTCTACATTTGGTAGTCCTACAAAAACATATTAAGATTACTAAAGATCTAATCCAGAGAAATCAACAACTCTCTATTGATGACAATATTGTTAATCTAGCAGCCACCTTAGAAATTTAGATTCACATAATTGATGAATTAAAGGAAAATTGGGAGAAGACAATAGATATGATTCTATCTTCCTATGGATTATTTTTAGAGAAATATGGAGTGATTTTTGAATGCTACCTAAATATTAGAGTGACAAAAATAAGGGGGACTTAGTTGGATGCATGATTAGTGGTATGATGGTATAAAATATTGTACATTTATCTTATCATATATGTAAATTTGAAATTGTTTTGTGTAAATAATTTTTGGAGTCATAAGGAGTTAGTAAGAGTTTGTATATAATTATGCTAACAACACTTTGATAATTGTAAATTTTATATGATGGATCGGGTCACAATTATGAGTTGTAGTGTAAGGCTATACAATTTTGAGTTTTGGACTATAGTATTTTGATCATGAAAAAGTGGTTTTTCCACTAATGTCAAAGGGGGAGATTGTTGGTCTCTAAGTTACATTTTCTATTAGTGTAAAACACTTAGTCATATACTTGGTAGAGCTAGTTGGTCATCACTAAAACTAAGCCATCCTATGCAGGCCAGGTAATATATTATAAATTGTATATATGAACTGAGTAATAGTGATTGCTGAAAAAGTCTTTGGTCACCAAGTACTCCCATACATGTCAAGTTATCTAGAATATAGTTCATGTTGATCATATACATGTTGACTAAAAACATTGCAGAATAGTTGTGACCAAGCATCATAATATTCAAGTGGCAAGTTAACCAATTTTGATATAATTATTTGGAATAGCACAAGTATTAAGGTAAGCCATTTTTTTTGATCTAGAGATGTGTATTTTTATTCAAGGAATCAATTGTGGAAGTGAGTAGCCAATCAAAAAAATGGAAGGATTACATGGTAAAAGTTAGAGATCCTGATCATTGATCTTGATCTAGAAGCTTCATTAGATGGTTATAAGACAAGGATCCAAACCCTATTTTCAAAAGTGTGTGCAAGAGAAGAAAAGTGTGAAGGTGAACCAAATATAGTGACCAAGAAAAGTAGTGAAGGGAAGAATACAAATATATTAGATAAGAGGTCAGATGATAGTTTGGAAAGAGGAGATCCATAATCTCCATTTGAAGTGTAAACTGAAGGATCATGTACTAATACATTCTAACAAGTATTTCAAGGTAAATCTCTTCATAGAGTGGTCCTAATAGGCCTTTATAACTTAGTTGTAAGTTTAAATCCTTTAATCAAGGTATACTAAATAAGTCTTGTAATCTCTTAACAAGGCAAACCCCTTACAAGGTAGATCATTAGAAGTGATCAAAATTGTAGCCCTAATAGGAAAACTTTATTGCTGCAATATTGAATATTTATGGGTGTCATCCCCACCCTAGTTTTATCTTCACATTGGAAGGTTTTAGGGTAACCAAAATCTTTGTGTTATGTATTGATCATTTGTTTACATATTTCATGGATGTGATTAGCTATTAGATATAATGCATCATTGCAATAAATGTTTATGTAATTTATGATATATTTGTTAGAAGGATAAGAGGTGAAGCTATCACATTTGATATTTTTTTAGAGGTTAAATTTTTTATAGATCCTAATTCAACCCCCACCCCTCAATATCTATGATGAAGAGTGGTCCCCTTAATACCATAAACACATAACATAAACAAAGAATCAACAACAAATGCTAGCACAAAATAGGGACTTCTTATTATCACCACAAAAGCACAATTATAGATGTAATAATTATAATAAGCTAACCCATATGGGTGCCTTCATTACAAAAGTTTTCAAGACAAAGTTGTAGACTACCACCTAGAGTTGTCATAGACAATGTTTAGGCATTTCTTAAATAGGCAATTTTATACCACCTGAGAAGGTTTTAGACATTCAAACTTAATACATAGGGCTCACAAACCCTAACAATACATATAAAGTTGGCCAAATACATTTTGGACATTTATTTTGGAAGTTTTGGTTGGTCTAACTTTAGAAGACCATAACTCTCAAATTGTTACTTTGATTGGCTATTATAATGACTTTTCAAAAATCATAACCCCTGATCTACAATCTCCAATGCACATAAGATCCCATATATAAGTTTTTAGATCTTATTTGGGCACTCTAAGGAATCTAATGGTGAGCTTGAATTTTATTTTCCAAAATTGTAAACCAAAAATTTGTAATAAATCCATGAATATGCATGCTATGACACTACGTCTCAATTAGAAGGCTAATATATCCAACATGAATAACCACCTCTGAAATTAAAAGATTCCAAGCTCATATGAAAAACTTACTAAAGATAGTAAGTTCCTATAAATAGTAAACCCATTGTCTACTAGTTCTTATTAAAATAGAAAAGGCTGAAAATAAAAATATTTTTGGGTGATGCAAGATTTCTCTTACACCCAGGGTGCTTTGACATCAGACACATGAAGAAATTTGAGTTGTGACTTCATCACATCTCAGGTGTTCAAAGGAAAATAAAGAAAATTAGTATCCTCCCTTGCCAGCCATGATGAATCATCTACTGGCCTTCCTTTTCATTTGACTAGATATTCTTCATAAGGTTTTTTCCTTATACTTTTTCCAACATTACTATCCAGTATCTCATCAATCTTTTTTGTAGTTGAACTAGCTATTGAAATACTCCACTGTGCTTTTGCAACTACTTCTCCATCACCTCCTTCATAATATGTTGTTAAATTTGAAATGTTAAATATTGGTAAAATATTCAATTCAATAGGAAACTTCATTTCATAAGTATTTCTAGAATCATGCCTTTTCACTATCTTGCATGGTCCAAAATTTTTCATCTTCAACTTATTATATGTACCCACTAGAAATTGCTCTTTTCACAAATGAACCATGACTTCATCTCTAATCTAAAATTATTTATGCCTTCTTTTCACATCTTCCTTATCCTTGTACTATGTATTCATCTTTATAATGTGCTTCCTTGCTTCCTCATGGATGTTCTTCAAATGTTTAGCAAATTCTTCTGCTTTAGCACTACATCTCTCTCCTTTATCCAACTAGTACAATTCAAAAGCATTTTTGGGGCTACTCCCATATACAATCTAGAATGGTGGTTTACTAGTACTCATATTGACATAATTATTATATGAAAATTCTCCCATGGTAAAATCATATCCCATCTTTTTGGTTTGTCTCCAAGCAAACATCTCAAAAAATTTCCCAAACTCTGGTTCACAACTTATGTATGTCCATCAGTCTATGAATGATCTAATGAACTAAAATTCAACTCCACCTTCAATTTCTTCCAAAATGTACGGTAGAAATACCCAAAAAATTTGGTATCTTGATTTAAAATTTTACTCTTTAGCAGACCATCTAGTCTCACCACTTCCCTAAAAAATAATTCTGCCACATGAACAACATCACTAGTCTTCTTGCATAGAATTAAATTTGTTATCTTTGAAAACCTATCAACCACCATAAAAATATAATCATGCCCTCACCAAGTCTTCTCTAATCCAAGAACAAAATCTATGCTGACATCCTCCCATGAATTCTCTAGTATAGGTAATGCCTAATACAACTCTATATTCTTTTTCACTCCTTTTGCCATCTGACATACTCTACAACTTTGCATAAAATTCTTCACATATAACTGCAACTATGGCTAGTAATAATTCTTAGCAACCAAAGCTATGGCTTTATCTCTACCAAAGTGTCCAACCAATACTCCACTATGCTTCTCCTTAATGATATTCTATCTCATTAGCCTCATTGGAATGGACAACTAACTTCCTTTGAACAACATACTATCTTTGATTATGAAATCTAACCATTTTTTCCTATCAAGAGTAATAGAATCTATACAATTATGAAAATCAGGATTCTCTAGATACAAATTATTGAGTTCATTGATCCCAACCACCTCAATCTACTTTTTTGTTAGCAAAATTTGTCTTCTACTAAGAGCATTTGCAACTCTGTTAGACTTCCCACTCTTGTGTTTTAAAAAAAAATGTATAACTATGCAAAACCTCAACCCACTTCAAATGCCTTTGGTTTAATTTTCCTTGACTATTCAAATATTGCAAATCTTGATGATCAATATACAAAACAAACTCCTTAGGAAGAAGATAGTGTCTCCACTTCTTCAATGCTTGAATTGTAGCATAAAATTCACAATCATAAAAAAAATATTTTATATTTGCATCATTCAATTTCTCTATAAAGTAAGCAATAGGTCTACCTTTTCTCAAAAAACTACTACTACAGTACCACTAGAATCATAGTCTACTTGAAACACCCTATCAAAATCTAGAATTTTTAATTAGGCTACTTTGTAACTTTCTATTTTAATAGATTAAAACTCTTATCTACTCCTACCCTCCACTTAAATTATTTCCTATCCCCTCTTGTTGTTTCAGTTAAGGGTCCACAAATACTTGTAAGACCTCTTATGAAATTTCTATAAAAACTAGCTAGTCCATGAAAATATCTTACCTTTGTAGCACTCTTTGGATTAGGTCATTCAAGGATAGCCTTCACTTTGTTTGGGTCCATCTTTAGACCTTTTGCTAAGACTACAAATCCTTGGTACACCAACTCCTTCTTCACAAAACTACACTTCTTCAGGTTTATCAGCAAGTTTTCTCCCACCAACCTATCAAACACCTTCGAGGAATGAATCAAATGCTCCTCCAATGTCTTACTAAAGATCAAAATATCAGCTAGGTAAATAATGACAAAATTACCTAGAAACTCCTTCAGTACCTCATTCATGAGCCACATGAAAGTGCTTGGTTCATTCGTTAGCCAAAAAGGCATAATTAACCATTCATACAATCCTTTCCTTGTCTTAAAAATAGTCTTCCACTCATCACATTCTATGATGTGAATCTAATGGTATCCACTCTTCATATCTATCTTTGTGAAATACTTTTCCCTACTCAAACAATCCATAATATCATCCATCTTTGGTAATGGAAATTTTTACTTGATTGTGATCTTGTTAATAGCACAAAAATCTATGCACATCCCACATTCTCCATTCTTCTTTAGTGCTAATACTACTAGTACATAACATGGACTTAGAATATCTCAAATTAATTCCTTCTACAATAGCTCATGAACTTGCCTATTCCACTCTTCACTTTCTATTGGTGTTATTCTGTATTCTACCTTGTTTGGAAAGCTTTCTTTTGGAATCAAATCCATTTGGTGACTAATCTTCCTCATTGGGGGCAATCCATCAAGTACATTATCTAACACAATATCAGAAAACTCTCCCAACAACTTATGTAGGTACCCCCTCTACTTCTTCTTTACCATCTTTTGGAATTACAATAAAACACATATGCTCATGTTTCATATCTTTGAGAAACTCTATTCCATCAACAAAATATATTTTTGTAGAGTTACATACCTTTTCTTCTTTCTCCTTCACTGGCTTCAACTTATATTTCACTCCATCCTTGGTCACAATGTAGGTATTTGCTTGCCCATCATGTAAATCATGTTTGTTAAACTACCATGACCTACCCAACAACATATGACATATGTCCATTGGTATGATATCCCAAAGTACCTCATTGTGGTAGCTTCTGGTCTTGAACTTTGTTGAGCATTTCTCATTGAACATGACCTTGTGGTCATCTTAGACCCAAGAAATACAATATGGACATGGGTGTTTCTATCTCTTTAGCTTCAACTTTGTGACCATCATTTCTAACACCAGATTGTTAGTACTTCCACAATCAATGATCACATCACAACACGTATCTTCACATTTGCACCTAGTGTGAAATAAACTCCTCCTTTGATTAGGTTCATTCTCACTAGTTAGTTGGAATATTTTGTTAACAAGGAATTCTTTTTTAGGATCTTTAGAATGTGATGATTTGGCATCTTCATTGACATATTCAACTTTGGCCTAGTCTTTTATTCTTCAATCTATCATTTCTTGGCACTAGGAACATTCAAATACACTATGCCCTTTTTCTCCTCAGTGTAAACATTTCCCACGAAAGGATCCTCTTCCAAATCCTTAACCTCTACCTCTTCCTCTCTAATCTCTATTGCTTTAATCATGGAAACAATTGGTATTTTTTCCCCTTTGGTTCTTACTGCTACTTCTAGTCTCATCCTTGTTCTTCTGATCCTCATTTTAGCCTCCCTAAGATTTCCTGCCAAGTCTTCCATTGTGATCTCTTCCACTACTCTTGTTATCAAGATTTTTTCTTAGTTTCTCCTCAACTCTTAGGAAAAACTGGTATGCCTTCTTAATACTAGTCACTGAAATAAGACTGATCTCATCTTGAATTTTTGACCTTAACCCATTAAGATAATGGGTGACTTTATCCTTATTAGTTTCTACATGGCTGGTTCTAACGAGAACTCATTAGAACTCTTCAGTATACTCTTGAACATATTTCCCTACTTGCTTCAACCCTTACATTTTATTCAATAGATCAAGCTCATAATCCATGGGAATAAACTATTGCTTTATTTTAGTTACTATCCAATCCCATCTTGTGATTTTGTCCTTTCCTCTTTTATTTTGATCCAACTGGATCTCCCACCACCAAATCTTTGCATGACTCTTTAGTTTGGCCTTCACAAACTTCACCATATTTGAATCTTCAATATCTTGATATTCAAAGTACTCTTCTAGTTCGTTGATTCAATAAATTAATTCCTCTAGGTTGAGATTTCCTAAAAATGTGGGAACATCAAACTTAGGTCTTTTTCCAATATTGAAAATGGCCCTAAAATACTTCACCTCCTCTGGGTTAAGAACTTCCTCTACTACATTTGGGTCCATGTTTCCTTCTTCTTCTCTTTAATCCTTGCTTTCATCATCTCCTATTATAAGATTCATTCCTCTATGCATCTATTCTTGCATTTCTTGCATTCACCTCTAGAGGGTTCTAAAATCCTCAAGTGTAACACCTTCAACTCTTCCACAACACTCTCTTTGTGGAGGAATTCTTGTGCTTCCACTAAAACCCTAGTGCAAACTACCTCACAACTGGTGATTTATCTACACACTTAGACCAAACCACTATCCTGGTATGAATTGCCTCACAATCAGTGATATATCCACACACTTAGGAACTCTAGCTCTGATACCACTTGATAAAGGGTGCCCCCCTTAATACCACAAAGACATAACATAAACAAAGAACCAACACAAAAAATGAGAACAAAATATGGACTTCTTATTATTGCCGCAAGTAACCCACATGGATGCCTTCATTACAATAATCTACAAGACAAAGTTGCAAGCTACTATCCAAAGTTATCCTAGACAATGTTCAAGCATTTCTTAAATAGGTAATTTTATGCCACCTAGGAAGGTTTTAGATAGTTAAACTTAATTCTCAAGGTGAACATAGCCTAACAATACATGTAAAGTAAACCAAATTCATTTTTGACATTTATTTTGGACATTTTGGTTGTCCCAACTTTGGAAGACCATAACTCTTGAACTATTACTTTAATTGGCTATTATAACCACTTTTTGAAAACTCCATCTCCTAATCTATAGGCACAGATCTGTGCAAGAATCCATCCTTTGATTTTTTAGACCTCATCTAGGCACTCTAAGGCCTCCAACAATGAGCTTGAAGTTTATTTTCCAAAATTGTAGACCAAAAATCCACAATAAATCCATGAATACACATGATATGGCACTAAGCCTCAACTAGAAGGTGAATATATCCAAGATGAATCCCACCTCTGAAATTAGGACATTTTGAGCTTGTATGAAAAAATTACTAAAGATAGTAAGCTCCCAGAAATAGTATCCCCCTATCTACTAGTCCTTATTAAAATAAAAAAGGATGAACATAAAAATATTTTTGGGTGATGCAAGATTGCTCTTACACCCAAGATGCTCTTGCACCAATATGACTTTCCCAATAGACTTCCAATAGATTCTTTATTAATAAGGATGCTAGATATAGGAAGTATGATTCAATAGGAGATGCTATGGTATTCCTAGGTTTCTCTACTAGGAGTAAATCTTATAAGTGTTTGAATAAAGGGACTGACACTATTGCTAAAAGTGAAAATTGAAGAATTGAATAGTTTGTAAATAAGAATGATGATGAGAGAAAAAAAAACTGAAGACTACAAGATATTTTGTGAGAATATATAGTGCACCAATATAACTGGGGGGGGGGGGGTGGGTGAATTAGTTATCCAACTATTATCACAATTATCAACCTTAAAAAATAATAATCATATGAGCAATATAATTTCTATCCACAATAGGATACTCATGCACAATAATACCAGATATGTTAACTAGGAAAACCCTTGATTAGAGGGAAAACCCTTAGTGGGGATGGTACCCACAAGATGATGTACTAATATAAATATTCCTTGTTAGAGGATAGACCCTATAAGGAGTCTATAAAAACATTAAGTACATATCGATCCTTGTTAGGAGACTTTGAATCCTTGTGAGGAGATTCCAACCCTATTAGGAGTTGTGGAAGATAGATGGACCCACTTCCCAAAAAACTTCAAGGGAAAGAGAAATGAATCCATTGTCTAAATTATTTCTTGCAGAATAATAGAAATGAATAGTACTTCCTTCATCTATCCTATCAATTAGACCTTTCCTCCTTTTGATCTTGTCACCAAATCACAAAACTCACATCCAGTAATCCCTTGAATCACTTACTCACATTCAGTAAACACTCTGTTCATTTTAATACTTTTCACTTCATACAATGATCACAACACCCATACATATGTTACAAACAAGGAAAACATCTTTCCTTTATAATGTATCTTCAAAATAATTCCTTGAGTTGTCCTTGAGCCTTTCCAAAATAATTATAATAAGATAATTGATTAATTACAATTACAATAGAATTTTTGGCTCATGGTCTACACAACTTCTCACATGTATGATACTAGGGCTTGCACATTTTCTAACATAACCATTTGACTATCCTTTTTCACTGGCTTACAACACATCTTCTTATTACATCTCATATGAAAGATATAATAAAAACATTAGAAACTACTTTCCAAGCACACACACACACACTCTCTCTCTCTCTCTCTATCGTCTCAATAAATCAAGTACAACTTATGTATGTCTTAGACTTAGGTGTCATCATGACACTATGCAGAAGATGTCCATGGCCATGCATCACCAGACAAGAAAAACCTTCTCCATATATTGGCCTAGTTTTTCACTATGTATTTTTGTCTCACTTTATAGTGAAAGAACCATTAGTCCCATCTGTTTAAAATTATGAAATGTGTAAAAAACCCTAGGTGAACTTATTAAAAAAGTTTTAAAACCCTTGTCATGTGCCCTAGCTTTTCAAAATTCTAGAAAATATGTTTTATAAAAATTATGCAACAAGGTTATTATCCTAAGGTTTTATTTTTACCCTTTTCCTATTTTTATTTTAAGTTACCTTTTAAGAAT
The DNA here is from genome assembly GCA_028749045.1 of Cupressus sempervirens. Taxonomy (NCBI): domain Eukaryota; kingdom Viridiplantae; phylum Streptophyta; class Pinopsida; order Cupressales; family Cupressaceae; genus Cupressus; species Cupressus sempervirens. The sequence continues at coordinate 583,956,879 of CM053784.1, read as the reverse complement.
TTATAAACCCTTCATTGTAAACCTTTCCCTAACTATGGTTTTACCTTTGTTATTTCCTTAATATTCTATGAAATATCTTAACTACTGCAGTTTACCTTTGTCAACCATTGAACTTTGGAAGATCAGTGATGAGCACATGCATGCATTAAGAATTTTCTTGAATTTTAGCTAATGTTGGTGAGCACCTATGTGATTCATTTTAGTTCATGATGCCAAGATCTTTAATGTGCCACAAAAAACTAGAGGGTGATAAAACTTTTTAGAGTTGTTAGAGCACATTGGAATTTCTAACAGTTTTATTGGTTGAGTTGAAGTAGTGAGGTCATCTTTTGGTATCATATCATTGAGTCATCAATATTTTTATGATCTAGGGTAGGTGTATTAACACTTTTTGAAGATGTGTGAACTTTAACTAATATGTTAAAGTGCCTTCTTGCCACGTGTACTCACTGATGTCATGTCACTCAGTTTAAAAGGTGTTGGAATAGTTGGCAATTGTTAGAACACATTGGAAAAAGTAATGCATTTCATTATTCGACCTTACTAACTAGTTTGTAGAAAAGGTAAGATGTATTGAAATAGTCAAATTTTGAAAGATCAATGGAAGGAGCTTCACTGTAATGTGAAAATGACTGAACTTTCACCAAAGTAGTAAAGCATCTTCTTGCCATGTGGACAAGTGGGTTTGATTACTCAGAAGGTTGTTGAGTCATGCCAGGGTAGAAAAGCATGGTAATGTGGAACATGATGATTGGTGGAATGGTCCATATATTTTTTGAGCTGGAAAATGATTGTATCATTGGGCCCATAGTTTTAAAGCTAGAGTTATGAAGATAGAAGGATTGTTTACAATCATTGATATTTGGAAGATCAACGACCAATACTTCACTACTTTGTAAAAGTGCTCAAACTTTATGAAATGTGTGAATGCGCCCTATTGATGCATGGCAATTTCTAAAAATAGAGTTAATGAAGCCTTTTGATTTTAAACTAAGTTTTCTAATGCTTAATGATCAATGGTTAAAATTCAAACTTCATGGCATGATGCAAAATTTTGACTATTGGAGCATTAATTCTAATCAGTGCCACTTTGTGCAAGCTTAATGCTGTAGTAAAACTCACAATTTTGAATTATTAAGCCATAAAATTGTAGAATTCTCATAGTGCAAATATTTCTAGAGATAAGGGAAATATTTTTTAAGGTTTTCAACATATTGCAATTCAATTTATAGAGACAAAAAAGTAAGAAAAGACTTGTAAGTTGTCTGAAACTTTTGAGAATTGATAAATTGTAATTGCACTAGGGAAAATTGCAAAAAATGCACCTCCACACAAGGATTTTTGTAGAAAAGGAGATTACTTAAAGAGGGTATTTTATGATGATTTTTTGGAAAAAATATTGCTATCAATAAATGAAATAGCTTGGGGTAGAGAGTTGATTCCAAAAAACCCTAGGTTACTAGTTGGTGAGGGTTTCTATGACAAAGAAAATTGGTTAAGGGATGCAGAGGTGTCTATGGGAGGATTAGAGCTTTTTAGGAAATGGTTTGCAGAAAGGAAATTGGATACTATAGTAAGTAATGTCTGAGAATTCAACGTAGGTAAATTGATTGTCCCTGGAGTCTTCTTCAATGATGATCTACTGACAGACATGGTGAAGAAGTGTGATCCAATTACTAGAGTGTTGAAGAATGATCCAATTACTAGTGGTGAAGAACCATGTAGTAGATAATATTTTTAGGGTTTCACCTGAGCTGATCAAAGAGGTTCTTAAGCTAAACCCTAATCATGTTGTTCATAAGAAAATTAACATCGAAGACCTCCAAGCTAGATATGATGCACAAAGGAAGTATTTAAGGGGAGGGCTATTACAATAGCAATTTGTTAAAATTGGATCATTACACTTGGTCACACAAAACACCCCTGAGACCTTGTTGAAAAAATATTTTAACCCTAGGGTGCAGGCCTTGTACTTTTCTCTTTGCAAGATTTTTGGTATGGATGAACAAGATCACCTCCCAAGTTCTATTGTTCTTATTATTACTCAAACTCTTCAATATGGAATGAGTTCAATCCTTGATTTTGCTACTTTCATGGCTGAAAAAATTCATAATGGTTTGATTGGAACAACAAAGGCTAAAGTTGACAAGCCCTTTTGCTAATATTCAATGTTGATGTATATTTGTTTATACAAAGGAGATGCCTTTTTCTCCATGGAGATGAAGCTCAAATGAGAAAGAAATGGAGAGAGACTCCCCATGCAATTATGGAGTGCAGACATGACATGGGAAGTAGCTAATGCCAGTATTGTTAGATTTGATAGATACTTACCTCTAGGCTAAGAATGTGGTTAATAGGGGATAACCTAAGAATACCACAGTCTCTATTAGAGTTGATAAGACCTAAGGATCATGCTAAAGGACTGTTGGTAAGCCATAATTGGGGTGATATTATTCCATATCCTATTTCCACTATTTTTAGAGTTTATGTCTTTTTGGGAAAGCCACATGTGCTGCCATACCAAGTGTCTTTGAAAGTAGAGATTGTTGAATTTTTATGACAAATTGGATCAGTTGAGGTGAAGGATTTTATTGGTAAATCTAAAGGTACTTTCTTTCCAAGTTATTTACAATTTTTTTTTGTCAAAAAGGGATGGAGGAATTTGGTAAAATTCTTAGACAAATATCAGATGGCTTAGTCCCATGCCCACTTTGTTAACTCAAAAGGATTTTATGACCTCCTTAGAGAAAGGAGTAAGGCTAAGGTTCAGATGCAAACTATATACTTTTCGGAGGACATAATTAGAAATAGAGCTTAGAAAAGAAAAATGGTAGTTTATAGTAAAGTCTTAGATTTTATGAATGCTTTTGAGCCAAAATACAATCCCTTAGCAGATAAAAAGTATTAAAGAATGAAAATAGATATGCTAATGAAAAACTTTGCTAGAATTATGCAAACACTAAATGAGAAGAAAGAAATCATAAAAAAAGCATACCTAGACAAGTCTATTGAGGTGGAGAGGAGTATGGCCAGTAGAATGACTGTAACCTTGAGGTAGTATACATTGCAGAAGAAAGCTGATTATGTAGTGACCCAGAACATACAATATGTTCCCCCATACAAGAGGCCAAGGTCTGAAAACCCATCTACAACATGTGCTCCCAAGAAGCAGAAACTAGAGAAAGGATAATCTTCCCATGTAGAATAATATTCACCCACCCATAATCCACTCAAGATAGATGGTGAAGCATCCCTGAGAGAACAATTGAGATAGATTGGAGGGGAAAGGGACATTATGGTCACAACTGCTAACATTGAAGGAGGAGCACCTGAAGAGCCTCCTATGCCATATTTTTTTTTACTGTTGCAGATGATAGAGGTAATAAAGTAGACCTTGTAATAGCACAAGCTACCTAAAAATTCATTGATGATGAAAATTTTGTAAAGACTAGAGCTTTTGCCCAATTTCTATGGAGGAGAAATATTGGTAATTTTGAAAATAAGTACAAATTAATAAAAGAAGAGCAACCTAATAAGTTGGACTCTAAAATTGAAGAGGAAGTTAAAGATAAATTCATGGAGAAATTTACACAATTAACCCTAGAAGGGGGAAGGGAATTATTGAGAGATTTAGGTTATGGAGAAATTTACACAATTTACCCCTGAAGGGGGAAGGCAATTATTGAGAGATTTACGTATTTTAATTTTTCCTAAATGGAACAGAGCCAATGCTATGATTTTATTGTATAGGAAGGAAAAGGATACTTAGTTTAAAACTAAGGAATAAATCTCATAGGCAAATAGAGGATTAAAATACAATAATGATCACTAGGCATTGGTGATATGGTCTTTTCAAAAGAGAGATAAAACAAGGATATAATAAATTTCAAGTGCTAAGCATACAGGTAGCCTCATGGTGTATAAAGTAGATGAGGTAGATAGTGATAAAGTGTTTAAAATGACTAGAGAGATGATGGATTTTGGGATGGTGGTTACTAAAAAAGATAAAAATAAATTCCTAGAGCTCAATGCCAAGTTTGAAGAAATATTGAAGGCATATGAGGAAAGAGGGAACATGATACATCAGTTAGAGACTTAGGTAGCCTAGATGGACAAACAATTAGGAAAGAGAAAAATCGGAAAATCTAGTAGGCCCAAAATTACTTATCCTTTTCCATAGTGGAGCCTTTTAAATCCACTCTTCATGTTGAAATTCTAGATACTCCACAAAGGCCCAAATTTTATACTGTAAACAATTATGAAGAAGAAAAGAGTAAATTATGGGCATTACATGTGGAGCTAAATATTTAGTATGAGGATAAGCTAAGGAAAGGTATTTAGTTGATAAAATTGATTGGCCATTTATTTTTTAGCAGTTAACAAAGGAAATAAATATATGGGTGAGATTAAAGCAAACGATGAAGCCTTGAAACCAATTGTCAACAAATGGGGTAAAAGGAATAAAGATGTTACTCTTTTATGCTTTTATATTATTAGTTTATCCTATGAATATATAGAAAATACTTATGATTTGACCAATGATCTCTCAGAATTTGATGATAAAAGAGTTGAATTACAAAAGAGGATCATAAATTATCTTGACAAATATAAGAGTATTAATTTTGAGCTCTTCTCGCATGACATAGTTAAAAAGGATAAATTAAAAAAATAAAGTGGAATAGGCCTAGGAATTGAATGACTTATTATTACTTTGAATGAATAAGGTCATAAATGTGAAAGGAAATGCATGGTGGGCATATACAACTAAAGAAGTTGTAAAAGTGCAAATATTATATGATTCCTTGAGGCAAGATTTTGTTGAAATTGACAAAGTTGGAGAATATATATAATTCAAAAGTAGGATGATATTATAAACTTTAATTGGCTAGATGACACACTATTTGACAAGTGGATGGAATATTTTGTCCATGCAAAATAGTTGGAACTTGAGAAAATTGATGATGATCAAAGTGAAGTTCAATTAATTAACACATTAGTCCAGGCAAAAGAAGACAAAAAAGAGCAACTAATTGCAATAATAGGCATAATGGTCCAAAGTGATGACATGGCCATAGAGAAAATATATGTAATCATTATTTTAACTATGCATGATGATGTGGATGGAGATTCTTGAGTTGAAGTAACTTTGCAGACATCTAAATCATGTTCACCATGTGCAACTTCATTGGTTACACCATCCAAGGAATGACAACAACTTTGAAACCAATCATGAACCTCTGAGTGTGAAAAGTGTAGTAGAAAGTGGCTCCACTAGAGAATATTTTGTAAAAATTTTCTATTGCACTATTTTTTTTTCTTTTATAGTAGTAACATTGTGTATCTTTCTACCTTAAGGGCAACTACTAGTTTCTCTATGCTTAAAGCTTGCTACATCTCATAGTATATAAGTGAGATCCCAAGGCTAGAGAAAGGGTTCGACTTATTGTATAAGTTTTAGTTATATTAGTCTATTTTGGTCTAGTCTTCCTTGATATTATCTCTTTGATGTATTTTCTCTACAAACTCTAAGAATATAGTAATTCTCCATGATCATGAAGTCTTAGTTTGAGTTTTTTTGAGTATTACCCAATGTTATATAATTTTGAAAGAAGATTAATGCAAAGATGAACTATCCCCATTATCTTTTCTCTCTAAATCTTGTCCCCATTTTTAGTGGTTGGTTATCTTGAGATTGTATGAGTAAAGCTTGTTTAGTTTAATGCAACTAGGATAAGTTGTTTATCAATTCATTTTTTCTTTTGATTTAATGAATTAAGTAAATACTTTAGTGAATATGACAGGATCTCTAAGAATTAGGAAGGATTTATGTAACAATGAGTTGTAGGGAGAATTACTGATTACATTGATTATAATGCAGTAAATTAGGTCAAGAAATTGGATAGACTTTGAATCCCAATGGATGAGGCACTAATCAATTATTTTAGCTAGCACATGGAAAGATCATAGATAGATGTCAAGAAAAAAACTAAAAATCAATATCAATTTTTACTTTAAATGTTTGAAGTTAGCACTTGTTTACATTTAACCTCTGAGTCTTAGTTAGTTGCTATTGCCTAGAATTATCTATAGATCTAAGAAGAATTGTGACCAATATGATATAAGGGATGAATATTGTTATTAAATTTCATGGAATCAGTGAAATGTAAATGTAGTGTCAGGTTGTGAATCTTTTATCCCTTAGGTGCACCCGCATTGGTTTTGCAAAGCCAAATGAGTAGAAAATCTTTCATGATTTTGTTGATGTTGGGTCCAGATCTGAAGAATATATAGCTATTTATAGGAAGCAACTAGTCCTTAGGTTATTGTGATCTTCATAATCTTGGTATTAAGTATTTTTCTTCTTAGTAGTGTAAAAACACCAACACAACTAAGATATCTCTCTACTACTCTACTAGTCTTCACAAACTTACTACTATGTTGACATGAATGAAAAACACAATCATGATTGCAACATGTCAATGATCTCTAAATCTTAAGATACTCCCCCAATGTAATATCATCAGCATTCATGGTAATATATTTTTCTATGTAAAGATGAAGCACTTGATACTTTACCCAAGCTCCAAACCAAGTCACTACAATGGTACACTAAAGAACAACAAAGAGTAATCTAATAACACCAAAGAGAAATTGAAAAACAACCTAAAGTACACAAGCCATAGATAGAGTACCCCAAGAAAAATGTTGAGTCCCAATCGAGTCTTAAAGAATAAAGAACTAAGCCAATTTTAGAAAAATATTCAGAAGGCACCATTCACATAATCAATTAATTGGAGATAAGAATTATGGAGTCATAGGAAGAAGTAAGTTGAGAGATAATATATGTTTCATTTGTTCTTTTAAGCTTAGAACTATAAAATATGCAATTGATATTGAATATTGGATCAATATAATACATGAAGATATAGATTATATTGAGAAAAAATAAAACATGGATATGAGTGCTAAGACCCAAAGACAAAAATGTGATTATAGAAAATTAGATTTTCATGGAAAAAATTGAATAAGAAGGGAGAAGTTGTAAGAAAAAAAAAGGATATGTACAAGAAGAAAGTATTGACTATGGAGAAACCTTTGCACCTATTACAATATTGGAAGGAGTGAGAACACTATTAAAATAGCTTACATATAAAAGATTCAAGGTTTACCAAATGGATGTCAAGTCTATACTTCTGAATGGAATTAGAGAGGAAGAGGGCTACATTGATCAACCTAAAGGATTGTGGAACTAGTGGTATGTAAATTGAACAAATATTTATTTGGATTGAAGAAAGCACCAAGAGATTGCTATGAAAGATTTCATTCCTATTTGATCATAATTAGATTTATCTAGTGATAATAGTAAAATGTACTTGAAAAGTGAAGCTAAAAATAAGGTATTGATAGAAGAAACATTTTTTGATTACATTATATTTGGAGGAAATGAATTGTTGTGTAATTCTTGTGCTAAATAAATGAGTAAAGATTTTGAAATGTCTATGTTTGGTGAGTAAAGTACTTTATTGGTTTATAAGCTCATCAAGAAAAAAGAGGAATATATGTTACTCAATCCAAATACATCAAGGAAATATCAAAAATATTTGGCATGGATGAATCAAGGCTAGTTGGCACCCCTATGGTCACTAGATGTAAATTTTATAAGATAACTCAATAGAAGTGAATGATACTATGTATAAATATATGATTGGAAATTTACAATATGTAGCTTATAATAGACCTAATATTACATATGTAGTTGGTATAGTAGTGATGAAGGGTGCTCATCTTGATACCACAAAAATATAATAGAAATAAAGAAATAAAAAATTTTATGAGAACCAAATATGGGCTTCTTATTATCACCGCAAATGTGTAATTACAAAATTTTGAAATACAATATGCAAATCCACATGGGTGTCTTCCTTACAAATAATTTGCAAGAAAAAGTTGTGAACTATCATCCAAAGTTGTCCTAGAAAATCTATGAGCCTTTCTTATATTGGAAATTTCACACCACCTAGAAAATTTCTAGATATCAAACTCTAACCATTGAGGCTGACCAACCCTAGAATTAAATATAGAGATAGCCTAAATCAATTATGATATTTATTTTGGAAAATTTGGTTAGCCCAACTTCAGAAGACCATAACTTGCAAATCGTTGACCTAATTCGCTATTAGAACCCAATTTTGGAATCCTCGTCTTCTAATCTACAAAAGATTACATGCATAAGCTCTAGTTGACTTGATTTTGGAGCCCAGTCAAAGCCTTTAAGGATTTCAAAACTAAGGAAATTTTTATACCAAAATTAAATGCCAAAAATTTTCAATAACTCCACAAATAATCATTATTTGGTAATGAACCTCAATGGATAGGTTGATTTATCCAAGATAAACATCCATCTCTAAAATTAGGTCATTTTGAACTTGTATGACTGATGTACTAAGTAGAAAGTCTCCACAAACAAAAAATCTATAATGAAATATCTCGTATTCAAGAAACATAAAGGAGATTTTTTTGGGTGATGCAAGATTTCTCTTACACATAGGATTCTCTTGCATTAGACAACTAGGGTAATTTGAGAAGTCACTATGTCATGACTTAGAAAGTTAGAGGAAAATCAAGGTGGTCAACCTCCTCCCTTACTAGATATAATAAATCTTCTACTAGTCTCCTTTTCACCTAACCAGATACTCTTTATATGTTCTATTCTATATGCTCCTTCCAAAAATACTATCCAATATCTCCTAAATTTCCTTCATATCTGAAGTAGATGCTAGAATACTTCTCTACACTTCTGAAACTTTATCTTAATCATTTCCTTTATGATACTTAATTAGATCTAAAATGTTAAAGATTGGTGAAATATTTAGTTTATTGGGAAAATCTACTGCATAGGCATTTTTAGATTTATTTTCTAGTAGCTTGCATGGTCTAAACTTCTCCATTTTTACTTTATTATATATTCCTAGTAGAAATATCTCCTTCCTTAAATTATTTATTACTTCATCTCTAATATGAATGTCCTTATACCTCATTTTCACATTTGACATAGCCTTATATTGTGTATTATTCTTTGTAATGTTCTTCCTTAGCTCCTCATGGATGTTCTTCAAATGATTAGAAAAATCCTTTTCTTTGGCACTACTTCTCTCTCATTTATCCAACATCCTCAATTTAGAAACATTTCTAAGACTAATCCCATATAAAATTTGGAATGATGATTTATCAATACTTCTATTGACAAAATTATTATATGCAAATTCTTCCTGTGGTGAAATCAAATCCCAACCTTTTTGCTTATCTCCAACCAAATATCTTAATAAGTTTCCCAAACTTTGATTCACAAATTTTATTTATCTATCATTTTATGGATGATGTGATGAGTTGACCTTCAAATATTTCTTCAACTTCCTCTACAATGTATGCCAAAAATACCCAATAAACTTGGTATAACAATTTAAAAAAAAATCTTTGGCCATACCACGTAGTCTTACTAGTTCCTTGAAAAATAACTTTTTGGCATAAAAAACATCACTAGTCTTATTGTAGGGAATGAAATATGCCATCTTTGAAAATCTATCAACCAATAGAAAAATTGAATCATTCCTTCACCAAGTCTTTGGTAAACCAAGAATGAAATCCATAATATCATCCTCCCATGACTTCTCTGGTACAAGTAATGGTTGATACAAACCAATATTTTCTTCACTCCTTTCTCATCTGATATACTTTATAACTCTATACAAAATTCTTGCTGCAACTGCAACCAATAATAATTCTTAATAACCAAAGAAATTGTTTTATCTCTATCAAAATTTTCAGCCAATCCCCCACTATGCTTCTCCTTAATGAGATTTTCTCTCATATAACTTTTTGGAATGCACAATTCACATCTTTTGAATAACATACCATCCTAGATTTGAAATCCAAATACTACATCCTATCATGTGTAGTAGGTTCTAAAGAAGCTTTCTAGGCTTCACCAAAATTAGGATCCTCTAGATATAAATTCTTGAGGTTTTTGAATCCAACTACCTCAATCTCCATCTCTATCAAAAAAAAATTCTTCTACTAAGAGCATATGCAACTCTCTTATAATTCCCACTTTTATGTTTCAAAATAAATGTATAACTACAAAAGCTCAACCCATTTCAAATGCCTCTAGTTCAACTTTCCTTAACTATTAAAATATTGCAATACTTGATGATTAGTACAGAAAAAAAACTCCTTAAAAAGAAGATAGTGTCTCCACTTTGTCAATGCCTCAACTATAACATAAAATTCCTAATCACAAACAAAATAATTTCTTTTTTCATCACTCAACTTTTCACTAAAATAACAAACATGTCTACTTACTTGGCTCAAAATAAATCATATTGTAGTACCACTAGCATCATAGTGTACTTTCAAGATACCTTATTAAAATCTAGAAGTGCTAAAACATGTTGTTTTGTAACTTTCTATTTGAAAAAATTGAAACTCTTATCTTCTCCTATAGTCCACTTAAACTCATTTCTATCCCCTCTCATTTTTTTGGTAAAGGGTCCATAAATATTGCTAAAACCCCTTTAAATTTTTTTGTAAAAACTAGCTAGTCCAAAGAAATATTTTACCTTCATAGAATTCCTTGGAGTAGGCTATTTGAGGATAGCATTCAGTTTCTTAGGGTTTATTTTTAGTCCTTCTCATGAAATTATAAATCCCTTGTACAATAACTCCTTCACAAAAGTACACATCTTCAAATTTAGTAGCAATTTTTCTTCCCTCAACTTCTCAAAAACCTTATGAATATTCATTACATTATTGTCTAATGTATTATTAAAGATCAAAATATTATCTAGGTAAATAATGACAAATTTACCTAGAAATTCCTTTAGTAGCCCATTCATGAGTTGCATGAAAGTGCTCAATGAATTAGTTAGCCTAAACTGCATGACTAACCACTCATAAAATCCTTCCCTTACCTTGAAGAAAGTCTTCTATTCATCTCCTTCTCTGATCTAAATCTAATGGTATCCATACTTTACATCTATCCTTGTGAAATATAAAGCTCCACTCAAACAATCCATTATATCATTCATCCTTGGAAATGGAAATTTGTACTTGATTGTGATGTTTTTGATAACTTGAGAATTTGTGCACATCCTCCATTATCCATTTTTCTTTGGTTCTAATACTATGGTTACAACACGTGGACTCAAACTCTTTAGTCCTTTCTACAACAACTTATGCACTTATTTGTTCAACTCTTCACTTTATAGCTAGTGTGATTCTATGTTTTGCCTTGTTTGGAAAAATGGCTCCTAGAATCAAGTCCATCTGGTGAAAAATCTTCCTTATTGGTGGTAATCCATTAGGAATATTATTAGATACAATACCTAGAAACTCTTCCAACAAATATGTAACTTTTTTATGTACCTCTTCTACTCCTTCTTTACCATTTTTGGAATTATACAAAAATACATATGCTCATGCCTCATACCCTATGGGAACTTCTTTCCATAAAAAAACATACTCTAGCAACATTACATACCTTTTTGTCTATATCCTTCAATGGATTCAACTTATGTTTAACCCCATCCTTTGTCACTATGTAGGTATTCACACAACCATCATGTATAATGTCCCTGTCAAACTACCATGGGCTACCCAAAAACATGTGACATATTTCCATAGGTATGATATCACAAAATACCTCATCCTAGTAGCTTGCAATCTTGGACTTGATTACAAACTATTAATTGATGATGACTTTATGGCCATCCTACATCCAAGCAATATGGTATGGACATGGGGGTTTCTACCTCTTGATTTTTAACTTTATGAAAATATTTTTGGACACTAGATTGTTAATTCTTCTACCACCAATGATCACATCACAACACTTATCTTCACATTTTCACCTTGTATGAAACAAGCTCCTACATTGATCATGTTCATTCTTACCACTTAGCAATACTCTTCTATTAACTATGAATCCTCCTCTTTGAGAATCTTTGGAATATGATGATTTGGTGTCTTTATCAACATGAGAAACTTTGGCCTAGCCTTTAATTCTCCTATCTATTCTTCCTTGGTGTTGGGGACATTGAAGTGCCCTATGCCATTCTCTCCCAAAATGAAACTAGGTTCAACAAAAACTTCCTCTACTAGATCCTTTCCCTCTTCCTCTTTCTCTTTGATCTTTTTTATTTTGATAATAGAAACTATTGGAATTGTTTATCCTTCTTCTTCTAATATTCATCTTAGCCACTATAAGAACATCTGCTAGATCTTTCACCACAAACTCTACCACTATTCAATATTGTTCATTCAAACCAAACTCAATTTCTATTGAATTCTTAGCCTTAATCTATTAAGATAACATAAAAATTTCTCCTTGTCATCTTTTGCATGACCTTTTCTAATGAGAACTTGATAGAATCTTTGATATAATCCTGAATAGATATTCCCTTTTTCTTTAACCCTTGTATTTTATTTCAAGAAATTAAGCTCATAATTCATGGGAATGAACCGTCACTTCAATTCAGCTATCATATAATATTATATTGTAATTTTATCCTTTCCTCTTATATTTCTCTCCAATTGAACCTCTTGACACTAGATCTTTGAATGACACTTTAGTTTTGCCTTTGCAAACTTAACCATATATAGATCTTCAATATTGTCATCCTCAAAGTATTCTTCTAATTCATTGATCCAATCAATCAATTCTTTTGGCATCATATTTCTTAAAAATGTGGGAACCTCAAACTTAATTCTTTTTCCAATCTTGGAAATGGCCATAAAAAGCCTTTCTTCTTCAAGGTTCAAAATTGCCTTTTCTTCAACATTTTCTTCCTCTTCTCCCTCATTCTCACTTAGAAAAATATTTATTCATTAGTGTAGTTTTTCTTATAATACTTGCATTTGTCTCTAGAGGGCTCTAAAACCCTTAGGTGTAACACCTTTGAATCTTCCACCATGCTCTCTTCATGGGGAATTTTTGCATGTTAGCTAAAATTATAGAGAAAATTTCCTCACAATAGGCAATCTATCTATACACTCATCCCAAATCATAGTCTTGGTGTAAACTACCTCGCAATTGGCATTTTGTTAAAACACTCAAGAAATCCTACTTAGATACCACTTGATGGAGGATACTCCCATAATATCAAAAAAACATAAGAGAAACAAATATTAAAAAATCATTTATGAGAATAAAATATGGGCTTCTTATTATCTTTGAAAATCCAAAATTACAAAAAATTTAAATACAATATGCAAACCCACATGGGCACCTTCCTTACAAAGATGCCAACTATTAGCCAGAGTTCTCCTACATAATTTATGTGCCTTCCTTAATAGGCAATTCTATACCACTCAGGAAGTTTCTAAACATCAAACCCTAACCCTTGAGGCCAACCAACTCTACAACTACATATAAAGTCAACTCAAATAAATTATGACATTTATTTTGGAAATTTTGGTTAGCTTAACTTTTAAAGACCATAACTTGTGAATCATTGACCCAATTGAATATAATAAACCCATTGTAGAATCCTCATTTTCTATCTACTAGGCCCTAGTTATGCAAGATCTATTTGAACTCATTTTGGAGCCCATCCAAAGCCTCTAAGGCCTTTAAAACTAAGCTTGAAGGTTTTCTACCAAAATTACATGCCAAAATTTAGTAATAAATCACCAAATACTCATAGGTTTTCCATGATGAACATCCACCTCTTTGCTAAAACCAGCCTTATTCAAGAAACATAAAATATATATTTTTTGGGTGATGCAAGATTTCTCTTACATCGACCATGCTCCCACTATAATATTTGGTGTCAAATTATGATGACAATTTGTGATGGTGGTGTAATTTGAGGTGATTTTTATATTTTTTTTGCAATTTTCTCCAACACCATCACAATACCAATGTTGGCATCATAATTGTGATGCTTGCTTGAGTATATAAAAAAAGAAAACATGACATAAATAATTCCCCATTTGTGTTGATTTTGGAGAGCTATACACAAAAGAGGATGGAAAGCTCTGAATGTTGATGTTCCCTTATGATTAGTGCATTTTGTTGCTGTGATCTCTGCATTTCATTATAGTGCCCTTACTCTGTGATTTTTTTGTCATGCCCTTGTGATCTCTGCATTTTATTTTTGTGCCCTTTCTCTTTGATTTCCTTGTTGTGCCCTTGTGATCTCTACATTTCATTGTCTTACCCTTGCTCTACTATTTCATTTTCATTCCCTTGATCGACAATTTTTTTCCTTGTTATTTCCTTTCTCTATGATTTCATTCTCATATCATGTCCTTGCTCTACAATTTCATTGGCGTGACCTTGCTCTATGATTTTTTTCAAGGGATATGTAAATGTTTGTTTCTTTTCCTTCTATATAGGCATCCCTTTATATTTCCTTCTAAATAGTATATCTTATAGATCCTTTTTAAGGTTCTTATTACATCTTAGCACAACAAAAAAATTGATCCATTTGCATACATATTCTAGAATCCAAATAATAAAACAATAAAAGTCACTCAACCCATGCTAAGTGACTTACATCAAGATCCTACACAAAAATAATGCAGACTAGGAAAATGGGTAGAGTTCACAAGAAATTTTACAAAAACATATCATAATAGACATTTTTGAAAGAAACTAGCCATAACCTAGTTAAATGGGTCTAGTTGTTGATTAGTTGGGTTGATGAAAAATTCCTATACAACTATCATTAGATTTGGTACAATAAAATGAACAATCATTTATTCTCACCTAGTAGGATCAAATATAGTTTTCCAAGGTGATAAAATTGCATATGTAGATACATCAATTGCATGTCAGGCATGAAGCACATTCCCCAATTAATAATGAATCGTTGGATTTAAAGGATCCATATTCTGGCCCAACAATGGAAGCCAAGGATTTAACCATGCATATAATTATACACTCTCTCTATGAGGATCCCAATTATCTACTTTTTTTGTTAATTTGGACATCACTATATGATCTAGAATGTTATGAATAATGAAGCCTATAGTAACTTATCCCATGCCTCTAGAAAATGTAGCATATGTTGAGGGTCCCTTGGCTCCTAAGAATTTGTAGCAGCTATTCTCACTACTATAAGAATAACATCAGTGAAGATTTGAGTGTAAGGAGTTGAAGAAGCAAGTTCTGCTTCTGTGTAAATGCCATAATCACGAGGCTCATTTCCTTGCAGAAGTGTCTACCACAATTACTTTACTTCTAAACTATGCAAAGGATGTTGAAGTGCTTCCCAATGTTGAAACACTCTTATAAGCATTTGATACTTGGGATCATTGTAGGGAGACTATGCCAATACTTGAAACACTCTTATAAGAAAATGGAGATGCAATACATGATAGATTACACAACTTTTAGTCCTCCCAATATTTGGACTATAATTCTTAAAGAGACTTACAAGTGATTCCAATGTCATAGTACCTACCACAAAACTTTCCTAGATTCTATCTAGTGACTCCATAATATCCTCTATGTTTTTTAGCTATTGTTCTTGCCATGTAGTATCTTTCTATAGCTGCTCCTTCTCCTTCTCTTTCTCTTTCTAAAGCTTCCCCTTCTCCTTAACTCTCGTGCCTTAAATTTTGATTATCAAACTTTTGAATATATACCTCTATCATATCTAAAATCAACTTTACATTATGTTGTAACTTTGGCATAGGTGTTTGATCATTGAAAGCTTTCATTTCAACAATCAAATTTTTAAGATTAGTCAACACCCTCACTTGTGAACCTCTCATGTCAATCACTTACTATACTATTTAAACACCATGTTCTTGCTTCTAAGCTAAAAGTTCTTTAGGTGCATTTTCTTATAAAACATTAATTTTTTTGAACAATTGTAAACTCTTATAAAGTGCATTCATCATCTCCATTACCAAAGGTTTAAGATGAATTGGAACAACAACCTTACTGATGGGTTTCTACCTCATTTGTCTAGTTATATAGCCACTAACCTTTCTTTCCAAAAACCCTCTTCAAAGCTTCCTCCAGATATACAAAAATTTACTAAAATTCAAGGCCTTACCAAATGTGTAGGGATAAAATGGAAGCAACCACCCTAACACATTTAAGAGGGGGAAGACCAAAATCCACCCCTTTGATTAGGTTTGATTTATACAAAATGAAGTATCAATGCAAACCCTAATGCAAGAGGATGAATATCTTAGATTAATTTCCCTCTTACCTCCACCTTAAGAGGGTTTAAGCAATAAGATATGTAATATAGAGCTAAGATATAAAGATATGAAAAAATGATAAAATCTATAGAAATAAAGGAGAGGAAAATGATATACCTTGCGAAATATGTTGTGATGTGGAGACTAATTAGACTCGGTAGTTAATTATTCACCAATTTATTCAATGTGGTCCCCCCACCTGCAGATTTTACTATCGGCTTTTGGGGGTAATGTCCCCAGGCTCTAGGGGTCAAGGAGCAATACCCACTACAACATTTGGGGTCAAATTGTGATGACAATTTGCGACAATGGTCTAATTTGTGATGATTTTCAATTTTTTTTTGCAATTTCCATTGTTGTTTTCATGTATGTATGTATGTATGTATATGTATATATGTATGTATTGTAGGAGTTGATGAAATCCAACTCCACAGCTCACCAAGATCACCTACATGTGAATAACCTGTCAAAGGGAAACCAAGAAGGAAGAGGTGGTGCTTGGAAAAACCCTAAACAGAATTGAGAGAGAACATATTGCAAAGAATAATGAAAATGTATTTACAATGAGAAAGAGATGAGAAAATACAATGAGAGAGCCCAAATATAAAGGCCTTATGGAAGCTTGTAGAACAAACTGGAAAGAGGTGGAAGATAAGGTTGACAACTAAGCACACTTCCACAAAAAGGTGGAACATACTAGAAGGGGAAAAAACTCCCATGTTGTCAACAACTCATCACTACAACTATTAAATACTAAATATTAAATAAATGCATTAACCTAAGTAAGCTTAAGTAATAGAATAAATAATTAATAAATAAATAATTAATAAATAAATAATTATTTACTCTAACACCCACCCTTAAGTGCAACTTAGGGGAATGCCTTAAGCTCACAAAACTAAGAGAAAATGCAAGATGGGTCCTGGCAACAAGGCCATGTTAGGTACCCATGTACAATGCAAAGAAATACAACATCTAAAATTGGGGAAAGAGATAAAACCACATGGAAAAAACTCTCCCCCCAAAAGAGGTAACAACCTAGTAAAGGACTGAAAAAGCCCCCAACTAGAGGAATGTCCCCTAAAATAGGAACAAAGAGTGACCATGAAGAGCATCACTAAAGCATGAAGAAGCTGCAAAATTTTCCATTAGAAAGAAGCTACTAATTTGAAGAACCTCCATGGAAGAATAAGGCATGAACTGAGTGTGTCTATATGGTAGATGATCCATCTCATCGAAATGCATAGGTAGCTAGCCACTACAATCACCTTGTATATAGGATCAACTACTGAATACATAGCTTACACTATTGAACCATCAAACCAAGGATGCATTAGAACAATAGCATAACCCCCCCTTAATGTAGATGGGGTGAGATGATAGACAACTGAGAAGGTGGGCCAAAATGCTCTACAGATAGAACCAAGAACAATGAGAGAGGAAGAGCTACAAACACCTATAAAGACATGGTCACACTGATGCTACATGGGAAAACAAAAGGAAGAAGACCTAAAATAAAAAACAACTATCCCCTCATGGTGCTTTATAAAAATAGTGCAAGTACAACTATCTTAAAATAATGTTCATGAACTAGAAATGCAAAAGTGACACTTTATCTCAGTGCGTATACATAAAAGTGCTTACAAATGATGTCTACAATGACAAAAAAAAGGAAAAAAGCTAAGAAAAAAGATAGTATAGCCAAAAAAAAAGCATGCTAGGAAAATGATCCTTGGATTGAAAACACCCAAGATATCCACCATAGAGAAAAAATGCCAAAAACATGATAGAAAGAGCATGGGCTAGAATCTAAGGAAAAAGACCACATTTCTAAAAAGGTGACAAAACTAGCTTTCCAAAAATATAATATTTTCAAAAAACTAACATGGGACGCAAAAGAAATGCATGCCAAAGTCAAAAATAGAACTTTAGACTTCAACTAAAAAAATGAGCAACAAAACTACATAAAAACTTGAAAATACCTACACCAATGTCTCCATCTCGAAACTAGCTTTTTGGTGCTTCTTTCAGATCGAGAAAATACCTCCTTATGCTCAAGATATGGACAAAAAAAAAGTAGGTAGGTCCAAAAATGACCATAGAAGCCTCCTAATGTAGTGCTGACATCATGCTGACATCAACATTTCATGCAAAAAAACTTGACAGCTTAGAGGTCATTGCAACAAAAAAAGGTTGCCACATGGCGTGGCAGCCATGTGGCATGGTAGTCACCTAGCAAGCAGGCTAACGTGGCATGGTCCACATGGAAAAGTGCCACATGGCACCCCTACCACATGTCACATGCACAAACATTGATTGTGCCAACTATATTGAATAGTCTCCATGCAAAAAAAAATGTGGAAGTCCACATGGGTAGGATAGTCACTGATTGTGTGGAAAAGTACCCCACACAATAGCTGATAGTGACATGCATCAAACATAGGCAGAGTCCACAATCAGTAGAGTGTATAGGCATAGTGAAGCCAAAGCTGAAGAACCTGGTGGAGGCGGCATAATCTAATGGAGGAACTAGGGGAGGCTGAGGAAGGGCAGTGTTGGGGTGGTCCACTGGCAATGGCCAGACTGGAGCTACTCTGCGGAAGCTTAGCCAACTGTGATGGTTAGTGAGATGAGTGCTAGTGATCATCTGGTAGAATGACATTTTTTTTTTAAAAATAATTTTTTTTCCAAAAATGTCCTTACAACCGTATGGAAAGCCTTGCAACCAAAATTTTTTTGCCTCTCGAAGCTCTGTCTCCAAAATCAAAATGTTTTATATGAATCCTAACTACAAACGACCTTTTGGATCCAATGGAAGCATCCATTTAGGCCCAAAGTGCTCCAAAAAAATGCTCTTCCCATGGATTGAATAAAAAAGCACAAACAAACTGGGGTTTGTGTCTCCAAATTACGGCTTCAAAAAACCTTGAATGAAGCAGCAGGAGGGCTGCTTTGATACCATGTAGGAGTTGATGAAATCCAACTCCACAGCTCACCAAGATCACCTACATGCAAATAACCTGTCAAAGGGAAACCAAGAAGGAAGAGGTGGAGCTTGGAAAAACCCTAAATAGACTTGAGAGAGAACATATTGCAAAGAAAAATGAAAATGTATTTACAATGAGAATGCGATGAGAAAATACAATGAGAGAGCCTGGATATAGAAGCCTGATGAAAGCATGTAGAACAAGTTAGAAAGAGATAGAAGATAAGATTGGCAACTAAGCATACTTTCACAAAAAGGTGGAACATGCTAGAAGGGAAAAAACTCCCATGTTGTCAACAACTCATCACTACAACTATTAAATACTAAATATTAAATAATTGCATAAACCTAGGTAAGGTTAAGTAATAGAATAAATAATTAATAAGTAATTAATTATTTACTCTAACATGTATGTATGTATGTATGTATATGTCTATATGTATATATTTGTATATGTATATATGTGTATATATACATACACACACACACATATGTGTCTATGTATGTATGTATGTATACAAAGAGATCTTGTGGATTGTGGATTATGGATTATAAACAAAAAAGAAAAGGAAATATGACATTAATAATTTCCTATTTATTTTTATTGATTGTGGTGAGTTTTCCATGAAAGAGGGTGGAGATCTCTAAATGTTGGTGGAGATAAGTGGAGATCTAAGTTTTTTTTTTGTTCTCTTGTGATCACTACATTTCATTTCCATGTCATGCCCTTGTGATTTCTATGCCCTTGCTTTACGATTGTCTTAAAGTGGAGAAGAGGTACCTATGTAAATGTTTTTTTTTCCTCTAAACATGTATCTCTTGTTCATATATAATAGCTTTGGTCAAATTCAATTATGACTTATTATGATGATTATATGCATATGTGCATGTATGTATGTATACCAGTTCACTATGCAAACTACTTTACATACATACATAAATACTTGCATAGTACTTGTGCTTAATTAAATTAATCATTCATGTCTTGAATTCACACAAGCAATTATTCTTGCACTCAATTGAAACTATTCATACCAACCTAAGTATGGAAAAATTTGTACTTATAGATTATATTATCTATTGGTGATTGAGTAAAGATTGCATGCATAATATCTCCTAGGTAATGATTAGATGCATTCACATTAAGTCATAATAGAATCAAGCAGATGATCCATTTATGTTACTTCATACTTGTTTTATTGAACATTTTGTTTAACATAATTAGTAATACTAGAATTATACAGCTACAACTAGTATTTGTGTTTATTTTATTTAATCATAAACATTTAAGACTATTATTTTTCTTAAAATTAGACTATATATTTGTAATAGGCCATATGGAGGACTACATAAAATAAAAGACCATATGTAGGTAAGCAAATAATGCCTATGTAATTCATGTCTACATTTGACCATATGTACGTTAGAGAACAAGGGTTGCATGCAGCTCTAGTCCCTACCTCTGGTGTGGTAGAAGGAAGGTGTGTATAAATAGGTTTAGGAAATTAAAGATGACAATAATTTCCAACAAAAGGAAATGATAGAGGGTGATATCTAGAAACAAATGCAAGAAATTCTAATCAACCCCTATTCATATCTTTGAAAAAAATGAAAAAAATTGTAGACCTAAATTTTACTAATATAAAATATGCTTGATGTCCCAAAAAAGTAAAGGGCTTTTATAGATGGCATACAATTTCTCACTCAAGGGAAAATATTTTCTCTAGTAGTAGAAAAAACTTTTGTAACTAAGGCTTTTTTCATGAAAAGTGTATAATACACATGAATACCTTTGGCCTATGATCATTAGATATGAATCCATATAAGTTGTTTGCAAAATAACATCACAATAATTTTATTCAAATCTCATCTTGAGCTTTTATCATTTAATTGAGTAGGGATATTATAATTTTGATAGTGGAGATATCAATTGGTCCTCAAGAATGACACACAAGGCAGAAGTGTATCTCTATGCCTCCATTATAGTGTCATCTTATTGGTAAAGTAGTATTAATTACAAATAGTCCAAAAATTTGAATATCTCTCATGGTATGAGCTTTCTATATGACTATAATTTACTATTTGGATAAATCTCTAGAATTGCTATGTAGTTAGATAAAATGATAATGCTAGACAGAGTGTAGTAATTAAAATATCATATTTGAATTGCTCAATTGCTCAATTTCTTGAGTTCATCTCTAACATAATTTTAATTATGTATAAGAGGATTATATGTTTCCTCATTGTTGTCAATATCTATGTTCATTCTAAATGTATACTCTCTCTTTTTTTAGCATGTTCTCTGACAACAATTTACCTTTAAACTATTGTTAGGGCATAAGCTTCAGAATCAATGTAAGTTAATTTACATGGTAGCAGAATTTCTTGAATTTATCGACACAATGCTAAGTGGAATTTGAAAAAATTGCATTTCAATTCTCCATTGGGAAATAATCATATTTTATTCTTTAATTTTGGATGCAATAATCAGGGTTTTAGCTCAAGCCATGGGAGAGCATTTGAGTTGTGAACATAAAATTGAGAACATTTGAGCTAGAAACAACATCTAATCTTCTATAAATCTCTCTCCTCTAAAGACCCATTATCATCATGAGTAGACTCACTCTCCTTAGATGAATTCAATCAAAACTACTCATACAAAAATAAGTATGAAAAATTAGTACAAGTATAGACTATATTATATCTTGGTGATTGAGTAAAGATCAAATACAGATTTCCATGGTAAAATTGCATATGTAGATGTATGTATGTATGTATATATGTATGTATATATAAATATATATGTATGTAAGTATGTATACATATGTATATGTATATATGTGTATATATACATACACATATATATGTGTGTCTATGCATGTATGTATATATACAATGAGATCTTGTGGATTATGGAGATCAATGGAGATCTGGGATTTCATTGTCATGCCCTTGTGATATTTGCATCTTATTGTTGTGCCCTTGTGGTCTTTGTATATTTATGCATGTGTAAACATATAAATACATATGTATATGTATATATGTATACATACATACATACACACACACATGTGTGTCTCTATATATGTATAAATGTATATAAATAGAGAGATCTATGTATACATACAGACATAGACATACACATGTGTGTATGTATGTATAGATATGCATAAATATACATAAAGAAAAGATTCTCTATATAAAAAAAATAGATATAGAGATACACACATATGTGTTTCTATGTATATACACACATACATATACATAAAGAGAGGCTTCTCTAATCACCTACTAGGGGAAATATAAAGAGATACATGCTTAGAATGAAAAGAAAGGAATCTTTACATAGGTACCTCTTCTTCCCTTAATGAAAATCATAGAGCAAGGGCAGAGAGATCACAAGGGCATGACACAGAAATGAAATTGCAGGGCAAGGGCACAAAGATCATAAGGGCATGAAAATGAAATGCAGAGATCACAAGGGCATGACAATGAAATGAAACAATAAAAAGGGCATGATAATGAAATCCTGGATATCCACTTATCTGTGCCAAGGGAATGAAAATGAAATGCAAAGATCATAAGGGCATAGAAATGAAATACAAAAATCACAAGTACATAAAAATGAAAATGCAACAACATTTAGAGCTTAGAGCTCTCCACCAATGTTCAGAGTTCTCCATCATTTTTTGGATTTCTCTACCTTCTTTCATGCATAGCTCTCAATAATAAAAAAGAATGGAGAATAATTTATGTGATTTTTTTTTTGTTTATATCTAAAATTAACTTCACATTTTGTTGTAACTCTAGCATAGGTGTTCGATCCTTGATAGCTTTCATTTAGCATTTTAGCATTTTAGCATTTTAGCATTCAAGTTTTCAAGTTTTCTCTTCATTATATGTTTGGTTTATCAATTATTTCCCATAGTTTGATTAAAGTGCATCTCAACTAGCTACTCCAATGATGCAATCACTCATCTATCTCCAAATTATATAAGAAATTATTGTTTTATAGAATCTAGATAGATACTGAGAGTTCCAAAGTCATAAACCTGAAGACCATGATGTGTGCATCCCACTTTAGGGGAAAATTGGATGTCATGTTCTTGTGCATATATTTCAAACACTTCCTTCAAACTCAACTGAAGTGCACCCATGGAATTATTCAGGTGAATCCAAATGCCCATGGAAGCTGAGGCTTACTGTTGAGCATATTCTACTACTATTGTTTTTGCTGAAGTGCCTCAAGGGATACATTTAGCTAACTTCTTATCCTCTCATTAGTAAGAAGCTTAGGTAAAAGTAGTCCTTTCCACCCTAAAAACTACTTTGTTACTTCATTAAAATTAGGACTTGAATAAAGCCAAAGATACAAAACATACTGTCACTTTGGAAAAAATGTTGCCTCCAACATTGTAACCATATGATAAATGGGAATAACACATGCCTAATCCATAACCAAGTGAAATTGGTCTAGTTATTGATTAGCTGGGTTGATTAAAAATTCTTGTAAAACTATCAACATATTAGATACAATGAAATGAACAAGCAGTTGTTCCCAGCTAGCAAGTTCAAATATAGTTTTCCAAGGTGATAAAATTGCATGTGCAAATGCATCACTTGCATGCCAGAAATGAAGTGTATTCCCCAATTTATAATGAATGGTTGGATTTAAAGGCTCCATACACAAGCCCAACAATAGAAGCCAAGGATGCAACCATGCGTGCATTAGCATAGTCTTCCTGTGAGGATCCCAAGTATCTATTGATGCTATTAATTGGGGCATCACTATATGATCTAGAATGTTATGAAGTACTGAAGCTGGTAGTAACTTATCCCATGTCTCCAGAAAATGTAGCATAAGTTTAGGGTCCCTTGTCTCGCAGGAATTTGTAGCATAGATTTAGGGTAGTAACTCCTTACACCCAACTCTTTGTTGAAGTTATTCTCACTACCACAATGAAATTACCTCTAAACCATGTAAAGGATGTTGAAGTGGTTCCCAACTTTGAAACACTCTTATAAGCAATGGAAAAGAAAATGCAAATGCAATACATATATTACTATTATTCATGTATATGTATGTATGTATGAATGTGTGTCTGTGTGTGTGTATGTATATGTGTGTGTATATATGTATACCCACACATATGTGTGTCTATGTATGCATATATAGAGAGATCTTGACACAACAACAAAATTGATCCAGTTGCATACATATTCTACAATTCAAATAATAAAATAATAAAATGCACTCAACCCGAGCTAAGTGACTTACCTCAAGATACTACACAAAAATAATGTAGACTAGGAAAAATGGATAGAGTTTGCAATTTTTTTTACAAAAACATATCATAGTAGCAACAATCAATTGTTCCCAACTAGGAGGATCAAATACAAATTTTGAAAGTGATAAAATTGCAAATGCAGATGTATGTACGTATGTGTATATGTATGTGTATGTGCATGTGCATATGTATTAATGTATGTATATATGTATATATATAGAGAGATATTGTGGATTGTGGAGATTAGTGGAGATCTAAGATTTTGTTGTCATGCCCTTGTGATCACTACATTTCATAGTTGTGCCCTTATGATCTCTACATCTCGTTTTTATGCCCTTGTTACCTTTGTAGATGTATGTATGTATATACATATGTATATGTATATATATGTGTATATATGCATACATACACACACATATATGTGTCTATGTATGTATCTATGTATGTTTATAAATAGAGAGATCTTGGCACAATATAAAAACAATAAAACTTACTCAACACATAGCATGGCCACAGATGCGATGGAAATGGCTATTGGCAAGTAGATTCCTCTTTTTCTCTTTCATTTTTCATGTGTTTATTTCACTTGAACTATTATTTCTTAGGGGGCAATTTGAAATATTAGATTCATTTTGTGCAAGACACAATGAGGACATTCCTAGATGTACCTATGTTAGATGTACAAGAATCACTAAAGGATTATGATGAATTTATCATGAGGAAAGAAGATGGAATTTTCCTGAGAGCAGTAGGAGGAAATTAGGATACTCTAGGTACTTTAAAGATTGATCCTTTGTTAAATATTGTAGATGTTGGGGGGGGGGGGGGGGTGGTAGGGACAAATAAGCTTCCCTATTCACAAGGTTGGTCCTGATACTTAGAGAATATTAAACTATTCTCAAAGCCAATTGAAGATCAAAATTAACCTATGATTGCATGACAAGTAATTGTGTGAATCTCTTGGTTTCAAGAAATGTAGAAAGAGTCCATGGTTCAATATACAATCTTAATTAATATGCATATGACATTAGGTGCACCTAAGAAATAAAACGTGTTTGCATTTTTTCTAGAGATCTTTAATTAGGTATTTTAAGTTATATACCATCATGAACATTGTAACTTTGACTCTTATAGGCAAGGTTAATGTCCTCAATATGCAAGCAAATGAAGACTTTCTATGTGTTGGGTTTCTCATGACATTCTCTTGGCCCTAGTAACTAGAGTTCTAATGTTCACGAAGGTATATAATAATAAAAAATACATAGACCTATTCTATAAATGTAATTTTGCTACACTTTTTTACTTGCATCATTTGTCCATGAATATAGAACATAGTTGCACATGCATTCTTGATTCAAAGTGGAAGAATCTTATTTTGGATGTGATAAAAAATGATATGCACTAGAAGTTGGGAAAATGATGTCACTTTTGTAGGTCTGTACTTTAATTATTGATCCTTTCTGAAAGATTTTAGATGTAAATAAGGAATTTAGATGTTGGGGGGGTGGGTCCAAATGAGCTTTGACCTTCATGTGGTTGGTTGTGATTAATAGAGAATATTAAATTATTCATGAAACCAAGTGAAGTTCAATATTAACCTATGATTGCATGACAACTAACTCTATGAATCTCTTGGTTTCAGACAATGCAAAAGGACAACACAGCTCAATATGCAATCTCAATTCATATGCATATGACATCAGGTGGAGCTAAAAAATCCAACAAGTTTCCATTTTTTTAAGAAGTTTGCATAGACCTATTAAATAAATGTAAACATGGTGGGTTTTTTAGCTCCCATTATTTTCCATGCATGTAGAACATAGTTGCACATCCATTCTCAATTTAGAGTGGCATTTACAAGTTTATCAAATCAATGGTATGATGTTAATGAGGAATTTATTAATGGAATGAATTAATGAATTTTAGATGTTAATGGGGAATTTAGATATTAAGGGGGGTGGGGCCAAATGAGCTTCTGCCTTCACATGGTTGGCCCTGATTAATAGTGAATATTAAACTATTCTTAAAACCAAGTGAAGCTCAACATTAGCCTATAATTATATGACAACTAACTATGTGAATCTATTGTTATTCCTCAGAGTCATATTGCTTTTTGAATTATCAAAGTAAACATAAGAAATATTTTAGAGCTCATTATAACTGGAGAAGTTGGGTACCTTATCCATGATTATTAAATCCATAAAAAGAAGGCATTGACTTTATCTATTAAGGAGGAATAACTCAAGACTAAAGATGGAACCATGTCATGACTAATAAATCCATAAAAGAAGGCATTGACTTCACCTCGATAAGATACTTTGGAGACAAAAGACAGTATAATAGTTGTCCATTTGCAATGTCCCTCCCCATGTCCCTCAAGTGATCATGCATTCTTATCTGACCATCTCCATCCTCCTCAATGAGACATCTATTGAAAAGAGTTCCCCAACCAAGTGTTCCATAAAACTCAGAGTCACATGTTGTAATGGTCATACTTCTTTTTGCAATGAAGAAACATATTGTGTCCAAGAAAATATCCTTCTCTTACTTTGTAGAGTATCATATTGAATTTGAGCCTCTTTGTGATGTCCTTGTGGAGAATTGGGGAATACTTATTCAACATTTGTCACAATTTTTTTTTAATAATCCAGTATACCCATCACTCCCATATCACTATTTTTGCATAGTCGTCACTCTTCTAATCACCTACTCCAATAGATAGCTATTGATCCTATAGCACAATCATCACAATTGGGATGGTAGATTGAAATCTTAAGATGTAATATTTGAAATAGTATAATGTCACAATTTTGATGACATGAAGTTGAACCCTTTCTCTTGCCATCTTCCAATTTATGACAACTTTTTCCATCACAATTGTGATAGACAGTCTAATGCCTATTTGACAAGAGCCAATTCATGGTACTAGTGCTTGGGTAATGGGTGGCTATCTCAATTGTGACATTCTATAATCATAATTTAAGCCTAAATATAGTAGTGTCCTACATCAAGTAGAAAGACTTTCAACGAATCCTAAGGAGACACACATCACTGCAGTAAAGAGAATATTGAGATATCTTAGAAGGATAGAATAATATGGATTATGGTACAAGAAAGAAAGGTATTTTGAAATAAGAGTTTGATTGTGTATGAAACTATAGTTGGAATGATTGTTATGTTCTCTTTTATGTCACACCTATTAGAAATAGATAATATTGAGGGGGTAGGGTGAATCAGTATTCTACAAAAATTTTCCCACCACTGAATGTTGTTAACACTTTATAACTAGCATATGAAAGTAAATCAATGCTATTGAACAATAAATATAGCCATGATGGGAAACCCTAGCCAAGGGAAAACCATGATGGGAATGGTACCCACAAGATGATCTACTAAAAAAAGAATCGTGTTAAGGATATTGAACCTATTAAAAATATATGAAATACATATAGTTTCACAAGTCCTTGTTATAGGACTAGGCCCTGTTAAAAGCCTCAAGCCTGTTAGGAGTTTCTTCAAGCCTGTTAGGAGTTGATAGAATAATATGGATTATGGTACAAGAAAGAAAGAAATTTTGAAATAAGAGTTTGATTGTGTATGAAACTACAATTAGAATGATTTTGATGTTCTCATTTATGTCACACCTATTAGAAATAGATATTACTGAGGGGGTAGGGTGAATAAATATTCTACAAAAATTTTCCCACCACTAAATATTGTTAATAATTTATAACTTACATATGAAAGTAAATCAACATTGTTGAACAATAAATATAGCCATACACAAAGAGAACTCATAACACTATTATTCGTTAACTAGGGAAACCCTAACCAAGGGAAAACCATGATGGGAATGGTACCCACAAGATGATGCACTAAAAAAAGAATCTTGTTAATGATATTGAACCTATTAAAATTCAATGAAATACATATAGTTTCTCAAGTCCTTGTTATAGGACTAGGCCCTATTAAAAGCCTCAAGCCTATTAGGAGTTTCTTCAACCCTGTTAGGAGTTGGTAGATCAAATACAATATATGCAAGGAGAGCCCACTGTCCTAAAATGCAATTATACAATTAAGTTTCTTCACAAGAGTAGGTATACATACAATAGTCTCTTATTGCTATATCTCACACTTGCTCTGATCATATATTAGGATTTTCATTCTTAAGTCATTAAATCAAATTCTCTATTATGCCCTATTCTATTATATTAAATACCAGAACTGATAAATCAGCTGTAACTTGTGTTGTATCATCCATATAGATCTGTGCACTGACATACATCATCACCATGTTGTTATCTACTGATCCTCACCTACACGTCTTAACTTTATCTCTAATGTCCATACATGTCATATCTTTTTCTATACTATTGCAATTTGTCTAACACTTAGACAATTTTCTATCTTTGATTGCTTAAATGAAATACTAAATACATATTGTCATAAATGACAATACATCGAGCATCTATCTAGCCATATTTCCAACAATGTCCCCCTTTGGCATTAATGGCAACATTTGGGAAAATTGGCTGTCCCAAAATGATGTCATAAAAAAATTTATACAAAAAGTAACTATACAAAAATTGCCTTTAAAAAAAAAAAAATTTATTCATATTTTTATGGATCATTACATTCCTTATCACTCCTTACAATGATCTATAATTTTACTCCTCCTTACATATACATATATTGTTCTCCTTTAAACACAAAACATATAAAAATTTTCTTACATATACATCTCTCTCTTTGACATCAATGGAAAAGGTGTCAAAAATTGTATATAAAACTATGTTGCCTTACACTGATCAGCTTGTCATTCTAGAAAAACAATTTGCAAAACCAATTTTTAATCGCTCTAGATCTTTCTTGCAATTCTCCTTGACAATGTCATATATAATGATGAGTGTGTAAAGTTCATAGGATGCCACTTCCACCATTCTCAAATCAGTATAGGAAAACTTGTAATAGGAGGCCTTAGCTACAAGACACTCCTCCAATTTCCTTTACAAAATTTTGATTTTGCATGAAAGGATTTCTTTATGACTAGAGAACATTTTGATTACTTATTCCTTATCACCTTCAATCCCTCTAATAGAATTGTGAATCTTCTCCATTTATGTTCCACTATCTTCAATGCTCACTTCAATTTTTTGCAATCTAGCTGTGAGTGTATGAAGCTCACTCATTTGTCCCTTGATCTTATTCTCAAAATTTGATAGGTAATTATATGACAGTGTGCACTGTCCATACAACTTCTTACCTTTATCAATGTTCTTCCCCAAATCCTTGATGCATACATGTAGTGGTTTTTTATGGGTAAGTGCACCAAGTTGTGGTGCCAAAAGGGGGGTATTAGTGGACGCTTTTTTTCTAAAATCAACAATTTCTAAACTTCAACAAGAATTTGAAGATAGTTATGCTCAAAATTTTAAGATATTACAAAAATAAAAGTAGCAGTCCTTTGAATCTAGTTTCTAAACTACTAATTTTTTTTCAAAATGGTTTAGATTTAGGTCCTCAAACAAGGGGGCCACAGAAAGTGGTACTGTTTATTCCAAAAAAATATAACATAGTACAAAGTGTGGCCCCCCTAAAATTTTAACTTTCTTTTTGAAATTCTTTAATCGCTCTAGTCAAAAGTTACCTAACACTACGTAGTTTATCCCAAATTTTTTGGTTAATTTTATAATGTGTATTTTTTTAATGAATTTTTTAATTAGATGCATCCCAAAAATGTGAAATATCTATATGCTCCCCCTAGAAATAATTGAAAACTAATCTAAAATCAAAACTTCTTTTTTTCAAAGTGTGTAGAATGGAGTCTAGTTTCTAAAAAACTTCGTTGTTGCAAAATTTGATGAATGAGCTAAAATCTACAACCCAATTAGTACATGTTGGTTTTTGACAAAAAATGGACATACATTCAAAAGAAATTATAGATGAAAGGCTTGAAATAGTTTAAATAAAAAATAAATTATATGATTATATAGCTAACACAAAGACCTACAATGTCATGTAACCTGATTTTATTGATGCTAAACCATGAGAAAACTTGAAGGAGAGCACACAAGAAAAATAAATCATTTTTTGTATGTTTGCAACAAAACATGTCTCAAACTAGTTTACAGACTCCAAACCTTTGGGTTGGATCCCTAAGGAAAAACCAAACCTTAGCCTTGGTAGAATGAAAAGCTTTGAATAGTGCATGTGTGCTATAGTGTGCACATGCTATTTAAAGCTTTTTAAATTTAAGTATTAATAGTGCATTCACACTTTATAAAAAAATTTGTTTTGAAAAGCATGTACATGCTATAGCGCATACACACTATAGTGCATACATGCTTTTCAAAACTAGAAAAAAAAAGTCTCATCTTTTTGGCACCAAAACTTGGTGCACTTACCCATATCATTTCTCACATTAGTGCATACTATATCAAATAGTGATGCATCATGCTTAGCTTTTGCTTGTACAAAAGAAATTTTAGACAAGGTTGTGAATTCTTCATCAAAAGACTACTCCAACTCTTTTTTCTTAGTCTGCAAGTCTAGATTTGTAAGAGTAGTTTGAACTACCCTCTACATCCTATCAAAGGCTTCTTTTAGTACTCTCTCCAAAGACTTAATTGAGTTGTTCTTTTAAAATAATTTTCTCAAAGAGCTCATTAATCTTTTATCATCATCATCATCATCATCAAATAGTATGAGTAATAGTTTGACTACTGATGATGGGCTAGCTGTTGATGTTACAATAGTTTCAACTATTGGTGCAACATATGGTATATCAACTTCATGCTAAAATTTTATCTTCCCAAATTCTATTTGCACATGTTTTAGATTGGGAAAGAATGTCGACTCTTGCATCACAATCTTCCATCTCTTCTTTAATTCATAATTTTCTTCTTCTTTCTTCCTTTCCTCTTCCACTTACTTCTTCTTTCTTTCCTCTTTTTCTCTCTTTACTTTTTCCTATTTCTTCCTTTTCTCTTCTTTCCTCTTCTCTTCTTCTTTCCATTTCTTCCTTTCCTCTAACCTTTTCTTTTCTTCATTCCTTTTTCCTTCTTCTTCTCCATCTTGTTCATCATAACTAGTATAAGTAGTAATATTTCCAATAATGGTAGTTCTATTGTGCCTCTCATGTTTGCAATTTGTACCTTGGTTATTTTGATTCGAGAGATACTTGATACTCTTATTATTTGTATTTTGAGATGATCTAAGGGTCAAATGTTATACTTTGATTTAGTGTCGTAGATGCTTTACTACTATTTTGTTTAGTTTATTATGTTTGCATGTTGATAATATTTTGAGATGATAATAGATTTATGATGATATTTGATTATCTGGTATTTGGATACATGTTTTCTGGTTATGTCATGTGATGGATTTTATGGTATGGTGATTTACTTCATTCTTGACTCTTTATGCTTTATGCAAACATGAGTGGTGTAAATGGCTTAATTAGACATTTAATGGATTATTGCTTCAGCTATGTTATTATATGAAAGTGCACTTGAACATGTGTTATAGTGTGTGGTATTTATATCCCTGGTAGTGGCACATGGAGTTAGTGATTTAGCTATTCATATTTTACTAATTTCATCCCTGTATGGTTGACGTATCCTTAATTAATTGTTTAAATTAAACCTTTTGGTGATTATTAAATCCAAAATCATCTGCATTATGTGATTTGACCAGTGAGCTTGTCTATGCATTTAGAGGTTCACATTATCATGAAAGTTCTTAAGTGATTTTCTATGATTTTGGGTTTTAAATCTTCTCAAATTTAATTTCTAGTAGCTTTTCCTTAGGTGAATTCCCATTATGAGGAATAACCTATTTTCATCTAGGTTAATTCGGAGTCTAGCTAGTCTAACTAGCTATTTTCCCTAATCAACTATTGACTTGAAAAGTGAATGAGTATTGTAAAAGGGATTTGTAGTTTCAATTTTCAATTTAGAAATTTAGAAATTGAAGAGCTTTTCTAAATCCTCCTTTTGAAGGATTGGTTTTCTACTCATTCTAAGAGACTTGAGCATGGGAATTTTGTGAGATTATTCTCATTGGATTTGGCTCAAGTAGACCTTGTTGTGCTGTGATTTGTGGTAGTTTTGGCAAGTGTTTTATTTTATTATGTGGGTTTTAGTTTCTACCCCTTTTTTTTGTCAAGTAGGGCTTTCCCATTTTCTTGTTTCAATTTTTTTTCAGGTACTATTTTTGGTAGCATTTTGTTAGGAGGCTAAGAACTAGTGTTCCCCTCTATTTCTATTTTCTAGTTCTACTTGGTTAGTTACGTATGAATATTTTTCCATTTTTTGGGATGGGATTTAGAGTTTCACACCATTATGCTAGCCATTTTTGCATAAAGTGTCCAAACCTAAATATTATTGGACTTTTAGGGTTTTTGTGCCCAAGGACCAAATGGGTTTTAATTTTGAAGTTTTCCAATTTTGGGGGTTTTTACCTCATTTTGTGTATTTCCTTATTTTCTTAGGTTTTCTTGGCATGATGCTGGTTGTGGATCTAGATGATGTGTTTGGATGTCAATTAGATCACTATTGCACTTTTATGTTTCATTGGGATGCATGTCGCGCTTGTTATTTGGTTTAGTGTTATTTTTTTGCTTGTGTTCTCATTCAACCCTTGTGTTTAATCTTCATGACGGTGGTGTGCCACACACGAGCACATGCATGTGCATTTTTTAAGTGACTTGCAAGGCTTGACCTCCCATTGTATTTTGGTTGAGTTATGTTCATGTGGGGTTGGGTTAGGAATATGCATGTCTATGGGCACTCATCTTGTGATGAGCATTGGTATGTAGGGTAAGGTGATGGAGGGGCTTCTCTCATAACTTGTGCAATATCCCCATGTGGTGTACATGTAGAAGTTTCTAATAAGTGATAACTTAATTAATTGATAGATAATAAAGAAGATATGAAATTATGGTCAACCTCTTGAGGGTGGTGCTAAGGGGAATGGTTATTTATTATAGTATGTTAGCCTCCCAGGGTGTATTGAGGAGAATGGTTACTTGTGTACTACAACTTCAATAATTCTAAGTTACCGACTCTCCACCATAGTCCCTACATAGTTACCCATAGATTGTCAGACTAGGATCTATTGTACTTGCATTGTTGCATGGTCTTGGATTTTGTCATCATTATTGTTTGGTGTATGCAATAGCCATGGTTGTTTCCTTTGGTGTGTTTATGGTTGGATCATTATTTACATTAGTATGAAATGAGTGGACCTATGGGATCCACATGGTTGGGAGGTGTAGCTACCTATACCATTTCTAGGGACCAGTGTATAGAGTCAGTCTCTTGTCTTAGTGCAACCATTACTGGACATTTTCACTTGGTGCTTTGGGTTCTGGAGTATGCTTTCATTGGTATGCTTGTATACCATGTTTAGATGGTTTTATTTATTGATTCATTTCCTTATTATGATGATTAGCATATGATAGATGATTTTATCTAAATTAGTAGGATTATCTTATGCTTAACTTGTAGCATGTTAGATTTCCTTTTGCTTATGTTGTAGAATGTCTTAGTAGTGACATCCTTCTTATGATAGTAATGACGATCTATTTTGTAGCTTGGGATGTTATGCATGGGAGATGGATAGGGACCATGATGGTCTTATGATGCTATTATAGTTGGGAGGAACTGCGTCCTTAGTTTGGTTGTTTCGCACATTGTGATGTTGTTTTTAGTTATTGCAATATTGTTTTAAGTATACTATGATGTTACCTTTTGTACTTTACATTTTCTTCTTGTTGGATGGTCCAGTTTTGTGTTTGAATGTTTATGCCTCAAATTATGGAACCAGTACTCCCCAATGTGGAGGTTCTAAACTCTATTCATCTCTTTAGGTTGTCCTTAGAGTGTTTTCTTGTATTTCCTAGGTGACTATGTTTCAGCATGGGGTGACACTATAAAGTTTTGCATGCCCAAAGGAGATCTATTGTGTGATACTAGAAAGTATTACACATCTTAAGAAGAAATGTTGTGTTATACTAGAAAGTATCACACCCCCTTTGAAGAAGCATCATATGATACTAGTAAAGTTTTGCATTCCCTCTTGAGAAGTGTCACCCAAACCCTAAAATTGTCGCACCCCTTCTTGAGAAAAGTCCTATGATACTAGAAAGTATTGTTCAATGTTGATTTAAGGTATCACCTAATATTTGAAAAAACCTATCCGGGTGGATAGTGGGCACTTTTCGGTTTGACCTAAACTTTTCAAGAAGTTTTTTGGCTACCCTCTTATGTGCTCTTCAATCCTTTGGTGTCACATTTTGAATTCAAAATGTTTTGATTTGAATTCAATTTTACATCTTCTATTGCTAGTCATTTTGGTTAGTAGTAGCATTTGGAGATCCATTCATGTCAAGATGTTTGGTTAGTCTTTCATTGTGATCTTTGTGATCCTTGTATGTTTTATGTTATTTGCATTCATACTTGTTCAAGAAAAAATTATATCCTTGTTTCCAAGGATGTTTGGGTGGGGCATTACAAGTTTCATATGTTGCAAAGGGGTTCTCTTTAGTATCCATTTGAATGGATTTAGTACCCATGTCTATGTGAGGAGGAGAGTGTGCTTGTTGTATCAACTCAACATATTCTTTGCCATAAGATGGTGTATTGGCTTCCATGTAGACTTGACTGTATGATTGTGGATGCACACTCTCCTTTATGAGTTGAGGTATAGAAGTCATGAATTTCACTATGGCTTCCTCAATTTTTTTCCTAACCTCTTCATAATTTATCCCATTAGAAGAATGTCTCTTCTTTTGTTCCTCAACAAGGGTTCAATGCCCTTCAAAATTCTAATCAAATCTTCCTTTGTGTTCACTTCACACAATTTGTTAATCATGATCTCTTTTAGCTTAGTGTCTTCTTCTATGACTCCACTATTTCTGTCTAGTAGCCTATTGTGAAGATCTTTGGGGATCTTACTTTGTATGTTATCAAATATTCTATTTCTCAAGATAATATTCCTTACAATAGCATTCTCTAGTTTTCTTCTATCCCTATTGTTATCCAAGCTATAATACTTATTCAATTGTACAAAAATATCATCATTAATAATCTCCATAGTCATATTCTCTATGATGAAGGGTGCTCACCTTAATATCGTAAACCATAACAAAAATAAAGAAACAACAAAAAATGTGAGAACAAAATATGGACTTACAAAATTAATAAGTACAATATGCTAACCCATATGGGTGCCTTCATTACAGTAATTTGCAAGAGTAAGCTATGAACTACCACCCAAAGTTGTTCGAGACAATGTTTAGGCCTTTTTTAAATAGGAAATTTCATGTCGCCCAAGAAGGTTCTAGATGCCCAAACCTAATACCTAGGTCCAACATACCATAAGAGTAAATATAGAGTCAGCTAAATACATGTTTGATAAATTATTTTAGATATTTTAGGTGGCCCAACTTTGGAAGGCCATAACTCTCAAACCATTGCTCTAATAAGCTATTATAACAGCTTTTAGGAAATGCCAGCTTTTGATCTATAGGCTTGAAACTATGCAAGTGCCCTTCTACTTAGTTTTTGGACCTCATCTGGGGACTCTAAGGCCACCAAAATGAACCTTCATGTATAAAATGAGAACATTCTGAGCTCAAATGAAAAACTTACTAAAAATGGAAAGTTCTCATGAATAGTAACCACCCTATCTACTAGTCCTTATTAAAATAGAAAACACTAAAAAGGAAATGCTTTTGGGTGATGCAAGATTACTCTTACACTCAAGATGCTCTTGCATTAGACACCCAGGTTAATTTGAGAAGTGACTCCATCACATCTCAGTTGTTTAGAGAAAAATCAAGATGGTTAACCTCCTCTCTTGCTAGCCATGATGAAGCCTCTACTAGCCTTCCTTTCCCTTTAACAAGGTATTCTTCATAAATTCTGTTCCTTGTAATTTTTCCAACATGATTGTCTAGTATCTCCTCAATCTCCTATGTACTCAAACTAGCTGCAGGAATACTCCACTATGCTTCTGAAACTTCATCTCCATCATCTCCTTTATAATACTTTGTCAAGTCTTAAATGTTAAATACTAGTGAAATATTAAATTTAGTAGGCAACTCCACTTCATAGGCATTTCCAAAATCATGCCTTTTTACTATCTTTCACTGCTTATTATATGTACCCATTCTCCTTTTGCAAATGAACCATGACTTCTTCTCCAATATAAAATTTCTTATACCTCGTTTTCGCATCTTCTTTAGCCTTGTATATGTATTCATCTTTATAATGTGTTTCCTCACCTCCTCATGGATGTTCTTCAAATTTTTAGCAAAATCTTCTACTTTAGCACTACATATTTCTCCTGTATCCAACTACCATGATTCCAATGCATCTCTAAGACTACTCTCATATATAATCTAGAATTTTGACTTACCAATACTCCTGTTGATAGAATTATTATAAGAAAATTCTTCTTGTGGTAGGATTAGATCCTAGTCCTTTTGTTTATCACCAACCAAGTATCTCAATAAGTTTCCCAATCTACAATTTAGAACTTCTGTAAGTCCATCACTTCAATTTAGAACATCGTTTATCTTCTCACTAAAATAAGCAACAAGTCTACCTTTTTGGCTCAAAATAGCTCCTATTGAAATACCACTAGCATCATAGTCTACTTGAAACATCTTGTTAAAATAATAAAGTGCTAAAAAAAGCTACTTAATAACTTTCTATTTCAATAGATTAAAAGTCTTATCTACTCTTGTAGTCCACTTAAATTCTTTCCTATCCCCTCTCATTGTTTCAACCAAGGGTCCACAAATATTGCTAAAACCTCTTATGAACTTTTTGAAAAAACTATTTAGTCCATGAAAAGATCTTACCCCAGTTGCACTCTTTGAAGTAGGCCATTCAAGGATAGCATTCACTTTATTTAGGTCCATTTCTAGACCTTCTATTGAAACTACAAATCCCAAGTACACCAACTCCCTCTTTAAAAAATTGCTCTTCTTCACATTTATCAACAAATTTTCTTCCCTCAACTTATCAAACACCTTGTGAATATGGATCAAATGCTCCTCTAATGTTTTACTAAAGATAAAGATATCTTCTAGGTAAACAATGGAAAACCTACCCAGAAACTCCTTCATTACCTAATTCATGAGCCACATGAAAGTTTTTGGTGCATTGGTTAGCCCAAAAGGCATGAATAACCAATTTTATAGTCCTTATTTTCTCTTGAAATCAGTCTTCCACTCATCACCTACTTTGGTACGAATATGATGGTACCCACTCTTTAGATCTATCTTACTGAAATATTTAACCCCACTCAAATAGTCCATAATATCATCCATCCTTGGCAATGGAAATCTATATTTGATTGCAATCTTGTTGATAGCATGAGAATCTATGCACATCCTCCATTCTCCATGATTCTTTGGTGCTAGTATGGCTAGTACAACACATGGACTCAAACTCTCTCAAATCAACCCCTTCTACAACAACTCGTGAATTTGTCTATTCAACTCTTCACTTTCTACTGGTGTCATTCTATGCACTGCCTTGTTTGGAAAACTAGCTCCTAAAACCAAATCTATCTAGTGGATGATCTTCCTCATTGGGGGAAATCCATTAGGTACATTATCTGATACAATATTAGAAAACTCTCCCAACATATCTACAACTTCTACAAGTACCTCCTCTACTTCTTCTTTACTATATTTTCGAATTATAGAAAAACACATATGCTCATGCTTCATACCTTTGATAAAGTATTTTTCATAAACAAAACATATTCTAACAACACTACATAACTTTCCTTCTTTCTCCTTCAATGGCTTTAACTTATGCTTTAATCCATCCTTGATTAGAGTGTATGTATTTTGTCACCTATCATGTACAACATATCTTTCAAACTACCATAGGCTACCTAGAAACATATGACATATGTCCATAGGTATGATATCACATAGTACCTCATCCTAGTATTTTCCAATCTTGAACTTCACTAAGCACTACTCATTGACTATGACCTTGTGGTCATCTTATACCCAAGTAATACAGTATGGACATGGGTATTTATATCTCTTAAGCTTCAACTTTGGGACCATTGTTTCTGACACCATATTTTTTATAAATAGCAAATACTGAGGGGAGGGGGGTGAATCAATATTCTACAAACTTTTTCACCTACTAGATATTATTAATTACTTTGAACCATGTAGAAGAAAGTAAACTAGTAATGTTGAAAAATAATAATAACCATGTATAAAGAGAACTCATAACACATATATTGTTAACTAGGGAAACCTTAGCCAAGGGATAACCTTGGTGGGGATGATACCCACTAGATAGTATACTGATATATGTTCCTTGTTAGAGGATGGACCCTGTTAGGAGACAATGAGAAAATTTAGTACAGAGAGTCCCTATTAGGAGACTTTGAATCCCTATTAGGAGATCCCAACCCTGTTAGGAGTTGTAGTATAATGGATGCAAGAAGAGCTCACCACCTAAAAAAGTAATTAGTCCTTAGTTATATAGATGGTGTATCCTCTTTCTTGATTAATCTCTGACTTTAGCTTGATCTTAGATCATGAAATTAGGTTATCAAAAACTTTGCATATATCACCTCATAGAAAGTTCACATATTATTTATCACAATATAATTACACACTTCTTCTTACAAGATATCATTTGTATAAATATCATGTCTTTTCAAAAATTTATGCTAGGATGTAGGCCCTAATCGGTCAAGTAATTATTTTATAAACAAAATAATTCCTTTACCTTTAATTTTGTTGTTTTATTTTACTAGTAAATCATGAATATCTCTTTTCTGTACCGTCTGTACTTATGTCTAAGGCTATACACATCATCATCAACATGTATACTATCTCCATTTAACTTCACTTGTCAAAATGTGATTTTAGAAACATTTCACATATAAAACAATGTACTGTTGTAATATAATTTCATACTTACACAATTTTCTTAGCACGAAAAGCTAAGTATCTTTATCATCAAGGTTTTTTGCAAGTAGGTCCATCATGTGTTTCCATTAATAACAACAATCACATCACTACATATAGAAAATTGTGAACTATCTCCCCCTTTGGCATTAATGACAACAAAGTAAGGAAAATTGACTAACTGTCAAAAACTGAACACAAACTTACAATACTTATACTATTAACATTTCAAATGCTCAATTACTAAATTGTTCCCCCTTTGAATATGATTGCTATATACATAACTTACTACAAAATTTTCTTCTACAACTTATCCTCCTTTGACATCAATAAAAAAGGTCATAAAATCCAAAAACTATCAAAAAAATTGTTTGACTACTATCAAAATATTGTCAGGTATTAGAATCTTCATACAATCATCAAAATTTTCCTTCAAATTGTTCATACCTTTCTCCCATGTTTCCTTTGCTTCTTCAGTAGTAGTGAGTATTGCACAAAGGCATATGATGTAATCTCAACTACATTAAGGTTGGAGTAGGTGAAGTTTGCATACGTGTCTTTTCATTTGACACATTCTTCCAACTGTCTGTCCATAGCTGATATCTTTAGAGAAATAGACTCTCTAAATTCTAATAGTCTTCTCACTATTAGTTCCTTTTCAAGTTCTAATTTCCTATTGTCTATATGAACACCAACAACTTGACCCTCCAATTCATCAACTCTGCAAGAGGGTTGTCATATTTGACTAGTTAGAGCTTCCATCTTACTCAACTTCACTTGAATCTTTCTATCCACTTCTTTGGTCAAATTATGAGATAAAGTAAAATTGATGTATAGTAACTTAACAACTTGTTGACATCTTGAGAGTTCCTTGATAAAAGTATCAAGACTCAACAAATCATTCTAAATATTCTGGTAAATGGTGCTAAAAAGATTAGCATGATGTGAAATTTGAGCCTTAGACTCAACAACATTCAACAAATTTGTCAATTCATCATCAAAAATATTTTACAATTGCTTCAACTCTCTATTTGGGGTCTACTTTAGTGTGTTTGGTTGAGAGGGTGCTATGCAATTTATCAGTCACCTCCATTAGTGCTCTTTGTATACTTTTGACATTTTTGTTCTTCTCAAATAATTTTGTTAAGGATGAGATCAAGTTAGATTGATCATCATCATCACCTATAAGGTTTGCAAGAGATATACATGGAGAGGATGAGCTAGATGCTTTCACCTCATATTCCATTAATTTCTTCTCTATTGCCTTCTTTGAATTTCTCTCTTCTTCTTCCACCTCTTCTCTTTCTTTCTTTTCTCTTTCCTCCTTCTCTTTTTATTCCTCTTTCCTTGTTTTATCTTCTTTCTTCTTCTTTTTCTCTTCAATTAGTTTTAGCTTGGCTTCTTCAATCTTCTTCTTTTCTTCTTCAAGTTGTCTTTTCTCTTCTTCAATAAATCTCAACTAATTTTGAATATCTTCAAAATGGGGCTCAGGCTGATTGAAGGAATCTTCATCAATGTTAAAAGTAAAATTTGTCTAATCAATCTACATAGTATCACCACTTACTAATACTTCTAAAGTTTTCTCTATAGTTGAAGGTTTTGTCTTTAACTAACTCATCATTTGATTGATGGTTTCTATAGTTTTTATTCTAATAATATTCTTTTCTCCTCCCATGAATAGAAATGGTCATGTCTTACTTTGCAAGTAGGATGCTTGTTTCTTCACCAGTTTCTTGATTTCATTGTCATCATCTATCTTGCACATAGTTCTTACCATTGACTTCTAAAGTCCCATGTCTTCTTCATGAACTAGTGCCTTCTTAGCTACAAGTTTTTCATAGACCTTTTGATTCATCATGCCTTTAATGCTCTCAAGTTTTAAGTTATTGAGAATCATATATCTTATGGTAGAGATATCAATACGTTCTTTCTCTGTATCATTGTACAAATCACAAAACTTACTCATTTGTACAAAGTTCTCGTTGATGTTTTTACACTACTAAGCAACAAAAATACTTAATACCTAGATGGTAAAGATCAAATAACCTAAGGGTTAGCTAGATGACCCCCATATTTGGTCCCAACTGTGACAAAATCATAAATGATTTTCTACTCTTCTAGCTCTGCAAAACCAAGGCAGGTGTACCTGAGGAATAAGAGATGCAAAACTTGGGACTATTTTCACATTTCATTTATTTTATGAAATTTTATTAAAATTCTCACCCCCTATAGTACATTAGTCATAAGTCTTCTCAGATCTACAAATAATTTTGGGCAATAGTAATTAACTAAGACTCAAAGCTTAGATGTAAACAAGTACTGACCAACTATGACATTCTTCATACATTTAAAGTAAAATTGATTTTGATTTTCAAAATTATGCTTGATGCTTATCCATGATTTATTCATATGTAAACTTAACTAATTGATCAGTGCCTCATCCATCGGGATTTAGAGTCTACTCAATTTCATGAACTAATTAACTACATTACAATCATTATTAGCAATTCTCACTAAAACTCATTCTTATACGTATCCTTCTTACTACCTAGTGATCCTATTATGTTCGCTAAAGAATTTACTTGATTCATTGAATTAACAACAATAGTGAACTGATATACAACCTATCCTAGTTGCATTCAATTGAACGAGCTTTTCTCATACAATCTCACAATAGCAAGATAATAAAAATGGAGAAAAGATTTAGAGAGAAAAGATATGAGGAAAGTTCATCTTTGGATTAATTCTATTTGAAAATAATATTATGTTGAAATAGAACTCAAAAAACCTCAATATAAGACACTATGATCCTATAACATTAATGTATTGTCAAATTTTTATAGAGAAAGTACATAATAAAACTTATATCAAGGATTGGACTAAACAAAGCTTAATAAAACTAAAGTTATACAATGACTTGGGGCTTTCTCTAGCCTTGGAATCTCACTTATATAGTGTGAGGTGCAATAAGATTTAGGCATAGAGGATACTAATATTGTCCTTAAGACAGAAAGATATTTACAATGTTACTATCACAAAAGACAAAAATGATGCAGTAAAATATCTATCATCATGAATATTCTTTGGTGGGACCACTTTCTACTACATCATTTGTTGCTAAGAGGAGTTTATGATTGGCTTTATTGTTGTTGTTCTTCCTTGGAGTGTGTGATCATTTTTCTTGCATGTGATGGGCCTTGTTTTGGTACTTGCAAGCTGAGTTAATCCCAAGGTATTCCATCCATGTCATCTTGCACTGACAGATTAATAGTCACCATTGGTTGTCCTATTGCCAAATAATTATTTTGGGCCTTTGTTTTGGTAGCTACAATTGGTTGCTTACCCTTGACCTCTTCTAATTTTACTAATGTGTCAATTATTTGTACTTCATCTTGTTCCATTTCATCATCATTAGTTTCACCACATTCTAATTGTTTTGCATGAACAAAACCTGCCATCCACTTGTCAAAAAGTGTATCATCTGGCTAATTAAATTTCAGAATATCATGTTATTTTTTGATCACATATTCTCCAATTTTGTCAATCTCAACAAAATCTATTTTCAAGGAATCATAAAATAATTGCACCTTTACAACTTCTTTAGTTGTAGCTGCCCACCATGTATTTCCTTTTTCATTTATTACTTTATTCATTTGAAGGCATAATAGGTCATTCAATTCATGAGCCCATTCCTCCTTATTCTTCAACTTATCCTTTTTATCTATGGCATGTGGGAAGAGTTCAACATTAATACTCTTATACTTGTCAAGATAAGTTATGATCCTCTTTTGTAGTACAATTATTTTATCATCAAACTCTAAGAGATTAGTGGTCAAATTATAAGTCTTTTCTATATACTCATAGGAAAATTTGGTAACAAAAAAAATAGAAGAGTAACACTTCTATTCTTTCTACTCGCTTTGCTGACAATTGGCTTTAGGGCATCATCATTTACTTTCAGGTCATCCCATATATTTATTACCTTTGCTAGCTACTCATAGAAAGTTGACCAATAAATCTTATTGACTAAATATATGATGACTTTCCTTAACCTATCCTCATATTGGATATCTAACTCTACATGTAATGCCCACAGTTTACACTTTTGTTCTTCAAAATCATCTGCAATGTAATACTAATGTCTCTATGGTGTGTCTAGAATCTCAATAAGAGGAGTGGATTTAAAAGGCTCCATTGGTGGATAAGGATAAGTGATCCTAGGCCTACTAGATTTCCCTTGGTGTCCCATCAATTTATTTTCTAGTTCAATTCTCTTTAAAACTTCTTTATTATAGGTAGCTAAAACTTTCTCATATTTATTCTGCAACTCTAACCTTTCTCCTTTATCCCTTAGAGTAGTGGTTAAGGTAAAGTTGGCTCATCCAACACCTAGTTTTGCAACCTCTTCACTTGTACTTTCTTCAACTCTCTTCCAATTAAATTTCCTATTAGGCTAATATCATTATGTTAGGAAGAGCTAGTTCTGGATCCTTTTCTCATTGACTAGATTACCAGTGTAGCATGATCCTCACTAAACTTAGCACCTTTCATTTCTTTATTTTCCTTCTCATTTGCACTTAATTTCTTGGTAATAGAATTAAAGACCATTGTATCTATGATATCCCAGTTGGATAGCAATAGAACCCTAGATGATGCAGGAGCATCCAGAGGTATAAGGGCAATCCTGTGTCACCCAAAAAAAAAATACTTAGA
Organism: Cupressus sempervirens; assembly: GCA_028749045.1. Lineage (NCBI taxonomy): Eukaryota > Viridiplantae > Streptophyta > Pinopsida > Cupressales > Cupressaceae > Cupressus > Cupressus sempervirens. The sequence continues at coordinate 583,912,718 of CM053784.1, read as the reverse complement.
CTTAGTTTCTGTTTCATGTGTTTTTATTTTTGGATACCCATTTGGGTCAAATAAAGGTTCCAACTCTCACAGTTCCACTATCAGTGTTTGTGTAAATCCCAAAAAAATAGGAGTATGTAATTGAGCCATCATTTTGATGAACTAGGAGGTGTAAATTGGCTAGATGAATGTAATGTAATTTAGAGCATTCCAAAAAAGGAATTAGGTCAAAAGGCCCCATAGTTTGAAAGTTATTACAATTTTTTCGGGTTGTGGAGACCTCCTAAGAATGCTTCAAAGTTAGGTTAGGGGCATCAAATGACCTTGAATAGGGACAAAAAATGGGGGATGAGTGAAGCTATCCATAGGGCTATAGAGCGCTTCAAGAGCTTTCCAAAAATGTAAATGGTTTTTCAATCGGAGCTACGGTTCAAAAGTTATGCCTCCCAAAAGTTCGGTTACCATTTCTAGATTCTTCTAGATTTGCGTTGACTTCTAACGCAGCTTTTGGAACCTTCTATTTGGTCGATGGATGCCTACTAGCACTTTCTAGAATGTACTCCTAGTCCTTAACCCTTCGGGGTCTATTTAAGGAGATTTCTGGCATTGTAAAAGGCAGTTCAAAGTGGAGTTTGAGAGGAGGTACTGAAAGGAGAAATCATATCTAGATTAATGCTATTGTAAGCCCTTAGGGAATGTTTTGAAGTTTATTTTCCTTGTACTATTTGTACTAGCTTATTTTCTTAGTTAATATAATTTCCCCTTTTCTGTTGTGTCCATTCTGTGCTTGGATTGTGTCCCCATCAAGTGGTATCAGAGCTGGTTTTCCTGAGTGTGTAGACAGAGCACCGACTGTGAGGCAGTTTGCACCAAGACTATGTGGTTGTGGGTTTGAGTTAAGAAGATGCCTCCATGAAGAGAGCATGGTGGAAGGGCTAGAGCTATTAATCCTGAGGAGGTTAGAGCCCTCCAAAGGCAGGTACAAGCATTGTAGGAGGAGCTCCGTAGAGGAACAATTGTGGCCACAAGTGATGAAAGTGAAGATGACAATGAAGAAGATGAAATTGGACCAGAAGGGGAATTTGATGGGGAAGTTCTGAATCATGCAGAGCAAAGGCTTTTTAGGGCCATTACTAAGTTTTGGAAAAGACCTACAATTGAAGTGGGATTTTCAGGAAATCTGAAATCAGATGAGTTTATCAATTGGATCAATGAACTGGAAGAATACTTTGAGTATGAGAATATCAGGGACCCAGATAGGGTTAAGTTTGCAAAGGCCAAACTAAAAGAACATGCCAAAATCTGGTGGCAAGAGGTAAAATTGGAAAGAAACAGAAGAGGAAAGGAGAAGATCACAAGGTGGGATCACATGGTGGACAAATTGAAGAAGTAGTTCATTCCTATGGACTACAAGCTTGATTTGTTTAAGAAGATGCATGGGTTAAAGCAAGTAGGAAGATCAGTCCAAGAATATACAGAGGAGTTTTACTGACTCTTGATTAGAGTAGGGCATGCAGAAGCAAATAAGGAGAAGGTTGCTCATTATATCAGTGGGTTGTGACCTAACATCTAGGAGGAATTAAGTCTGGTAAGAATGACCAGCGTTGAAGAGGCATACCAATTTTCCCTATGAGTTGAAGAGAAGTTGAATAAAAGGTTTGAAGGAAGACAAAGAGGGCATGGTCAAGGAGGAAGGGGAAGCGGTAGGTCATCTGGAGGCCATAATGAAACCCAAAAGAAAAATGAAGATGAGGGTACTAGCTAGAACTAGAGGAATGAGGTTTTCAATCGCTCCCATGACCAAGACTTTGGAAATCAGAGAGGAAGAGGTAGAGGACGTGGAAAAGGAAGAGGAGGCTTCTGTGGTACCTATTTCCATTGCAATGAAGAAGGTCATCGTGCCTTGAATGCCCCCAACAACAAGGAAGGATAGATAGGAGAGCTGAGGGCCAAGCTAGGGTTGCTCATGTGGATGAGGATGAACAATCATCACATTCAGAGGATGCAAAAAGAGGAGAGACCTTGGTAAATGAAAGAATCCTACTAAGTGGTGAGATTGAACCAGGACAATGGAGGAGTTTGTTCCATACTGATGCAAGTGTGAGGATAAATGCTGTGAGGTGATCATTGATGGTGGTAGCACTGATAACTTGGTATCAGAAGAGATGGTCTCTAAGCTGAAGCTCAAGAGTGAGAAACATCCCCAGCCCTATCAGATTGCTTGGGTAAAAGATGATCATAAGGTCCTAGTAAGAGAACAATGTTTAGTAAAATTTAAAATTGGGGATTACCATGATGAAGTTCTCTGTGATGTTATTCTGATGGATGTTTGCCATCTATTGTCGGGTAGACCATGGCAGTTTGATAGGCATGCAATACATGATGTTCACGCAAACACATACTCTCTAACAAAGGATGGAGTTTGCCACAAATTGAAGCCCATGAAAAAGGAAGGCGAAAAGGTATGTAGCAGTGCTAGGATTTGTCTTATTGATGGAAGGAAGTTTTTAGATGGCATGAAACATCAATGTATGTGCTATGCTTTGATTCCTAGGAAAGATAAAGAAGGTAGTAGTGAAATACCACTTGAAGTTTTAGATTTACTAGGTGAGTTTGGAAATATTATCTCTAATAATCTTCTAGATAGATTGCCACCAGTAAGGCAAATCAGTCATCAAATAGATTTAATCCCAGGAGCTAGTTTGCCTAACAAGGCTGCTCACAAGATGACTCCTACTAAAATAGAGGAGCTAAACAGACAAGTTCAGGAGCTGTTGAGGAAGGGCTTGATTCGGGAGAGCCTAAGTCCATGTACAGTACCTATAGTACTTGCACCAAAGAAGGATGGAGAGTGGAGGATGTGTATAGATTCTCAAGCTATAAATATAATAATCATCAACTACCAGTTTCTGTTGCCAAGGATGGATGATCTTATCGACTGCTTGAGTGGAGCTCAATACTTCACAAAGATATATTTGAAGAGTGGTTATCACCAGATATGGATTCAAGAAGGAGATGAGTGGAAAACAGCCTTCAAGACCAAGGAGGGTCTTTATGAGTGGTTAGTCATGCCCTTTGGATTGACGAACGCCCCAAGCACCTTCATGCGGCTCATGAATGAGGTACTTAAGAAGTTCTTGGGAAAATTTGTTATTGTTTATTTGGATGATATTTTAATTTTCAGCAAGACTTTGGAAGAACATTTATTGCATATTCATAATGTCCTTGAAAGGCTAAGGGAAGAGAAACTATTAATTAATCTAAAGAAGTGTATCTTTGCAAAAAGGGAGTTAGTCTATTTGGGGTTTGTTATATCACCTGAAGGTCTCAAAATGGATCCAGAGAAGGTAAAAGCCATCTTGGAATGGCCTACTCCAAGGTTTGCTACTAAGGTAAGATCATTTCATGGTCTAGTTAGTCTTTACAGGAAGTCTATTAAGAATTTCAGTGGCATATGTGCACCCCTAACTGATACAATAAGAGGGGATAGAAAAGAGTTCAAATGGACTGTAGCAGCTACGAGAAGTTTTGAATTGCTGAAGAAGAAGGTGACAGAACAGCCTATGTTGGCACTTCCAAATTTTAGAAAAATGTTCCAGGTGGATTATGATGCTAGTGGCAGTGCTATTGGGGCTGTATTAAGCCAAGAAGGTAAGCCTATTGCATATTTTAGTGAAAAATTGAATGATGCAAAGAAGAAGTATTCTATTTATGATCAAGAGTTCTATGCAATAGTTTAGGCCTTAAAGAAATGGAGGCATTATTTATTGCCAAAGGAATTTGTTTTGTATACTGATCATCAGGCATTACAGTACCTAAATAGCCAAGGTAAATTGAATCAGAGGCATATGAAGTGGGTAGAGTTCTTGCAGAGCTATACATTTGTGTTGAAGCATAGAACTGGAAAATCTAACAGGGTTGCAGATGCACTAAGTAGGAGACAGTTGTTGCTTACAGTAATGTAGGTTGAAGTAGTTGGGTTTGATGAACTCAAGAATTTGTACCCTGAGGATCTTGATTTTGCTAAAGCATGGAAAGCTTGTAAAGAGCTTGTTGCTGTAGATAGAACCAAGTGGTTAGACTATTTGATTTAAGATGGCATGTTGTTCAAGGGTAGTCAATTGTGCATTCCAAGGAGTTCCATGAGGGAAAATTTGATTAAGGAGAAACACAGTGGAGGGATGGCAGAACATTTTGGTCAAGATAAGACCATTTCCATTCTGAGAGAACCTTATTTTTGGCCTCAAATGTCACAGGATGTGAAAAAGGTTTGTACAGAGTTGTCAAGTTTGTCAAGTTGCTAAGGGATTTAGCCACAATACTGGACTATATTAGCCATTGCCTATTCCATCAAAGCCATGGGAGGACATAAGTATGGATTTTGTTCTTGGATTGCCAAGGACACGAAGGGATAATGACTCAGTATTTGTGGTGGTTGATAGGTTCTCCAAAATGGCACATTTCATTCCATGCTACAAAACTCATGATGTTGTCCATATTGCAGACTTGTTCTTCAGAGAGGTGGTGAGACTACATGGTCTCCCAAGGAGTATAGTTTCTGATAGAGATACTAAATTTGTGGGGTATTTCTAGAGGACATTGTGGAAGAAGTTGAGAACAGACCTAAAATTTAGTTCCACGCATCACCCGCAGACTGGCGGCCAAACAGAAGTGGTAAATTGAAGTCTGGGCAATTTGCTGAGATATTTAGTTGGGGATAAGTGCAAGGGATGGGATTTGATTCTACCACAGGCAGAGTTTGCTTATAATAACTCTGTAAATAGGAGTACTAGAAAATCACCATTCCAAATTGTATATGGGAGTAGCCCAAGGACTGTACCAAAGTTGAGGAAGATAGAACAAGGGGAGAGGACAAGTGCTGAAGTTGAGGAATTTGCTGAACATATCAAGCGTCTACATGAGGAGGTTCAAGCACACATTACCAAGATGAATCAAGAGTATAAAGTTAGGGCTGATCAAAGGAGAAGACATAAGGAATTCCAAGTAGGAGATTTAGTCATGGTGCACTTAAGAAAAGAGAGATTTCCAGTCGGTACTTACAACAAGCTAAAAATGAAGAAATTTGGCCCCTGCAAAATTTTGAAGAAACATGACTCAAGAAATGCATATGAGGTGGAGCTGCCAGATGGTATTCACATTTCTCCTATTTTCAACATTGCAGACTTAACAGAGTATAATGATGATGGTGCAGATGACGAGCCAGTGTTAGAGCCATGTCTAATTCTTGCTTCTAAGAAGGAGGAGATAGAAGACATTCTAGATCATCATGTGGGTAGGAGTACTAGAAATAGGTAGTATGAAGAGTATTTGGTGAAGTGGAAAGGACAGCCGATCGAGGACTCAACTTGGATTTTAGCAGCTGAAGTTTCCCATTTGGGATTTCCTCTACCATTCATAAACTGACAGGGTCACTTTTCAATCTACTCTGGGTGTCTGATGTAGGAGCATCCAGAGGTATAAGGGCAATCCTATGTCACCCAAAAAAAAAATACTTAGACTTAGTTTTTGTTTCATGTGTTTTCATTTTTGGATACCCATTTGGGTCAAATAAAGGTTCCAACTCTCACAGTTCCACTATCAGTGTTTGTGTAAATCTTGAAAAAATAGGAGTATGTCATTGAGCCATCATTTTGGTGAACTAGGAGGTGTAAATTGGCTAAATGAATGTAATGGTAATTTAGAGAATTCTAGAAAAAGAATCAGGTCAAAAGGCCCCACGGTTTGAAGTTATTGCAGTTATTTTCTGGTTGTGGAGACCTCCTAAGAATGCTTCAAAGTCAAGTTAGGGGCATTAAATGACCTCAAATAGGGCTGAAAAATGGGGGACAAGTGAAGCTTTTCCTTAGGGCTATAGAGCACTTTGAGAGCTTTCCAAAAATGTAAACGGTTTGTCAATCGGAGCTACAGTTCAAAAGTTATGCCTCCTGGAAGTTCGGTTACCATTTCTAGATTCTTCTAGATTTGCGTCAACTTCTAATGCAGCTTTTGGAACCTTCTATTTGGTTGGTGGATGCCTACTAGCACTTTCTAGAATGTAATCCTAGTCCTTAACCCTCCGGGGTCTATTTAAGGAGATTTTTGGCATTGTAAAAGGCAGTTCGGAGTGGAGTTTGAGAGGAGGTATTGAAAGGAGAAATTGTCTCCAGATTTATGCTATTGTAAGTCCTTAGGGCATGTTTTGAAGTTTATTTTCCCTGTACTATTTGTACTAGCTTATTTTCTTAGTTAATATAATTTCCCCTTTTTTGTTGTGTCCATTCTGTGCTTGGGTTGTGTCCCCATTACTAGATGATTTTATCATTCTCCTTCCTTCTTCTAGGGTTAAGCTCTTAAATTCCTACACAATTTCCTCCTTTATTTGATTCTATAGATCTACCTCCTCCATTTTAGAATGCTCTATTTTCTTTTTACTACATCTCTCTTCAAAAATTCCAATGTTTGTCCTTCAAGAAAATTGATAGAAGGCTCTAGACTCAACAAAATTGTCATTAGAAATAAATTCATGGCTAGCTTGTCCCACAATAGGGTCCAACTCCCTTCCCTTGTAATTAGCAATAGTCAAATCAAGGCTTGGCATAGGAGGTTTCTGAGGATTTTCCTCTTCAAATTTTGATTTAGTAATGAAAAATTTCCCTTGGTATCTAAACTATTCCACTTGCTTCTTAGTGAGCTATTCATCTCCTATGTGTAATGGGGATTGAGTGGGTGAATACTCCTCTATTTGAGACACTTGTTTCTTTTCTACATTATACCTCTTTGGCATAGGCTCATTAGGCCTCTCCTCTAGAATAACATTGGTTGACCCTATTATTTTTTTCCCTTTATCCAATGTGGGTCTTTTATTCTAAATTATATTGTAGCTAAGTCTTCTTTGAACAACTAATTTCCCTGATCCTACTATAAGGGTGAAAGACAACCTTCTCATGAACTCTCGAGCCTTATCAGGATAAGAATTAATAAATATTAATTTCTTCTCATTTATAAGTTCCATAATCTCAGACAAGTAATCATCAATTTATTTAATTTATATGCCTCTATTTTTGCATCATCTAGAGGCTCATAATTCTTATCAAAACAATTAATGAATTCTAAAACCCTAGAGTAAACTCTTCACTTCTCCTTTTTGATCCATTTCTCTTGCAAAGATAACTCATTCATTATTATGTCTTCAAGGAAGTAGGTTTGATGATCCTTTGCACCAATCTTAGCACTTCATCTAAATACATCAAAAAATCCCTCACTATCACAAAAATGGGCATGGGAGACAACCATTTTATACTAGTCCAAAAATTTATACAGGAGGACCCAACCACCCTTAGTGATTATGAATTGGTGAGCAATAATACAAGTGGGGAAATTTGAGCCCCTAGACCTACTTGCCAATTGTGCTTCCTCCAATCCACCTATTTCCTATAGCATTTTAAAGTCACTTGGTAAGAAAGTACTTGGGGAGTCCCTTAGAAACCATATACTATAAAAATTGTAGAAATAGGGTAGGGTATAATATCTACCCAATTGTGGGATACCTTCAGACCAAAAGGATTGCCCATAGGCCTGATAAAATCTAGCAATGCCTTGGGAATTCTAGAATTGTCCCTTAATATGAGGTTTCTCAATCTAGATGTAAAGTATCTATCATATCTAACAAAGCTAGCCTCATCTGCATCCTAGGTCATATCTACACTCCACAATTGGACTAGTAGAGCTTCTCCCTCATATTCTCTATTTAGAATCATCTCTTTTTCAAAGTAGGTAACCCCTTATATAAGAACATGTACATCAACAATGAATAATGGCCAAATGTTTTCTCCACCTTGCTCTTTGAAATCCCATGTAATCCTATATGAATCTCCTCTACTATATAAAATGCAAAATAAAAGATACTATCCACACCAAAAGAAGAGATCTGTGTCATCATATACATGAACTTTATTGGCATAATTTTTTTTCATCTTCAACAAAAATCCTACAAAAAGTCATGTATATATCTATGGTCATAGTAGTAAAAATTCCTTCTTAAAAGGCTCTTCAATTGAGGTTGTAACAAAGGTCAAATTTGCAATTGTGGCTAGGTGTTCTCTCAATGCACCTTGCCTGACCATGATCCCTTTTAGAAAAATGTTCTTTTTCCAAACCCTAAAAATAAATGGGTTCATGCTATTGTATGACTAGCTCTAAACCAAAAACCTCTTAGATTTCTTTAGCATTAATCCTTATCAGAGGTTCCCCATCTACTCTCCTTACTATACTATCTATGGGGTCATAATTTTGGGCAATGGTTGTAAGAAGTTTTGAATCCATGAAGATCCCATGGACTACTAATTTACCCAACTCAAAATTCCAAATATTTCCATGGAGGAAGAAAACTTCCTTTCTAAGAACCATTTCCTAAAAATTTGGAGTCCTAATTTTGAGGTAATAGCATCCTCAACACAATTCCCTTTATCATATAAACCATCTGTAATATTTATCCTAGGTTCATAGGGATTATATTTTTAATTTGAGTTGACTCATTTTTGGACTTAGTTAACTATTCCAAAAAATCATCATGTATATTCTTACGAGCATATTCTACTTTTTTGGAGAAACCCTTCTTTGGAGACATATTTGATGGTAATATAGAATACCAAAATGCTTTGAATTGCATGATAGATTAAGATACTTACTTGGCTCTCTGTCATCTTATTTCTCAATACCATAATAAATTTTGGATGTAGAAAATTCTTTTGCAATTCAACCAGGTGGGAACAATTATTCAATAGGTTCTTGGCTCACTAAAATTTAGAAATTCATTTGTGGGGAGAAGAATTTATGAAATCCTATAATATATCTCTAGTTTTACTTTGCATGGGGAGATTTAATTATCATAAATGGATCATAAGAAAAAAATAGGGTGGAATCACCTTCCAAATTTAAAAATAAGTCATTAATTTGTGAAAAATATGATGATTGAGGTATTAAAACTTTGATGACTAAGCTTCTTCCTTCCATGTTGGCAGTCAAACCAATTAAATCCATCTACACAAGCCTTTCTTTTCACTACTAGCACATTACACTGGACCTACTTGTGATTTTGGACATGTCTCATGCTCTCGCTATGTCACTAAGCATAAACATCAAGCAATTTCTCATGGCTACATAGAAACCATCATTGATGATGCCTTGATCTAAAGATAAACAATCTATGATAATTTTTTTTTAAATGTGATGGGTCCACATAACTTACCTTTGGTCACCATGTCACTAACATTAAAGTTCAAGAAAATTTTCATAGTGACAAGTTTTCTACCATCGATCTTGGAGAGATCTAATGGTACAAATTAGCAAGTACATTTCCTTGAGTATGGATCTATAGTATCACATTACATCACTTCATTTTGATATGATGACATGGCCATTAATGACATGTAATCTTTACAACACTCCTTTTAAGCTTCGACCCACTATATTCTCTTTTCACGAATAGTCACTATGTTACAATCAATAAAGTTCCTATAATTTCTAGTAGTGACAATGTGACCACCATTGATTTCAAGGAGATATGATGGCATATACAACTCATCTTGAAATCACTGTTGACTCACCAACTGGGCCCCACTTGTAACTATCCTTTGGTTTCCATGTCACTAGTAGTAGAACGTACAATATTTCTCATAGAGACAAGGTAACCATCGTCGATCTTGGAGAGATCTAAAGGTAAAGATTATTTTGCAAACTTTAGGAATTAATGCAACTCACCTTAAAAATATTCTTCGGAATATAAAGGGGAAACTAAAATGATTTCTCTGGCTAGAAAATAATATGAAGAGGCTATAAGAATTTGGTATAGCTCTAATACCATGTAAGAATTTTCCTTAGGGAAAAATTCACCAAAGACCAAGAAGCATAATAACTAGCACAAATAGACCAACTGTGTATGATCAGAATAAAAATATGGTATTCAATTGGTTGTAATTGATGTATAGTACACTAGAGGTGCCTGTATATAAAGGCCTCTAAGATGCATTTAGAATTTCTAGGAGTTAGCAATATGATAAGGCTCACAACTAAGCTCATGTCCACTAGGAGTGGGTTATCCTTCATTAAGCACAGGAGTTAGTGCGATGATGAGAGGATAGGCCTACAAAGGTGTGTCATGTAAATTTATGTTGTAGACACCATGCTCTTAATTAAGAGTGCAAAAAATTGTGTTGTCAACATGACAACTCATATGAGTATGCAAAATTCTAGGTGTCTAACCTACTAAATAATAAAATAATGCATTTATCCTAAGTAAACTTAAGTAAAGTGTAAATAATAATTATTTACACTAACACCCCCCTTAAGTGCAACTTAGGGGAATGTACTTAAGCTCACAAAATCTATGATGAAATGCATACTGGGTCCTAATTACTAGACCATGTTAGGTACCCAAGTACAAATGCAATGCTGAAATGCAATGAAATCTCTCTACAAATGGAGAAAGAGGGAAAATCTCATGGGAAAAACCCTCCTCCAAAAAGAGATTTATGTATAATAAATAAGGATGCATGTATGGATGGAGTAATAAAGACCCCCCCATTATGACATACATCAAACATATACAATAGATAATCCCTCCATGAAATCCCCACCTTAGAGAAGGATCTTGTAATAATGAGTCTCTGAAGATAGAAGAAAATCCAATGTTGACAAACAACATTTCTCCCTTTAGGAAGAAGATACACCAAATAGAGGTGCAAATATGCTTCACATTGTTGATAGGGGGATGGAAGAGGGATTTAGACATAATGTGTGGTGGATGTTGCCTCTAAAGGTTGCTCAAATGTTGACAAGTCCTTGATGAATGTAGATACCATGAACCAATCTAGTGGATGCCCAAAATAAGGTGGAAAACAAGGTATTGTGTCAATAAATGAAACTAAATCAAACTCCAAAGATGATGAAGCATTCAGATAGGAAAATGTAGGAAGAGAAGCAATGTCGGCTTGTGAAAGAAGGTCCTTGATGATTAAAGAAGTTGTACCATGAAAGCTGAATGTTATTCCTCCATGTAGGAAAAAATGGTGCCATAGGTGTAGTAGAGAACACTCCCCAACTAGTAGGAATAATCCTTCAGAAAATATGATGTCTGAGGAAACTAGAATACAATATCCAAAGACTGATATGACTCCTCATAAGTGAAAGAGTCCTTCTCCATCTATTGTAAATAAGTATCCACAATCATGTCAGTCTCAAAACACAACTCAAGTGGTTGAAGGTCAGAGTGATCCCTCACAATAAGTGAAGAAGGAATCTCCTCAACAAAGAGAAGATTGATGTCATCAATGATGTCTCCCACATCTTCAATGTGAGACTCCATGAACAACCATACAATGTCTAGAAAGAAGTCATACCATGAAGCTAAAGTAGGAAGACATGGCATATCTTGCTACACTAAATTGGGAGCATCTATGGCTAGAACTAGATCAGTGGTAGCAACATGAGCAATAGGATGTGGGATCTCATTTGGAGTTGGAGGTATCATAACTAGAGTGACTAAAGATAGAATTTCCTTTAGAAATGGAGGGACTCAAGGATCTTCATATGCTTCCCAAAGAGCCATCCAAATTTCATGAGGAAAACTTGACATACTAAGAGGAGCAAAAGTTTCCACAATCATACTTCGATACAGAAAGAAAAGAAGTGTAGAAAGATGTCTCCAAGTAGGATTACATGGTAATATCTTCAAGGAGAGATAAGAAAACATTTTTGGATGTTCTCTTAGATGATCAAGCATCAAAGTGCTCCATTTGGGATAGTTCCTCATTGTCAACTTTGATCTTAAACTAGATTGACATATGTGATAAGACTCCATGAGATTAACCAATGCATCCCCCAAAATACAAAAATAATCAATCAACTCCCCATAATGTATGATTTGGAGCTTTATAGGTAGTGCATTTACAATAGCCACTTGCTAATTTAGGCCTTAGTGGGCTTCTAATTGTGTTGTTTACAACCTCCTTTTATAGTTCAAATCTAGACCTTAACAATGTAGCTCATAAATAAAAAAATTTTCAAGCAAGACAATGCAAAGAAAAGAAATCTTTCTAAAATTGATATTTCTATCCACACAAGCCTATGATTTTATTGTAGATCTAGAAAGTAGATCAAAAATTAAGCACTTTCAAAAAAATGGAACCTGATTATGTGTCCAGATGAGCCCATACTAAGCATTTCAAGTTACAAAAATTAGGATTTGTGATTTGCAAAATAATTCAAGAATAGAGAGCTCAAACATCCTACATCAATGTGTAAATTATGAAATTCTAACCCAAAACAAAACAAAAAATTGCTAGAAAAAAAGAGTTTGTATGAGGGAGATATCGCTATTTTGAAATCACTTCTTTAATTATTTTTCTTGAATCGCCACCATCGCACCTCCAAAAATCAAATGACTCTAATTTTCACCTCAAATGTCCAATTTTGGTGAAAAAAATTGGGTTGGGGGGTTTTTTAACCTTTTGAATATGATGCCAATATTTGATTGGCACTAGCAAGCTCTAATCTTCACCTGTATAAAATCTCTCCTAATGGCCTAATGGCTAAAATTTTTCTAGAAAAACTACTTAGATCCAAAAAATAATGTAGAGAAATTGTAGAGACCAAAATAATAAAACATGCAGATTTGAAAATTAAATTTAGAGTGATCATACCAAATTTGCAAATTGGACCTTTGGGTGCTAGTTTGCAAACAAAATTTCCTCAAATTTGACTATAGCCCAATATAGGCAAATTTATAGTCAACTTTCATTGAATTGATGTTCTAAACACAATGTTGAGGTTTACTTTGGCTCTACATGCTCCCAATAATTGTAGATAATCTAGATCTACGTGAAGGTGTCCTTAGAGAGGTGAAGCAAGATCAGTCTCCAATGGCTATGAAATGATGCTCATATGGATTTGATACCATGTAAGAATTTTCCTTAGGGTAAAATTCATGCAAGACCAAGAAGCACAATAACTAGCACAAATAGACCAACAGAGTATGATCAAACTAACAATATGATATTCAATTGATTGTAATTGATGTATAGTACACTAGAGGTGCCTATATATAAAGGACTTTCAGATGCATCTAGAATGCTTAGGAGTTAGCAATATGATAAGCCTCACAACTAAGTACATGTCTACTAGGAATGGGTTATCCTCCATTAAGCATATGAGTTAGTGCAATGATGAGAGGATAGGCCTACAAAGGTGTGTCACGTAAATTTATGTTGTAGAAACCATGTGCTAAAATAGAGTTGCTTACTCCTGTGTTATCATTATAAAAGCTCATATGAGTATGCAAACTCCTAGATGTCTAACCTAATAAATAATAAAATAATGCATTTATCCTAAGTAAACTTAAGTAAAGTGTAAATAATAATTATTTACACTAGAAGAGGCATTTAATTTAAAAGTTTTTCTACGACAACACATTTCAAATTTAAATAGAAAATAGGGTTTTCTAGGGTTAAGAAAATTAAGAACATCAAACCCTAATTTTACAAAGAAAAACTAGAATATTCACTTCAACATATATTCAAAAAGGCACAAAGTGAAAATATGACCAACAGTTCCCTTCATTAACAATAGCTATGTTAATCTTCTCTATCTTTGTTTTCTAGGGTTGCCTTGTTTTACTTGCTGACTACTTGAAAATAGTGACTTTTATCTTTCTTCTTACCTTCTTGATCCTCTTCTTCCTCTTCATTACTAGAGTCTTCAATTGTTAAAATTGTCTTTTTCCTCTTTCCTGGTCTAGTAGTTTTCTACTTAACTCTTTTTAGACTTATGAGTCTCTACTAGCCTTTCAGATTTCCTCTTAGGTTCACTTGGTTGCTTAGCTAATACAAAAACATATGGGATGCTTTATTCTATAGGTATTTCTACAATGGATACCTTGGATGCTTGGCCAACTAATAGAGGTGTCACATACAACACATCTTATTCACTAGTTTATTACAGTTTGGAGATCATTTGTTTCACCCATTTAGACTCTTCTTTTGACATACTGGCCTCAAATAATACTTTCTTTATTATAGATGCGATCTTCTTATGAGATGCCTTTACTAATGGTGCCTGGTACACTAGATGGGTTATCTCTTTATATGTTCCAAATCTACACGATGCTTGATCAATATTATATTTCAACATTAAATCAATATAACTGATAGCTAATCATCACTCAATTCATAACCTAGGGGCTCAATAAATGTTTCTTAAGGTTATACTACTTCAATATATGTTAGGTTAGTGTTGACCATAAAATATATATCATTCTTAAATCTATCAACAATTACATGGCAATTTAGAATCATTCTAAAATGTCCTCATAGTCAAATTTTCATTGTCCAAGATTTTCTCTTTTGGATGCCTTCTGCACACATTTGTTAACTTATTCATAGTGCATCTTTCGTTGCTTGTAATATCAGTAACTAATAAAAATGGAAATCTTTTAAGTACATGAAAGAAAATATGATTAATCAAAGACTAGAATATAAATATACCATTCCTAGCTCTCTTAATCTTCTCTAAGTTATAAAGAAGTTGTATTCTAAGAATCTCACTTAGATTCACTTGTTGTTTCTCAACACATATCTTATAAGTTGGATAAATGAAGCCTACTGACAACTCATCATTCTTGGAACTTGCACATATATAATATTCAAAGATTTTTCTCAAGAATCTTACATCATGTTGTTTGATGGTGTTGATAAACATTGCTTTCCCATTGTAAACTTCCTAACTTTCAACCTTTTCCTTAACTAATTTCTCACCAATAGGTACACTACCTTGTTTACTAAGACCAGTGACTTCATGAATAAGGTCAGCAAATATGTTGACTATATTGTCTCCCATCCAAATCTTTTCATTATTAATTTTTTCTTAATATGATATGTGTCCATTCTTCTGTATCAAGTTCATGTTAAAAATGATATCTAAATAAGTCTAAGTCATTCAGATGCTCATATCTAGACTTAATAGTCATATCATGATTGAAAACAATTTCTATATCCTTGTTCATAAACTCACTTCCAATAGTTTCAAACTCATTGCATAGCTCTCTACATTTTCCAATAACACTATGTTGTTTAGAGTATTTGATAAGGCTTAATTAGGGTTTTCATCTAGGAGTTTCATATGAACAACCTTTAATTTGGATCTCTTGACATTTTCAACATTCAAAACGATTGACATATCCATGATTACATCAAATATAAATTTATCAAATAATTTCTATGTAGAGAACAATAAAATACCTTTTTTTTGGAGTAGGGTTTTGCATGAAATCAATTTTTCCAAATTTCTTTTGGGTGCTCTAAGCTTCTAAGATTATTTCAATTAGAAATAATCAAGTTCATACTCCTTTTATTCATTTGGAACTTGCATTATTTGCATACTTCACTCAATCAGAAAAGATGTTTATTTTGCTCTGAAATCAAATATCTGCTCAAGATCAATTTTCCAATCTTTGTATGTTATTTGAGGTTCACCATATCTTCCTTTCATCATGAAAATAGTCCACAAAACTTTGCTCCACAATATTGATATAGAAACATAGATTTTATTTTCTTTCATAGAGTGAACTTTCTCTATTATAACAATAACACATATTTCCTTCATAACTTGTTTCAGTAAGCTCCAAATTAGAAATGAGATTAACTAGAGCCCAAAATCATTAAGATACATCTTCTCTCAACCTCACTATTCATAGATTTATCTCTAAATGAAGTTTCCAATTTTGGTGCTATGAACAAGCTTAATTCAACTTGGTTGAATCAAACTCAATTACTGACTTCAATTTTCCTATATTAGAATCATCTAAATTTCCTTCTGAAATATATAATCCCCTTATAAATGCCTCATTAAGTTTTTCTAAAGTTCACTAACTATATTTGCTTGTTCTTCATTGTCTTTCTTAGTTCTATAGTTACTTTCATGATTCTTTCTGTCATTTCTGAAGTTCCTTCCATTTTTGCTTCTATTTTCGAAGTTTTTTTCATTGTTCATTTTGTCATTTCTAAAGTTTCTTCCATTATTTCTTATGTCTATTATATAGTAATTTGTTGCATGTTTGAAGTTGTTGCATAACTACCATATTGGGGTTTTGCTTCTAGGATTTTGTTAATCAATAGGTGCTCGACAATTTTGGGCTATGTGGCCAAAGTTGTTACACTTATAACATATGATCTACTTCCTTTCTTCATAAGGTCTACTTTCTCTTGATGTTCTTTCATTAGATCTTCTTCTATTTGTAGGGTTAGTATTTTTAGACATTCTACTATTTCTTCTATCATTATCATATTTAGGTTTCCTACAACCAATTACATTATGACCAATACCATGAAAATTATGATAGAAAAAAATCATAACATGATTAAATGATTTATTTGTACAATCTCTTTTCATATGACCTATCTCATTACTTGAAAAAAATTTACCTCTAAATTCATACTTGGATTCCTTAGGAGATTCCACTTTCTTAGGATCGTCCAATTTCTTAGTTATTTTTCTCTTGCCCAACTTCTTTGTATCTATTAGAAGATTAACTGGATTCAATCTTATCATCATATTTTTCTTTCTCTTTCAGATCTAATTTATTTTTAGCTTTCTTTGTAGACATGTTAAATAGATAACCAAGACTAGTCTTATCATAGGTAGGTCTTTGTATTGACATAGATTCATTAAGCTTTTCTTTGCTAGTGTAAAGCTTTTCAAGTTGTTTCTTGCACTGAGTTACTTCACCTTTCACAATAGTGTTGTACTTATGAAGTTCTTCATGATTTTCTTTCAATGTTTTAAATTTAGATGTCTTCTTCCCTCGACTCATTCTAAGATTTGAATTGTCAATCTTCAAATCAGATTCAATTTTGCTAGGATCATTCTTCAAACTCAAATTTAAATTGGTAATCTTCAATTCATACTTCAAGATCTTGTACTCTATTTTCAGTTTGGAATATTCATCATCACCAATAGATTTGGTAGATTTAGGCTTGGATTTGAGATGTTCAATCTTGTCCTTTAGTTGTCCAATGTATGCTTTGGAGTCTTCGTATCTATCCTTCAGCTTATCTCCTTCTTCAATAAGGAGATCAATTTGTTCAAGTTCCTCATCAAGGTTCTTCATCAACTTTTCCATATCCATAGGGATCTTACTCAAGTTTTTAAGCCTCTTGAGAGTAATTTTGCTCTTATACCAATTGTTAGAAATAGGGAATACTAAGAGGGGGGGGGGGGGGGGGGGGGGAGGGGGTGAATCAGTACTCTACAAACTTTTTTTTTCCAATTGGATATTATTGATTACTCTGAACCATGCATAATAAAGTAGACAAGTTATGTTTAACTAAAATAATAACCATGCATAAAGATAACTCATAACACCATATTTAGTTAACTAGCAAAACCTTGGCCAAGGGAAAACCCTTGTTGGGATGATACCCACTAGTTAATATATTGATATTTATGTTACTTGTTAGAGGATGGACCCTACTAGGAGTCAATGAAAAAATTTAGTATAGAGAGTCCCTGTTAGGAAATTACAACCTTGTTAGGAGTTGTAGTATAGTGGATGCATGAAGAGGTCACTACCAAAACATGTACTTCAAATTACAAGTAATTAGTCCTTAGTTATATAGATGTTGTATTCTCTTTCTTGATTGATTTGTGACTTCGGCTCAATCTTGGATCATGAAACTAGGTTATCAAAAACTTTCAATATAACACTTCATAGAAAGTTCAAATATTATTTATCACAATACAATTGCACACTTCATCTCGCAAGAAATCCTTTATATAAATATTGTGCATTTTAAAAAATTGCTGCTAGGTTGGCTAAGACCACAATATACTTTTCCAACTTAGAGTAAACATCTAGGATGTTGGCCCTAATTGGTCAAGTAATTAATTTTTAAACAAAATAATTCCTTTACCTTTAATCTGTTGTTTTGTTTCACTGGTAAATTATGAAAATCTCTTTTCCATATTGTTTGTACTAATGTCTAAGGTTATACACATCATCATCAACCTATATACTATGTCCATCTAACTTTGCTAGTCATAATATGACATTAGAAGTATTTCACATATAAAAAAATGTACTATTGTAAACCAATTTCATACTTAGACAATTTTTTGAGTACCAAAAGATAAGTATCTTTATTACCAATGTTTTCTACAAGTAAGTACATTATGTGTTTCCATTAATGACAAAAATTAAATCACTACATATAGCCAATTGTCAACAAGATTTTTAGTTCTTCCACCATCAATGGTTACATCATAGCACTTATCTTCACATCTACACCTTGTACAAAACAAGTTCCTTGTTTGATCAAGTTCATTCTCACCACTCAACAAGACTCTTCTGTTAACTATGACTTCTCCTCTTTTAGTATCTTCAAAATGTGATGATCTGGCATCTTCATCAACATGTTCAACTCTAGCCTAGCCTTGTGTTCTTTGATCTATCCTTCTTTGGTGTTGGGAACATTCAAATTCTCTATGCCCTTCTTCTCCATAGTGAAAACATTTCTCACGTAAGCCTCCTCTTCTAGATCCTTGTCCTCTGCCTCTTCCTCTCTAATCTCTATTATTGTGATCATGGAATCGATTGGAATTGTTTCCCCTCTAGTTCTAACTACCACTTCCAACCTCATCCTTTTTCTTCTAATCATCATTACAACCTCCACAAGATCATTTGCCAGATCTTTAACCACAACCTCTTTCACTATTCTTCTTGTAAAACTTCTTTCTTAGTTTCTCCTTAATTCTTAGATAAAATTAGTATGCCTCCTCAATATTGGTCATTTGAACCAGACCTAACTCATCCTAAATACTTGACCTTAACCCATTAAGATAACAAGCCACTTTCTTTGTATTAGCTTCTACATGGCTGGTTCTAATGAGAACTCGATAGAACTCTTTGGTATCCTCTTGAATTGATTTTCCTATTTGCTTCAACCCTTGCATTTTCTTCCATAAATCAAGCTCATAATCCATGGGAATGAATTTTTTCTTCAGTTTAGCTATCATCTGATCCCATTTGGTGATTTTTTCCCTTTCCCTTTCTATTTTTCTCCAACTAAACCTCCTACCACTAGATTCATCTCCCTTTAGTTTTTCTTTAGCAAACTTGACCCTATTAGGATCATCAATATCTTTATACTCAAAGTACTCCTCCAATTCATTGACCCAATTGATTAGCTCCTCTAGGTTAAGATTTCTTGAAAATGTGGGAACCTCAAACTTAGGTCTTTTCCAATCTTGGAGATAGCCCTAAAAAGTCTCTCTTCCTTTGGGTTTAGAATTGCCTATGCTTTGGTATTTTATTCTACTTCACCCTCATCCTTACTTTCATCTCTTATGGGAATATTTATTCCTTTGTGCATTTATTCTTCCAATGCTTGCATTTGTCATTAGAGGGCTCCAAAACCCTCAGGTGTAACACCTATAGCTTTTCTACCACACTCTCTTCATGGAGTCATTTTTGTGCTTCCATTAAAACCCTAGTGCAAACTACCTCTCAATTGGTGATCTTTCTATAGGTTTAACCCAAACCATGGTCTTGGTGTGAACTGCCTCATAGTTGGCAATCTGTCCACACACTCAAGAACTCTAGCTCTGATACCACTTAATAAAGGGTGCTCCCCTTAATACCATAAACCATAACAGAAACAAAGAAGCAATAGCAAATGCAAGAATAAAATATGGACTTCTTATTTGTGCCGCAAATGTAGAATTATCAAAATTCACAAGTATGATATGCTAACCCACATGGGCACCTTCATTACAATAACTTGTGAGACTAAGCTGTGAACTACCACCCAAAGCTATTCTAGACAATGTTCTAGTCTTTCTTAAATAGGTAGTTTTATGCTACCCAAGAAGGTTCTAGATGCTCAAATTTAATACCTAGAGCCAACAAACCCTAACAATACATATAGAGTTGGCTAAATACATCTTTAACAAATTATTTTAGATATTTTAAGTAGCCCAACTTTGGAAGGCTATAACTCTTGAAGCATTTCTCTATTTGGCTATTATAACAAATTTTCAAAAATTCTAGCTCCTAATCTATAGGCTTGAAACTGCGCAAGTGCCCTTTTATCAAGTTTTAGGACCTCATCCAAACACTCTAAGGCCTCCAATGGTGAACCTAAAGATTTTTCTACAATTTTTCTACCAAAAATCTACAATAACTTCTCTGATACTTAAGTTGGAGTAGTAAGATTTTTATGGTAACCTTATAACTATAAAATGAACCTTCATGTAGAAAATGAGAACATTCTAAGCTCATATGAAAAACTTACTAAAAATAGCAAGTTCCCACAAATAGTAACCACCCTGTCTACTAGTTCTTATTAAAATATAAAAGACTAAAAATAAAATATTTTTGGGTGATGCAAGATTGTTCTTACACCCAAGATTCTCCTGTATCACTCTAGCTTTGGTTTCCATACTTTCTTTCTTGTTAAAGTCCTTCCTTCTTCTGCTACTTTCTCAATTAGTCTCTCCTCAGATTCCTCAAAATTACTAATTTGTAATATCTTTCTTCTTTTCTTGGATCCACTGGTAGTTTGCTTGACCCTTTTCTTGGAGGTTTGGTTGACCCTTTTATGAGCTCAGACACACAACTCCTCCATGAGTTTGTCCAAATTTGATTGATTTGTAGTCATACATCTCACTTATGAGATTCTCCACAATTGTAAAAAATTTTATTTAATATTATGAATAAATTGAGTTCTTGATATTGTCAATTTAGGGGACAATACCAAAGGAAGAAATAATAGTATTGTAAACACATAATAAACAATATAAAGAACTCAATTTATTCATAATATTAAGTAAAATTTCATACAATTGTGGACAATCTCATAAGTGAGATGTATGCCTACAAATCAATCAAATTTGGATAAACTTGTGGAGGATTTGTGTTTCCATTGAGCTCATAAAAGTTGGGCTATCCCATGAATGAGATGTATGCCCATGAACTCTATAGGAGTTGCGCAGTACCATTGTTGAGATTTCTACCCATGAACTTTGTATATAAGATCTAATATAAACTGGCAATCTTAGCAATCAAGATGTATGTCCATATCCTTCTAAATTATTGAATTCAACTTGAGCCTCTTTATACATCTTCATGAAAGTTGAAAGGTCACTTTATCTACATCTTCATTAGAAATTGAATGGACAATTCCAAATTGAAAAGTCATTAGAATTAATAAAATTTCATTTAATATAATATGCATGTTCAATTCTAATCAAACATTGTGTTGCCAACTTCATATAACATTCATCACTTTCCCAACTAGTCATACCAGGGAACTACATAGTTGCATAGAGGAATATATGAGTTAACAAAGACTCAAATCTAAAGAATGCATTCTTGGTCTTCTTCAACTTTGCAATATTGTCCAATAGTTGTGTCTGACTATCTCACATAAGATTACTTTCCTTCTCTGTATTTCCATAACATATGTTGCATGGATAAATCTTGCTAGCATTGAGCTTACCCTAGAATTGTGGTTAAACTTGTACCCTAAGATCTTACTTAACATCTTAACTCATTTTTCATGAATCATGTCTACCTTCATGATTCTTCAATCAAACTGAGTATATAGGTTTGTCTTAACTATCTTCCTTACATTCCTATCATTCATAGGATTGCATCCCTCATTGCTTAGATCTATGACCTTGTGAATTAGATCATTGTCAATTTTAATTGGTACATCAACTATCAAAAATATCTCATCATAAACTATACTTTGGATAATCCTAGTCCACTCATGATCATCAAAATTCATGTTGAACATATACTTAATTAAATTCAAGTCATTTAGGTGTGCATACTCAAATTTAAGGGTTAGGTCATTATTAAAAATAACTCCTAAATCCTTACATATGCCTTCATTTCCAATGCTCTCAAATTTACAATGAATGTAGCTTTGAACATCTTCTACATGAAGCACATTCGACAGGATTTGGGAATATGATCCTAGCAAAAATTATATAAGAAAGAAAAATTGATGTTTCTTGAAGTTATACCTTAGTCTCTCACTTACATTATATATTATTTGACTTGCCATAATTCTTAGTTGTATACACTAAAAAGTTCAAATTTGAGCTCTATAAAATGCCATAAATGTCACGTTGTAGGGCTTCTACAATTTGTACCTCAAATGCCTTTCTTTACACTTGAATTCATTTTCAAATCTTTCTTAAATCACTCTAAACTATTTGCATGATCAAATGGTACTCAAAATCTTGCTCTCACTCCTTAAATCATTTCAAACCTTTCTTTGGATTAAATGTGCATCTGCTTCTACTTCAAAAAGTTGTCACTGCTTATGAGTAAACTTGTTTTCTTCCATATGGCTTACTGCCATCACACAAATGCTTGCGTACTTGACCATAGCTTACTCTCTATGTCCTCTACCTTTTTTTAACTACATAACTTCCAATTCTCTTTCCACCATCAATTCAAACCAACTTACTCTCTACCTCTACTAAAAATGATTAATTCAAATAGGATGGTTTATGAACAAATTTTTTACTCAATTTCTCATCAACTACATCAAAATACTATTCCTACAAAATTGTATAAGAATTTTCTAAATCCTTATGTTGATATTTATGTCAATTTTTCTATCAGTGACACAACACTTAGTCAAATGGTTACATTTCTACCAAGCTCTACAGTTGCTACCAAACTTATCATTCATCCTAAAGTGTTAACCAAGTATTTTAGTTTCTCCCAAGCCAAGTAGTCATAATGTAGTTCTCTTGAGCACTTGAGTTAGTTTATAGTTTTTTCCAAGCCACACAATGTTTACCAAGCTTCAAAGACTATGTACAGTGCAAACTAAGTGTAGCAGAGGCTACCAATCTATTCACTAGAAGTGAAGAAGATCATAGTGTTCACCAAGTTCTACTATGTCTACCAAGCTCAAAGTGTTAACAATGTGAATCTAGTGTTGACCAAGTCATGTAGTGTCAATTGAGTGAACTAGTAGCTATTGAGTTTCTCATTGTTCACTACATAACATATTTCTCATTGAGTAACATAGTGTTCACTGACTAACATAGTTTTCATTGAGTAACATAGTGTTGACCAAGTTTGAGCTACTTGGAAGTGATCAATATAGAATGAGCTTCAAATTCAACTAAGTGCCAAAATTTTGTGGAGCATTGAGAGTGTTTGTTGTGTATCGAAACATCATTGAGTTTGTCTTGTGATCCCAAATTACAATAGTTGGGCTAACTTTGTGAATTATAATGAGATTGGTATTGTGGTTGACTCTAGTAATTTGTTATTTGAATTAGTATATATGTAATGCATTGTATCATAACTAAACATGTGATTGAAGAAGATTATGAAGTTCATTAGTGTGAATTGAAGAAGGCTACAAGAAATATAAGGGACAACAAATATTTATCTATCATAGTTAGGTGATCATTTTCATACAAGGAATCTCATTTAGCAAGTCAGAGTTATATATCAAATATTAGCCACTAATTCATCCTAATAGGTACATTAGTCAAATCCTTTAATAGGGTAGACATAATAGTCTTTTGCTAAATCACTAAAATAAAAGCATACTTCATTGTATCTTTGTAAATCCTTTAACGAAGTGGATCTCACAGCCTTTATTGCTCCTAACAAGGTAGATCACCAAAAGTGGTTAATTGTAAGCCTTAATAGGTTAACTTTATACTACAATACTAAGGCTTGTGAGTATCATCCCCAACCTAGTTTTAATTTCTATTTGGAAGGTTTATAGCTTACCATATCTTGTGTCAAAGTGTTTTGAATCTTTTATTACTTTCATTCTTTTATGCATTCAATTAGATCAGAATATTATATGAAGGATTGATTTGTGAAGTAAGATAAAGTTTTATTGGTTCTTTATTCACCCCTCCCCTCTCAGTATTCTTACCTACCTTATATTTCCAACAATTGGTATTAGAGCTATAGGTTATCACATCAAAATTTTAATAGCTTGAGATAAGATCAGTGGCAATGGAGGTATATAGGCTAGATAAGGCTATTGAGAATAGAAAGTTGGATTAGGAATCAATCATTAGATAATTCAAGAAAGAAAAGGAGCAACTCTTGTTGGGTGATGCGACACGCTCCCCTGCCCACAGGTGGTTAATTATGTGGTGTTCCATGTTCACTAACAGTCATGGCTTTTGGTGCAACGGCAAGTGGGCCTTACAAGTGGTATTAGAGCTATGGTTTTATTATTGTAACCCTAGATTGAATCCATGGGAATGCATGAGAGGATAAAAGAAAAGGGCAAGATATATGAATGATTGCAGATCTGAGGGTTTTGGATTTGCTGTTATGATGGGATGTTAAAAGATTTGGGCATGGGAAATTGTTGGATAAAAAAGTTTTTCGGATGTCTTCATTTAAATGAGAGTTTTGGGGGGTAGCTTGCAAAAATGACCTCCTGGGTAAAAACAGACCTCACCATTGGATCCGGGTCAACATTTCCATAAATTTTGATCTATAATATGCCCTAGTTTGGCCATGTTTAGAGGAAATGAAAGAGTTTTTTGGTTTCAGCCCATGATGGCCGTCAAATTTAATCCCGTCGGAATTTTCGTCACTGAAAAAAAAAATAAAAAAAATGAAAAAATCGTACTGAAAATGGTAAAAAGACTGTCTTAGTAAAACGGCCATAACTTTCTCTCAGAATATCAGATTTCAGAGTTCTTACAGGCGTTGGAAAGCTAATTCAGAGCACTACAAGATGGTGTAGGTTTGGTTCTATGATTTTAAAATTTTGTTAGGTTTTCAGAGCCCTAAAGTTAGATGTTGTTTATTTTGAGCACGGATTAGGGCATAACTTGGGCATACGGAGTCGGATTTTGGACTTCGAGTAGTCAACGGAAAGCTCTTGGAGAGCTCTACACATTGGTTCAGATTTGGTGCAGGTTTGGCATGATTTATTTGGTGATATATTGATCTAAACAATTTATAGGTATATTTTGACTATGGTAACATTGTGAGTTTATGGCATTGGAAATTTAAGATTTGATGTCATTGTATACTCAAGTTTGGTCTCATGATGATATGGTTATCAGTGTTTGGTTTGGATATGCATGATGACTTGTTGGGTCTACAAGTTGTGCAGTGTTGTAAGCGGTCTATACTTACAGGTTGCATTTATAGCTTGATTATGGGTTGTCTTTGCCCATTGATCTTTCATTATTGATGCATATTCAGATTGGTGGCTTGGATTTGGGTTGTCTATGCCCTAAGTCACATGATTTTATCTTCATGTAGAAGGGATGAGATGTTGTTACCAGGGACAGTCATGGCAGAGGATTATGGTTGACTATGCTAACAGGTTGGACATACTTTGAGAGCCAGATGCTCGGTTCATGGATGTGATCATGGTGTCATGGATTTTGGCATGACATGATTGGTTATATAGGTACATCCTTGATGTTCATTAGCTTGAATTTCTGATATAGTTATGGTGGTATATCTTCTTGGTTGAGGATCATGGTTATTTAGTTTCTTTTGAGGAGCTCATGATGTGCACTTTGAGTTCCTTGATGGTTTGATGCCTTGGTTGATTCTCATGGTTAGAGGATGGTTTTTCATCATGATGTCATGGATAGCTTGGATACATGGTTTAGTGGGAGCTTGTGACAGTGATGGGGTGACAGTGCAGGATTAGTTCCTGGTTTGGTTTGGATCTTCATATAGGAGATGGATTTTATGATGCCATAGGTGACTTGGTACCACGATTGAGTGGGAGTTTTT
This sequence comes from Cupressus sempervirens, assembly GCA_028749045.1. Lineage (NCBI taxonomy): Eukaryota > Viridiplantae > Streptophyta > Pinopsida > Cupressales > Cupressaceae > Cupressus > Cupressus sempervirens. The sequence continues at coordinate 583,886,926 of CM053784.1, read as the reverse complement.
GGCATTGATATATTTATTGAGTGTTTGCAAATGTTAGAGGTTTGTCTTAGATCCTGTTGCTGCAGAAGCGTCTTTGACATTTGCATGGTGCACTTGTTATCTTCATGGTGTGTGAAGATGGTTAGATCTTGAGGACTCATGGAGTTCTTGGTTATCTTCATGGTGTTTGAAGATGGTTAGATCTTGAGGACTCATGGAGTTCTTGGTTATCTTCATGGTATGTGGAGATGGTTCTTCCTGGTATGTGGAGATGGTTTTCTTCATGGTGTGTGGAGATGGTTGCATCTTGAGGACTCACAGGGTTCTTGGCAAAGGTGTGGTTTATGCTTTTATTTGGCATGTTATCCTTGGTGTGAGGATGGTTTCATTATTATGTCATGGTATACTCTTGATACGCGTTTAGAGTTGTGACATGTTATGGTGTGTTCATATGGAGCATATTATCTCTTTAGTTGAGATGGTAAGATCATGGTGTCATGTTTATGTTCCTAAGGCCATGGTTGGAACTTTGACATTGATCTTGGTTTAGTTTCTTGGTATTGAGTACACTAATCATAAGCTGGATACTTCATGATATTGATATGTTGCATTTGGAGTTGGCATGGATTGATTGGTTACAGGTGCTCATGGATACTTAGAGATGGTGGTGACGCTGATTTCTCTTGGATTAGAGAAGTATTTGTTGGGACAGTTGATGGTTTCAGCAGGAAGTTCGAGGGGCAGTCACCTGATATGGACTTGAGAGGAGATTGTTCTTAGATGAGTCTTGGTTGGAGACTTGGGTATCTTGATGAGCATTCTCATTCCCCACTCTTGGTCTACTCGGCGGTTTGCTACTTGAGAGGTATAGCCCATTGTTTTCTCTCAGTTGCATTATATTTATGCTTGTCTTTCATGGATATGGATCTTGAGCTATGGTACATGAGTTAGTTCTGGAGGGTTCATTTGAGAGATGGTTTAGCATTGGTTATCTCATTGTGCATATGTTGTTATGCTGGTTGAGTTTTGGAGATGGTTTTATATTGGGCATTTTCATTTGATTAGGAATGGTTATTCCTTGGTTTAGGAATGGTTTTATTGAGTTTGATCTTCTTGTGAGAGGCTTACATCCATGATTAGCTATATGGTATGGTTTGGGTGTTGTTGAGGCTTCTTGTTGGGGTTTAATGGAGGAGATCATACTTGCACAATTTACATCTAGAGGTGTGTATAGAAGGACATGATACAGGTTATGATTTGCATGGTTTCTCTGGTCTTGGTTATCTTCCTGGATGTTGAGTTTTTCTTACATTGGATTTGAGATTGGTTGGAGATTGTGATCACTGGTTTGTGCTCATGTATTTCATGTGAGAGATGACATGGTTATTTCTTTCTCTTTCCTCTGTTGGTTGCGGAGAATTTGGGAGACTATTGGAGACTTGTTATGAGAATTGTTCTTGCAGAATATTAGATTATGTATTGTGGATGTCCTTGATACTACATGGATTCACTTCTTTGAGATGTGTTGAGTGGATTGGTTATAGATTTGACATTATCTTTTGTAGTGGGAGCTTCTTGGTATATATGTGGCAGGTATTGCTCTTGAGGCTTGTGATTGCAGGTTGCAGATTGGATATGTCAGTAATATGAGATTCACTTGTTATACCTTTGAGGTATGGATAGTTGGATGGGTTTGGCACTTGCTGTGGGTGCTATTTCAGCTATGAATATTTTGACAACTACAGATACATGTGATTACCTTTGGATCAGGTTTTTTGTGCTTGGAATTTTAGTTGGTACAGGATTTTATGATCTTCTAATGTGACAGGTTGGGTGGTTTTCTCTTTGGATGGCTTCTATGTATGTCTAGTGGAAGTGGCATAATAGGAGGTGAGATCATTCATGTTCGATATGCTGGATACTTTGATTTTGTTGCGGGTACAAGGATGGAGCACTTGGTGTATTTTGATCCATGATGGTGGATGTGCTGGGAGGGATTGTTCCCTTGTTCATTTATGTGGCTACGGATTGACCCTATGCAATGTATACAACAAGTGGGAGATTGTTGAGATAATGGGTGTTGCACACATTGCATAATATTGTTATTTTATTATTTTATTTTATTATGTGATGTTGTGCCTAGATGGACGTGCAACATGTAAAGATTCCCATGGAATATTTTTGATGAGTTGTTTTGTAACATTGTGATAATATTTGATGTAATTATTTAATATTGGGGAAAAGAATTAAATGCCCAATATTAAATGTGGGTTCAGTGGGTTAGGTAGCACATGGTTTTAGCACATGGTTTATGTAATACCACTTAGTGGTTTTGTGGGACTTGCTACTATATAAGCAGCCACAAGGGTAGTTGTTGTAGAGAGAGTGAGAGTGACAAAGAGAAGACAAAAGGCAAGAGTCAAGCGGGACAAGGCTTGACAGGTTAGCCAAGGGAGCATTTGTGAAGGTTGAAAGCATGGCATGGGATGTGTGGATTCATGCTTGTTCACATAGTTTGCTCGGTTGTGGCTATGGCCATGAAGGCTTCCATGGTTGTATGGCAATGGTATTTTTGCTGAATAATACATGATGATGGATGCTTTTGGAGGCTGGGTTTTTTCCCTCAATGAGGGTTTCCCAGGGTATATCTTGTGTCACATTTTATGGGTATGTTGTCTATTCTCTTGCATGTGGATTTTAATTCCGTGTTTATTTAAGATCTATTATGGGTTATGTGGAAACGGTTATATTCTTTATTGCCAAGTTTCCTTACAACTCTCTCAATCATTAAAAAGAAGGAAAGATCTTGTAGTACAAATAGGTGATACTATCTACATTGAAAGTAAAATTGAAGATATACGTCTAGAAACAAATTCAAACGAAGATGATGCAACGATCAAAGACCTAGTTGAGAAAAAATACTATCTTCAAGAAAAAGTTAAAAAATTGAAAAAGAGAGAAATGTATCCAATCATTCATATTATGTCAAGTCATGGAATAAAAAAAAGGCCAAAGAAGTGATAGAAGAAAATGAAAATGAAATTCAACAACTATCCCTTCGATAAGAAGACTTTATTGATCAACTCAGTGAGGCAAATCAAGAGTTTATCAATCTAAGGATAGAGGATGAAAGACTATAGAATGATATCAATGCTAAAAAGAAAACCAATGAAATAATGATGAAATATCAAGAAAGCATGAATCAATTGAATAAGAAAAGTTAGTATGGACACAAAGGCAAAGATGGATTAGGATATATAGAAGAAGGTGAATCATCTCAGGAAGGAGCTTAAAAGAACAAAAGGCCTACTTGCAATCAGTTTGTTAATATAGGTCATACATAAAACAAATGTTGGAGCAATGGTAAAGAAAATTTCAATGGAAAGTGTTATAGTTGCAACAAGCATGGTCATAGAGAAAGTGAATGCGCAAATAAACCTAATTTTGAAGGAAAGTGTCACAATTGCAAGAAATAAGGATGCAAATCTTCAGAGTGCAAAACCAAGAAGTGGAACCAAGAAAAAATAAATATGAAAGCAATATTTGGATGAGATTACAACACATGGTGTGGATGTCACTACTATGGTGAGTTTGGACACATTGGATAAAACTATATGAAACATCATATGAGGAAAAAATATACTACAAAGAGATGTTTTATTTTTATAGAACTTGGACATCTTGCTAAGAATTATTTGAACAGAAAAAATTGGAGATGAAAAGAAAGCCAAAGCTAACAATATTAGAAAACAAATAAGGTAGCAATGGGTACCAAAATCTCCAAAGAATGCAAGCCAAAATCATGAATTGAATGACACCTAAGTCAATGAGTTGGGTGGCACAACCATTTCAACTTAGTTCTCTATGGAGATTAGTGGAACTATGATTTAGAAGAAGTCATCTAACATTAGTTCCAAATAGAAAGAAGAATAATCCAATCAACATTCAAGATGTACAAGTATCATCAAATAATGATGGTAAATTCAAGACCTTATTAAGCTAGGTTGGGTTGCAAGACCTTACCAAGTGATGTTGGAATACACTAAAATACAGGATGCAAAATTTGAGTTGTTGGTGACTCTATCGAGATATGAATGTCTCTCGAGCATTAAAGAATAAATAGAGTGGAGGAAAGGCTATCACCAGGGGAGTATGAAGTATGAAGCATTAATGGTGATAGAAAAGAAGAAATTCATTAAAAGAAAGAACTTAATTGCACTATTTCACTGCAAATTTTAAGAGATATTTGTAAAGTGAGAATTCAGAGCCCTCAAACAATTTGAGTATTTTTTGTAGAATTTTTCTTGTATTTTTAGAAACCCTACTGAGCATGGCATCATCTAGCAGCAAAGTCAAGAAAGATTCTAAAATGTTAATATGAGGAGTCGAGTGCCAAGCACCTACATTTAAGTTAATTCTAGAGATCGTAGAGGCACTCGACCCAACTGGTTCTCAGTCTCAAATGCCACACAAGGTATTACTCATCCATGATATCCTTTCATTTTGCCACTATTCTATTCATGAACTTGGTACTCTAGAAATTAATGAGGCATTAAATGAATTATGTGTGGATGGTGTATTGAAGCCCAAACATTAACAACACATGGTGTAGATATCACTACTATGGTGATTTTGGACACATTGAAGAAAACTGTGTGAAACATCGTATGAGGAAAAGAGATACTACAAAGAGATGTTTTATTTGTATAGAACTTGGACATCTTGCTAAGAATTGTATGAACATAGAAAAAATTGGAGATGAAAAGAAAGCCAAAGCTAAAAATATCAAAAAATAAATAAGGTAGCAATGGGTACCAAAATCTCCAAAAAATGCAAGCCAAAATTATCAAGTGAATGACAACTAAGTTAATGAGTTTGGTGACACAATCATTTCAACTTAGTTCCCTATGGAGATTAGTAGAACTATGACTTAGAAGAATTCATCTAACATCAGTTCTAGATAGCAAGAAGAATGATCCAATTGACATTCAAGATGTACAAGTATCATCAAATAATGATGGTAAATTCAAGACCTTACTAAACTAGGTTGGGTCATAAGACCTTACCAACAAAGGTCGGGATACACTAAAACACTAGATGCAAACACTGAGTTGTTGGTGACTCTATTGAGATATGAATGTCTCCTAAGCATTAAAGAATAAATAGAGTGGAGGAAAGGCTATCACCAAGCACGTATGAAGTAGGAAGCATTAATGGTGATTGAAAAGAAGAAATTCATTAAAAGAAAGAACTCAATTACATTATTTCACTACAAATTTTAAGAGATATCTATAAAGAGAGAATTTAGAGGTCTCTAGTGATTTGAGTATTTTTTGTTGAAGATTTCTTGTATTTTTAGAAACCATACTGAGCATGGCATCATCTAGCAGAAAAGTCAAGGAAGGTTCTGAAATGTTAATCTAAGGAGTCGAGTGCCAAACATCTACATTTAAGTTATTTGGAGATTGTAGATACACTTGACCCAATTGGTTCTTAGTCTCAAATTCCACGCAAGGTATTACTCATCCACAATATCCTTTCATTTTACCACTATTCTATTCATGAACTTGGTACTCTAGAAATGAATGAGTCGTTCAATGAATTATGTGTGGGTGGTGTATTGAAGCCCAAACATTAACATTTGGAAATTAAGGGTTTCATACATATTTCACATATGCCAAGGGATTTAAAAGGGTTAGACTTATCCTAGAAGCTATGTTCATAATGAGAAATTATGGTTGGATCAACCCATTCAGTTAACGAAGAAAATGATTCGTAGAATCACTGGACTACCAATGTTAAACAAATACAAGATGACCATAACCCTAGGTTGGGTTGAATTGGCTAAGCAAAATCTTGCCAAGTGAGATAGAAGAGGCATGAAGTTGAGTGGCATAATAGACATGGAGATGAAGTTCAACATACATGTGATTGCTCACAAAATTTGCAGCTCTAGTCAGTTGAACATCATTTCATGTGAAGCTATTAATCTTGCATACAAGGTAGTAAAGAATAATCTATCCTTCAACCTTGCTGAGTTGTTGTTGAACCAATTCAATAAGAACATGGGGAGCATTAGAGTGTCAAAGAACAACCCATGTAAGCTCAGTCCCCTTTTGATATGTCTATTCTTCTTTGTTGAAAATTTTTTCCCTTCTGATGGTTCTATAGTATGGAGGAAGAGTGTTCTAGTTTTATATCAAATCAATGAATATATAGCAAAAATGGGTGAAATTTTGATAGCATCATAGATAATTATTTTGAAACATTCAAAGAAAAGATGCAAAATAGGTTTAGGATACCCAAGAATCTTGTCAAAGACTATGAGCAAGATATCTATTTCATGGTTGACTATGACAAAATTTATATTCAAGCAGTCAAACCTAGAGTGGCATGGGTTAAATTTCTAGACTATGAGGTTAACATTGATGACACTAAGGATATCGTCGAAGCTTTGTTGAATGAGCCTATGGATCCAAAAGCTACCTATTTTAGAATATATGATGAAGCAAAGGAAAGAATTGAGTTTGAGATCTAGCTACCTTAAGCAATGAACAAAGAAAGGAAGAGGATAGAACAGTTAATGAAAAACATAGAGCAAGAAAGTTCTCCTCTCAAGCTGATAGAAGGAAAAGGAGATGATGTACAAGATGATGATGAAGAGGATAAAGCAAAGGAATTTGAATCTAAGAGGGAAGAACCTCCCAATAAGATGGGGAAGGTCATTATAACTAGACCTACCAAATCCTCCCCTATTGTATTTACAAGAAGGGTAGCTAAATCCAAAAGGAAGTTGAAGTTAGGTGAAGATGAAGCCAAATAGATTATCTTCAATATATCTACAACTACACTCCAAGAAAGATTGAAGCAGATGGAAGAAGGAACTCACATGGCATGTTTTAAGTTTCTCAAGAATGAAACAAGGAATGAATAAGAAAAAAGGCAGATTGAGGATACTCTTGTGACTAGATTGGGAAAATGGAAGTACTCACTAGATGAGCTTTCACAACAAATTTCTAATGAAGTTATGAAGGTAGTAAAACCTAGATGGAAAAATGTAAAGAAGACTATCTAGGAAATCTTTGAAAAAACTTTGAAGCAACTCATGCCGAGTCTCAGTGAGCAGGAAGTGAAGGAATTCTCGAAGCAAAATGAGAAGAAGTTCACTCTCAAGTTAAACAGATTTATGATATTGCTTAAGGATATTGAATCTGTTGGTGTAAATAAGAATTTACTATTTACACTTACTTAAGTTTACTTAGGTTAATGCATTATTTAATTATTTTGCATTATCTTATTAGTGAGACACTTAGGAGTTTGTGCACTCTTGTGAGTTGTCTTGATGACATCACAGGGGTCCGCACCTCTTTTAAGCACATGTTGTCTACAACACATGAATCTTCTACACACATATGACACTTTGTCATTCTTATCCATTCATCTAGAATGTTGGATAAGGTGCTTAGTTGTCTTAGCTCTTGGTTGTTTCTAGAGACATTCTAGATGCTTCTTAAGAGGCCTTTATATACAGGTGCTCCTAGTGTTTTGAACATCACATTCTGAACAAAGCAATGTATTCAGACATACTCTGATTAATCAATCATATCCATTTATGGTCTACTGTGTGCTTGTGTTTGAGTTCTTAGTTCCTGGGTGAATTTTTTCCTTAGGAAAATTCTTACATGGTATCAGAGCAACTTGGAGACTTTCTCATCACATAGCCATTCGAGACCACATTTTCTTCATCACCTTAGCCCGAATTTGGAGTTCTGCAAAAATTGGGAGTGTCCAACATCAGATCTGACCTCACCATTGCATCCAGAATGCTAAATCGGTGAAAATTGGCTACAAAGTTGCCTACCCTAGGTCAAAGTCGATTGTGAGACAAATTCTTTTTGTAAATTGGCACTTGAAGGACTAATTTGCAAAATTGGTAGGATCTTTTTAGATCTGTACATTTAATTCTCAGATCTACTTTTTTTTCATCTGCATCTCTACTATTTTTTTTCAGATCTGCATTAATTTTTGAATTTTGTTTGGCCATACGGCCATAGGAGAGATTTTTTGCATGTGAAGATTGAATCTTTCTAGTGCAAATCTGATATTTGCGTCACATTTAGAAGGTCCAAAAACCTCCAGATTAGATTTTGTTTCATTCAAATCAGACATCTGAGGCAAAATTTGGAGTGATTTATTTTTCAGAGGCGCGGTGGCGATTCAGAAAAAATAATAGCAGCAACGATTTTCAAACAATGATATCTTCCTCATACAGAATCCTTTTTGCAAGAACTTTTTTTTGTTTTGGGGTAGGATTTTGTGATCTACACATTGGTGGAGGTGGTTTGAGATCTCTATTTTTGATTTTTTTTACAACTCTAAAATCTCAAATTTTGCCACTTAAAATGCTTGGTACGGGCTCATCTGGACTTCAAATAAGGTTTCATTTTTTTTGAAAGTGCATATTTTTTTTTCTACTTTCTAGATCTGTAATCACATTATAGGTTTTGTAGACAAAAATACTACTTTTAGAAATAGGCCCTAAATTGGCAAGTGGCTTTCAAGTGCCAACAATATCTTTTTTAGGGGGGTTCCTTGATTTTTTTGGAGGTTTCTTTGATTGGTCCATCATGGAAGAGTCAGATTTGATCTACTTGACACTAGATAACTATAAGGAATGGAGTCAATTTATGGTTAGATATCTCTTTCAGCATAATGTATTGCCATATGTGCCAGATCTTGAGTATACTGTTGATCAAGTTGACCTCCTTATTCCTACTCTTTATTGCTATATGGAGTATAAAGTTCTAAAAAAGACATTCAAAATTAATTCATCTGATCCATATGTTTTATGGATGTATCTTTGGGAGCATTATGGAGATCCAGCTATTCCTCTATTCCCAAAAGATCTTCTTCCTCCAATTATAGCTGACTCCTCTTTCGATGAGATCATGTTGGAAATGACTGAAGAGAAATAGAATTGGTAAAGAACGTTTCAATCATTTTTTTGTCATTGATGTCAAAATTTCCACTTGCAGGAATGATAATTGCTTTAGTGATCCAAATACTATCAATTGGCTGATTGACATGGAGGTGGCAATCAATAAGATGTAACTAGAGTACCTAGAGAAAGGTTGAAGTTATGATGTTGTAATGAAGTACAAGGATCAGCTATGCCATTGATAAAATAGTGTATGGATGACATACTCTAAGACACAGAGGATGGACACACTGAGACACATGATGTAAGGATTAACTTAGTTCTAGTCAATGCCAAATAGATTCTCAGTTGAAGCCAAGCAAGTTCAACTTAGTGTGTGCTGACTGATCTTTAGGTGCTGAGTGAATATCAAGTGGTGAGTAGTCTTAAGGTGCCGAGTGAATATCAAGTGCTGACCAGTCTTTAGGTGCTGAGTGAATATCAAGTGCCGAGCAGTCTTTAGGTGCTGAGTGAATATCAGGTGCCGAGCAAGATTCAAGTGCTGAGCAAGATACATGTGTCGAGCACCAGTAAATAACATTAAGAAGCTGAGTAGCACAAAAGGTTTCAAGCATCAACAAATCAATGATGTCAAGTTGCTGCATTATTTTGAAAAGTTGAAGATTCGCTAGATCTAAGCCGACATGGTAGCTATGTAGAATTTTGTGAACCAGATAGAAGATGAGAATGATGAGCTGGCCGCACAGAACACTATGTAAATTTTTTTTTGGTGAATGCTAATGGATTTATCATGAATTTTCTAGATAGAAATAAGATATGGGATAGATACATCGTATCCTTCCTAATCCATTGAAACCCTAAAGTTGGAAAGGGAGATTTGAGTGGGAACTCAAGAACAAAACTTCTATATAAGGAGTTATAGGTCAGAGATCAAGTGTGCATGCATGAGAGGGAGTTGATCATAAGTGTAATCATGTGAAGAATCCTAGAGGAGTAAGAACAAAGCATCAAGACTCTAAAATGATCGAGTGACCAAGGAGAGCATTGGCATAACAAGTGTCTGCACTACAAAGGAGGAAAGCGAAGCAAAGAAGAGAACTAAAGAAGTGACCTAAAATTTGCACAGTGAGGGTTGCAAATTTTTATCAGGTCAAAACCCTTCTAATGCTTTCTTACCATTGTATTAGATATTGAAACCCTATATTGCTAGGTTAGCTTAATAGCTAGGTGGATAAGCCTTAGGAAAAGAATAGAAGATCCCTAGGAGAAGGATAAAGATATCCTCAGGAGAAGGATAAAGAGATCCATAGGAGAAGGATAAGAGATCCTTAGGAGGAGGATAGGAGATCCTTAGAGAGGGATGAAAGAGTCTTTTAAGAAGGTGACTAAAAATCCCATGGACTTGGGTGAGCCTAACAACTCTATGTAAATCCTTTAATAGGGTGACATTCCAAGTTGAATGTTCTTAAATCCTTTAACAAGGTCACATTTAACAATGTGTTGTATCCTTTAACAGGGTAGGCCTTTAACAGGGCAGACCATTAGAAGTGGTTGAAATCAATTACACAGTTATTTTGTGGGTATCATCCCCACTCCAGTTTTACCTTCTTATTCTTGGAGGGTTTCTGGGTTATCAAATCCTTAGTTTTATGGTGTGATGCATATTTACTTTTCATGGTTGTTTAATGTTTAATTGCATGCATGATAATTTCAGTTATGTGCCATTAAGGATTTGTAGAAAAAGTTTTATTGGACATCATTTGGCCTTGGATAACTGATTCACCCCCCGCCCCCCCCCCCCCCCCCCCCCCCCAGTTATTCTAAATAATTCTAACAATTGGTATTCGAGCCGTCTGCTAACTTGTTTCAAGGTACTAGTAGTAGGAAGATCAAGATATCCAAGAGAGAAGTTCCCAAGCTAAACAAATACAACTTCATTGCATGGAAAAGTCTGATGAAGCTACACCTTGGATCAATAGGAAACTATGCATAGACCTTAATCACAGTTGATCATGTAGACCCTGCAGGACCCCTCACTACAGATGACATGAGCAAGAAGAAGGAGCACAATCAAGCAATGTTAGATATTGCTTCAGCACTAAGCTATGCTGAGTATGATGACATCAAAGGATGTGATACTTCACATCATATGTGGAATACATTATCAAGAATCTATCGAGGAGATGAAAATGTCAAGAGAGCCAAAAGAGAAAGCCTAAGAGGAAAATTCGATGATATGAAAATGGAAGAAAGAGAGAATGCTACTCAATATGGTGCAAGAATGAAGGAAGTAGTCAGTGCCATAAAAATTCTAGGAGGACAGTTAGCAGAAGAAACAGTATGCAAAAAATGCTTGAGAACTTTGCTTCCTATCTATGCTATAAGAGTATTAGCCATCCAAGAGCTAAGGTGTGTACCAGGAAACACAGTGACATTTGAAGGAATAATTGGAAGACTCACTACCTTTGAGCTATCCAACTTTGACAACTACAAGCTAGAAAATTTTGAATCTACATTTAAAGCTAAGATGTAAGTGAAAGACAATGATGAGGTGCAAACAAAGAAAAAGAATGGAAAAGAAAAGTATGCAGCCAGTGATAGCAGCATTGATGAAGATGATGTAGACCAATTGGAGGCATTACTAGAAAGAAGATTTCATAGAGGAAGAGGAAAATTCAAAGGTAAGCTACCAATCATTTGTTTCAATTGTAATGAAGTTGGTCACATTGCAGCCAGATACAGACAAAAGAAAAATTACAAGGATGGAGGAAACTTCAAGAACAAGAAAGAGGAAAACAAGGACTACAAAGGTAAAGGAAAAAGATGCTATATTGTTGAAGAAGACTAATGAAAATGATGATGAAGTAGTATATGTGGCTATGAAGGATGAATCAAATGAAGAAGAAGCAACTGCCTTGGTAACCTACATGAAAAAGAATGATAGATGGATCATAGACAGTGGATGCTCTCATCACATGACTTGAGATAAAAGTAAGTTCATTTCCTTTACTCAATATGAAGGAAATAGTGTTAGATTTGGTAACAATGCACCATGTCAGATCAAAGGGAAAGGTAGTATCAAGCTTAATGAAAAGATATCATGTGACAATGCATACTATGTTGAAGGCTTAAATTATAACTTGTTAAGTGTCTCATAGTTAGGCAACATAGGGTATAAGGTTGAATTTGAAAAAGGAGTTGCTAAGATTTATGATTCTCAAGGAAGACTATTAGGAAAAGGTGATTAGACTAAGAGTAATTTTTTTTACCTTGACATGGAAGATGCTTCTTGTCTTTTTTTTCAAACTGATGATGTATGGTTATGGCATAAGAGGCTATGTCATGTAAATTTTGACAATCTGATAAGCATCAGCAAAATGAAGAAAGTCAGAGGACTACCAAGGTTGAAGAAACATGATAACATCATGTGTAAACAATGCCAACTAAGGAAAATGACCAAGTCAACTTTCAAAAGCAAGACTTATACTTCTAATGAAGTATTAGAGCTAGTTCATACTAACTTGTGTGGTCCTATAGAAGTACAAAGCTACAAAGGTGATAGATACATAATGCTATTTGTAGATGACTATTCAAGGATGATGACAGTCATGTTCTTGAAACAAAAATTAGATGCATTCCAAATGTTCAAATGGTACTTGGACAAAGTTGAGAAAGAAATTGGAAAGAGCCTAAAATGTCTCAGATCTAATAGAGGAGGTGAATTCACATCAAGAGAATTTGAAGAGTTCTGCAATGAAAAAGGAATCAAAAGGTAGACATCAGCACCTAGAACTCCACCTCAGAATGGTATAGCAGAGAGAAGGAATAGATCATTTATTGACTATTCTTGGACCTTAATGATGGAGAAAAATGTTGCACTCAAGTATTGTAGAGAAGTTGTAAGTACTGCAGTCTACACACTCAATAGAGTTCAAGTCAAGAAAGGTACAAATACAACACCTTTTGAATTATGGTATGGGCATTCTCTTAATGTAAAACATTTCAAAATATTTGGATGCAAATGCTATATATATAAAGAATCTAGAAATGGAAAGGTTGATGCAAAGAGTGAGGAAGGCACATTTCTTGGTTATTCTACTAGAAGCAAAGCTTATAAGTGCTTGAATGGTAACACTAACAAAGTAGTAGAAAGCACAAATGTGAAATTTGATGAGCTTGAAAAAGTTCAAAGTAATGAAAACACAAAGAAAGCAAAGGAATACAAGACCTTTGTATACTTTTATGAAGGTATACCTAATGATGGTGAAGTTGCAACTCAGAATGATAATCAGCAACAGAATCCAGTATCTGCCAAGTCATAGATAGTAAATGCTAAATAATAGACACATTTAGAAGCTGAGCTACAAAACACAGAAAATGTTCATTCAGACTTTGAGAATAGCCAACATGAAGAAAATGGACAAATACCTGATGAAAATATGCATAAAGATTTAGATTCTGAAAGAGACAATATGCAAACAAGGAAAGAACCAGTATTGGTAAAGTATGTAAGAAGAAATCATCCTACAGATCAAATTATTGGAAACAAAGAGGCAAGACCAATGATGAGGAATAGACTTAGAAATGAAACATGTCTGCTTAGAAAAATGGAACCAAAAATATTAAGTGAAGCCATAATAGATGATGACTAGTATAATGCTATGAAAGAAGAAATAGAACAAATTGAGAAGAACAAGACATGGACCTTAGTCTCAAGATCAGCTGACAAGAATGTGATTGGAACCAAGTGGGTGTTCAGAAACAAATTAGATGAAAATGGTGAAATCGCAAGGAACAAGGCAAGGCTAGTTTGTAAAGGGTATGCACAAGAAGAAGGACTAGATTATGGAGAAACTTTTTCTCCAATTGCCAAAATGGAAGGAGTAAGGACCTTACTGGCATATGCAGCCTTCAAAGGATTTAAAGTTTATCAAATGGATATTAAGTCTACATTTCTGAATGGTATACTTGAAGAGGAACTCTACATAGAGTAACCAGAAGGTTTTTTTTGATGAAAAGAACAAAAATAAGGTATGTAAACTACATATAGCTCTATATGGACAAAAGCAAGCCCCTAGAGCTTGGTATGAGAGACTTCACAAGTATTTGGTGCAAACAGGATTTGAAGAAACTGATGATAACAACAACATGTACATCAAATTAGAAGAAGGTAAGGATATTCTTGTATTTGAAATATTTTTGGATGATATAGTTTTTGGAGGAAAGGAAGTACTGTGCAAAAGCTTTGTTGACAAAATGAAACATGAGTATGAAATGTCTATGTTTGAAAAAATCAAATTCTTTGTAGGATTGCAAGTACATCAACTAAAACATGGTATATTTGTGACACAATCAAAATAAATCAAGGAGATACTCAAGAAGTTGGATTGGAAGACTCCAAACTAGTCAGCACACCAATGGCAACTGGACATAAGCTATCTAAAAATGATGAATCAACTAAAGTTAATCAAACAATGTACAGATCCATGATTGGAAAACTAAAATATCTTGTACATAGTAGATCAGACATAGCACTAGCAGTTGGTATAGTGGCTAGATTCTCTACCAATCCTAGAGAAAATCATCTCATGGCAGTAAAAGGGATAGTGAGGTATCTCAAAGGAACTAATGATTTTGGCCTATATTACAAAAAGAATGAGAAGTTTGAGCTCAATGCATACATAGACACAGATTGGGGAGGAAACATTGATGACAAAAAAAGCACAAGTGGAGGAGCATTATTCTTAGGAAAAATGATAGTTACTTGGACTAGTAAGAAACAAACATGCACATCTCAGTCCACTATAGAAGTAGAATATGTGGCAAAAGCAATCAATTGCACAAACATTGTGTGGCTTAAACATCTATTGAAAGGAATGAAAGAAGAGGTAACCAAACTTGTGATATTGTATTGTGATAATACAAGTGCTATAAACATATCCAAGAATCCAATAATGCATGCAAAAATCAAGCATATTGCAATCAAGTTTCACTATGTCAGAGAATTGGTGGAAGACAAATAAGTAAAGATGTAATACATTCACACAAAGAAACAAATTGTAGATATCTTCACCAAACCATTGCCCAAGGATGCTTATGAATAGCTTAGAGGCAAGTGGGGGGTAATGCCCCTAATCCAAGCAATCTAAAGCAACATAGAAGTTGTCTTGCATCAACATGAATAGATCATTGAAATATTAGAAGTATGATGCAGAGGATGACAATAGAAGCATAAACTCTAGATCAGTCACAAGCATGGTGATAGAGGGAGAAAAACATGAAGATACAGAGCCTCTATTTAACATGTTAAAGATGCTACATCTTTGGCATTTATGTCAAAGAGGGAGATATAGGAGAAACTGATCAATACTAATCAATACAAAGTAAGAGAGAGATATATATGGAGATATATATAAAGGATCAAGAATACAAAGTAAGGATGCAACAGCTCAAAGGGAGAAGCAAAACAAAGGATTCAAATTTTGGTGGTAACTAAGTTGATTAGCTTAATCATTTAATAAGTTTGGTTTTCCATCAATGCCAAAGATGGAGATTGTTGGAAATGATTGAAGAGAAATGGAAATGGTAAAGAGCATTTCAATCATTGTTTTGTTATTGATGTCAAACTTGCTACTTGCAAGAATGACAATTGCTTTAGTGATCCAAATACTATCAATTGGTTGATTGACAAGGAGGTGGCAATCAATAAGATGTAACTAGAGTACCTAGAGAAAGGTTGAAGTTATGATGTTGTAATGAAGTACAAGGATCAGCTAAGCCATTGATGAAATAGTATATGGATGACATACTCTAAGACACAAAGGATGGACACACTAAGACATATGATGTAAGGATTAACTAAGTTCTAGTCAATGCTGAAAAGATTCTTAGTTGAAGTTGAACAAGTTCAACTTACTATGCACTAAGTGATCTTCAGGTGCCGAGTGAATATCAAGTGCCAAGTAGTCTTCAAGTGCTGAGTGAATATCAAGTGTCGAGTAGTCTTTAGGTGCTGAGTGAATATCAAGTGTCGAGCAATCTTTAGGTGTTGAGTGAATATCAAGTGCCAATAAAGATTCAGGTGCCAAGAAAGATTCAAGTGCCAAGCAAGATACATGTGTCAAGCACTAGTAAATAACATTAAGAAGCTAAGTAACATAGAAGGTGTTGAGCATTAGTAAATCAATGATGCCGAGTTGTTGCATTATTTTGAAAAGTCAAAGATTCACTAGATCTAAGCTAACATGGTAGTTATCTAGAATTTTGTGAACCAAATAGTAGATGAGAATGATGAGCTGGTGGCATAGAACACTATGTAAAAAAAAATTTTGGCGAATGCTAATGGATTTATTATGAAGTTTCTAGATAGAAACAAGATATGGGATAGATACATTGTATCCTACCTAATCCATTGAAACTATAAAGTTGGAAAGGCAGATTTGAGTGGAAACTAAGAATAGAACTTCTATATAAGGAGTTATAGGTCATTGATCAAGTGTGCATGCATGAGAGGGAGTTGGTCATAAGTGTAATCATGCAAAGAATCCTAGAGGAGTAAGAATAGAGCATCAAGACTTTGAAATGATCGAGTGACTAGGGAGAGCATTGGTATAACGAGTGGAAGAACTGAAGGAGACAGATCTTGAAGGGTGAACAAGCTATCTGCACTACAAAGTAGGAAAGCCAAGCAAAGAAGAGAACTAAAGAAGTGATATGAAATCTGCACAGTGAGGGTTTCAAATTTGTATTAGGCCAAAACCCTTCTAATACTTTCTTAACATTGTATTAGATATTGAAACCCTAAATTGCTAGGTTAGCTTAACAGCTAGGTGGATAAGCCTTAGGAAAAGAATAGAAGATCCCTAGTAGAAGGATAAAGAGATCCTCAGGAGAAGGATAAAGAGATCTTTAGGAGAAGGATAAGAGATCCTTACGAGGAGGATAGGAGATCCTTAGAGAAGGATGAAAGATTCTTTTGAGAAGTTGATTGAAAATCCCATGGACTTGGGTTAGCCTAATAGCTCTATGTAAATCCTTTAACAGGGTGACATTCCAAGTTAAATGTTCTTAAATCCTTTAACAAGGTCACATTTAACAATGTGATGTAGCCTTTAACAAGGTAGGACTTTAACAGGGCAGACCATTAGCAGTGGTTGAAATCAATTGTGTAGTTATTTTGTGGGTATCATCCCCACTCCAGTTTTACCTTCTTATTCTTGGAGGGTCTATGGGTTATCAAATCCTTAGTGTTATCGTGTGATGCATGTTTACTTTTCATGGTTTTTTAATGTTTAATTGCATGCATGATAATTTCAGTTATTTACGATTAAGGATTTGTAAAAAAAGTTTTATTGGATATCATTGGACCTTGGATAACTTATTCACCCTCCCTCTCAATTATTCTACATAATTCTAACAGATCACACCTCCACCTCTTGTTGCTCCTACTGATCCTATTTCTGCCATAGATGCTTCAGAATCAGTGCAGCAGGATACTTTATGTCTTCTTACTCTACCTTCATGCAAAGACTTCCTTTCAAACATTGCATAGTTGTTCATGGAGTCTCACATTAAAGATGTGGGAGATATTCTTGATCACATTCATCTTCTATTTGAGGTGGATACTTCATCCTTTGTCGCAGTGACAGATTCATGTACTTCAACACTGTAGGGTACTCATGGTCTTCCAGGTGATGATTTCTTGCTAGACATTTTAGTTCTATTCTTGGAGTCACACACAGTAGACATGGGAGACTTTTATGATGATTTCTTGCTTCTCTTTGCTGAGGAGTCTTCTATAGTTGTTGCAAGGGCCCACTCTAACCCTTAACTCCATGATCTACATGATCAATCCTTCCAGATTGGTGTGATTGTGAATTCTTATGTCTAGCATCTGCAGGAAGTCTCTTCATTAGTTGAGAAGTTAGTTGGTTTCCTGAAGAAGGTTCTACCACGCTCCTTGTTTGATATGCACTTCTTTTTAGTAGTTTTGGAGGAAGCCATCATCAGTATCAACATGGTGACTTTTGAACATGCTTTAGAGATACCAGCCATCATAGAGATCCTTTCTCTATACAGGGGACACATCTCATAGGTACCCTTGTCTTTGTTTCTTCCAAAGGGGAGGAACATCATATAGATGTCATGGATTAGCTTCTACATCAGAGCATTTCTCACTGATTGGCACACTACTTTTAAGCTGGGGGGGACTACCTCATCTCCTTCTTCTCTTTTTTTTGGGGGACTTTTTCCTCATAGGAGGTTTTGTCCTTCTCCATTCTTTCTTGTATATACATGGATTTATGTCATAATGGGGGGGATCTTGATTACTCCATCCATCCATGCATCCATATTTATCTCTCTTTTTGGGGATGGTTTTTCCCATGAGGCTTTCCCTCTTTCCCCACTTTATGAGAGATTGCATTTTCATTATGTACATGGGTACCTAATATGGCCTAGTAGCTGGGACCCATTATGCATCTTCATCCTAGTTTGTATGCTTAAGGACATTCCCCTAAGTTGCACTTAAGGGGGGGTGTTGGTGTAAATAAGTATTTACTATTTACACTTACTTAAGTTTACTTAGGTTAATGCATTATTTAATTATTTTGCATTATTTTATTTGTGAGACACTTATGAGTTTGTGCACTCTTTTGAGTTGTCTTGATGACATCACATGGATCTGCACCTCTTTTAAGCACATGTTGTCTACAACACATGAATCTTCTATACACATATGACAATTTTTTCATTCTTATCCATTCATCTAGAATGTTGGATAAGTTGCTTAGTTGTCTTATCTCCTAGTTTTTTCTAGAGACATTCTAGGTGCTTCCTAAGAGGCCTTTATATACA
This sequence comes from Cupressus sempervirens, assembly GCA_028749045.1. Lineage (NCBI taxonomy): Eukaryota > Viridiplantae > Streptophyta > Pinopsida > Cupressales > Cupressaceae > Cupressus > Cupressus sempervirens. The sequence goes on along the minus strand of CM053784.1, from coordinate 583,868,154 downwards.
AGCACTCCTAGTGTGTTGAACATCACATTTTAAATAGAGCAATGTATTCAGACATACTCTGATTAATTGATCATATCCATTTATGGTCTACTGTGTGCTTGTGTTTGAGTTCTTAGTTCCTAGGTGAATTTTTTCCTTAGGAAAATTCTTATATAATCAATAGTGAAGACAACTACTACTATATGGAAATATATCTATGGGTTGTACAAATCATAAAGGGTGCTCCCCTTAATACCATAAACCATAATAGAAACAAAGAAACAACAATAGATGCAAGAACAAAATATGTACTTCTTATTTGTGTCGTAAATGTAGAATTATGGAATTCACAAGTACAATATGCTAACACACATGGGTGACTTCATTATAGTAATCTGCAAGACTAAGCTATGAACTACCACCCAAAGCTATCTTAGACAATGTTCAGACCTTTCTTAAATAGGCAATTTTATGCTACCCAAGAAGGTTCTAGACATTGAAACTTCATACCTAGGGCCGACAGACCCTAACAATACATATAGAGTTGGCCAAATACATCTTTGACAAATTATTTGATATATTTTAGGTGGCCTAATTTTGAAAAGCCATAACTCACAAACTATTTCTTTGATTGGCAATTATAACCACATTTTGGAAATGCCAGCTCCTGATCTATAGACTTGAAATTGCACAAGCACCCTTTTGTCAAGTTTTTGGACCTCATCTGGGCACTTTAAGGTCTCTAATGGTGAGCCTGAAAATTTTTCTATAATTGTTTCCACTTAAAATCTACAATAACTTCTCTAATACTTAAGATGGAGCAATGAGATATTTACGGTAGGCTTATAAGTCTAAAATGAAACTTCAATTAGAAAATGAGAACATTCCAAGCTCATATGAATAACTTACTAAAAATTGCAAGTTTCCATAAATATTAACCACCCTATCTACTAGTGCTTATTAAAATAGAAAAGACTGAAAAAAAAAAAATTGTGTGATGTAAGATTCCTCTTACACCTAGGATGATCCTGCATCAACAAACCTAGTGACTTTGTTGTGCACATTGATGACAAAGACGGTGAAGATGAGGAAGAAGAAGTAGATATTAAAAGATGATGAGATAGATGGTGTCAATCTTGATAATGAGGAGGAAGAATAGGAAGCTATTGGGGGAATCCTTCTAAAGGTACAAAGCATTGAAGAAACAAATGCAAAGAAAATTGTAGTAGCAATCATGGCTTCATTTCCTCACTCTCTAAAAAAAGCCTTAGTGCAATCAGGCTCAGAGAAAGCTTCTACTAGGCTAGTTGTGGATACCACTACTACACCAAGCACCCAACCAAGCTTTGGATCTATTCTACTATGTTACATTGATAGAGGTAACCAACATTTCATCTGCCAAGCAACAAGTTCCTCCATCATCAGGCTTCACCGAGGAACAACAAGGTATTCTAGTTGTTAGTGTCATTTAAATATTTATTGCTATTCCATATATTCCTACAATTATTTCTATTCCAAGTGTATCCATAGCTAGTGCAATAATAGTGTTTCTATTTCAACCGAGCACTAAAATTTTTAATAAGGGTAAATAAATTGTTTTTACCATTCTAAAAGAAAAGGGTAAAGAAGAGGACCAAATTGATCTAGATGAGGACATTGTTGTTCCAAATTGGGATATCTCTCTCCTCACTCTTGATGAAATGGATACCTTGGGAGAACTATTAAAGAAGAAAGCTAAGAAATAGAATCTTATTGGAGAAGAAAAATCAAGTCCTTGAGGACATAAAGAGCATATTTGTTGATGCTCTAAGTATTGAGGTTGATAGTGCACAACCTATTCTTGATTAGCTAACTAAAATTATCCAAAAATTAAATTAAGATCTAAATGGATAGAAAAAACTACTACAAAGAGCTAAATGAGAGTTTGAAAATAGATTATTAGAGCAAGTTTCATAGAAATTTGCAATAGATCAAGTAGAGATATCTACTATTCTTGTTTCACTAGAAATATTTGTAAGTAATTTTTTTAGTATTTGTCAAATTGAGTGACATATCTATCTTCACAAAGGAGAACAAAGATAAATTATCCAAGATAGATGAAGATATGAAGGCAAGTGCACACCAGGTGTCACTTGACCCAAGTTATTGTTCTACATACTTCACAAAGAGGAGATCTTTGACAAATTTGTAGGTAGAATTATTAAGGGAAGAAGCTAGAACTAGGGCCACACTTGTAGAAATTTAGAGCATGATTCTTCCAAACATGGATGCATTGCAAAAAAACATTACACATGCAAAGACTCTCATCCATGACAACAACTTCTCCATAGATGATCATATGATGGAACTATCAGTAGAAGTTTAGATTGCCTTGCATGCAAGTAAGGTATTACAAGAGGATTGGGACAAGACTATAGTGCTAATTCTTAAGGTACATTTGTATTTCTTGTCACATTTTGGTATTAACATATAGATATTATACACCTTTGGCATTTATGTCAAAAAGTGGTAGAACATATTGTATATTGTATTATTTCATAAAGGTAGAGAAGATATTGACAAAGGGAGAAAATATTACTATACTCCAAATATATGTATATAGGAGATATATATATATATATATATATATATATATGGGGGAGTAGTATACTATTATGCAAATACATTTATAGATAAGAAAAAAGTATCTTTATAAAAGTGAAAATCGAGTTGAAGAGTCAGAATGATGATAAAGGAGTTTTTTTGACTTATAGTTTTGAATGTTCAAATTTTTGGTTTGATAAGTGTTTTTTTCACTAATGCTAAAGGGGGAGATTGTTCACATTTTGGTCATTTGTCTATCAGTGACTCAATACTTAGTCAAATGGTTAGATTTCTATCAAGCTCTAGAGTTTCTATTGAGCTTATCATTCATGCTACAGTGTTAACCAAGTATTTTAGTTGCTCTAGAGCCAAGTAGTTAGAACATAGTGTCCCCCAAGCACCTAAGTCAGTTTATAGTATTTTCCAAGCCACATAGTGGTTAATAAGCTTCAAAGACTATGTATAGTTCAAACTAAGAGTAGCAGAGGGTATTGAGCTATTCAACAAAAGTGAAGAAAATCGTAGTGTTAACCAAGCTCTAGTATGTTAACCTAGTTCTATTATATCTACTGAGCTCATAGTTTTAATAATGTGAATCTAGTGTTTTCTAAGACATGTAATGCCAATCGAGTGATTTAGTAGCTATTGAGTTTCTCAATGTTCACCAAGTTACACAGTGCTGACTAAGTTTGAGCTACTTGGAAGTGATCATTATGGATTGAGATTCAAGTTCAATTGAGTTCCAAAATTTGTCAAGCATTGGCAATATTTTTCATGTATTAGAACATCATCAAGTTTGTCTTCAAAACCTAAGTTACAACAATTGGGCCAACTTTATGAATTATGATGAAATTGGTATTGTAGCCAACTCCAATAAGTTGTTATTTGGATTGGTATGTATGTAATGTATTGTATCATATCCAAACATGTAATTAAAGAAGATTATGAAGTAAATGATTGTGAATTGAACAATTCTACAAGGTGATTGCTCCTAATAGGGAAGATTACCAAAACTAGTCAATTGTAAGCCTTAATAGGTTAACTTTATACTGCAATGCTAAAGCTTGTGGGTGTCATCCCCACCCTAGTTTTAATTTCTATTTGGAAGGTTTCTAGGTTACCATATCTTATTTCAAGGTGTTATGAATTTTTTATTGCTTACATAATTTCATGCATGCAATTAGATCATAATATTACATGAAGGATTAAATGGTGAAGTAAGATAAAGTTTTATTGGTTCCTGATTCACCCCTCCCCTTTTAGTAACCTTTCTTACCTTATATTTCCAACACCTTATCTTTGATAAATACTTCTTTGGATTCATCAACATGTTCTTTTACTACTTCTTTTTGACTATTATCATTGTTGTTGTCATTCCTTTTGTCATTAATGTTATTGTTCCTTTATAACTGGGATTCATGTTGAAGTTCCTTCTGTCCATTCTACAAAATCTTTCTATGTCCAAATTTATTACATAACTGACATATAGGTTCATATCTTCTTTGATTAGTTCCATTCTTATTTTTAGGCTCTCTAACATTCCTTGCAATATGTCCATTATTATTAAACTTGTAACATATAAATTATTTCCTTTCACCATTAGATTTGCTTTGTGATATTCCTCTTTCATTACCAATAGGGTTAGTATTCCTAAAAATTCTACTATTTGCATTATTACTATCAAACTTAGGTTTCTTACAATCTACTTCTTTATGTCCATAACTATGACAATTATAACAATAAAAATTACAAATAGGTTTGAAATACTTAGTTGTGTAATCTCTTTTCATATGACCAACTTCATTGCATATGAAACATCCACCTCTTAATTCATGTCTAACTTCCTTGGGTGGTTCATCTTGCTTAGGTTTATCTATTTTCTCTACTTCCTTTGGTTCATCATGTCTCATAGACAAATCAACTAATTCATTCCCTTTATATACTTCTATAGTAGTTCTTGACCCAATCTTACTCAGATCAAATTCTTTAGGGGACTCAACAACTAGATCTAGTTCTTTTCTAATTTCAAATTTCTTTGCTAAATTTTCTCTAATAAGATATCCAAGACCTCTGTTGTCATATCAAGGTCTCTGGTGAAATATTTTTTTCTTAATTTTTGACTGCTAGAATAATTATTTTCTAACTATTGCTTAGCTTATTCAATTCTCCTTTCACAATGATATTGTACTTTTCTAATTCTACGTGCTCTATCTTAATAGAATCTAATTTAGATGTTACTTGACTCAACTAGGATCTAAGGTATGCATTATTAGATTTTAGATTAGGTTTCTTACTATTATCTTTCTTAAGACTCAACTTAAGTTCAATAATTTTCAACTCATGTTTCAAAATATCATTTTCTTTCTTGAGAACTCCTACTTCATTATTGCTACTAATATGCACATTTAACTCCTTACCATATTTTAGATTATCAACCTTGGCTTTAAGTTTACTAATGTAGACTTTCACATCCTCATACTTATCTTTCAAGTTGTCTCTTTCTTCTATGAGAAGATCAATTTCTTCAAGAGCTTCTTCAAGGTTTCTCTTCAACTATTCCATATCTATAGGGATATTACTCAAGTTGTTAAGCATCTTCTGAGTAGCTATTCTTTGATACCAATTATTAGAAATAGATAATATTGAAGGGGAGGGGGGGTGAATTAGTGTTCTATAAAATTTTGGCCAAACTAAATTTTCTAATTACTTTATAAATTCCATATGAAAGTAAACCAAAAATTTTGAATAGTAACTATAACCATGCAAAAAGAGAATACATAAAACCATTATTTGTTAACTAGGGAAACCTTGGGAAAGGGAAAACCTTAGTGGGGGTGCTACCCACAAGATGATCCACTAAAAAAAAGAGTCATGTTAAGGATATTGACCCTATTAGGAGTCTATGAAATACATATAGTGTCTTGAGTCCTTGTTAGAGGACTAGCCCCTATTAAAAGTCTCAACCCTATTAGGAGTTGGTAGATCAATTATAATGTATGAAAGAAGAGTGCACTTCCATGACATGCAATTATACAATTAATTTTCTCCACAAGAGTAGGTATACATATAATACTATCTTACTATTGTATCTTGAACTTTCTCTAATCATATATCGAATTTCACATCACATAACACATGCATATCATATAAGATTTATTCACAATAGTATGCATTATATATGCACTTCATATTATGTATGCAAGATAAAATCTTTACTTATATCTCAAAAATTAATAAAAATCTACTTAGTCAGCCTTAGGTGCTTTTACATGCTTGATTGAATATAAAACTAATTTAGGTTAAACATTTAGGATGTTGGCCCATCATGGCTTAGTAATTATTTTGTGACCAAAATAATTCTTTAAGTTGTACAATCCAATTATTTGATATGCCCTATTATGTGTTGTTAAATACCAAAACTAGTAAATCAACTGTAACTTGTACCATATTGTCCATACAGATCTACACACTAACATACCTAATCACCATGTTGTCATCTATTGATCCTTAACTACCCATGTCCTAACTTGATGTTGGACATTTGTGCATGTTGTATCTGTGTCTATATTGCTACAATATATCTAATAGTAAGACAATTTTCTATTTGTGATTGCATAAATAAAATACTAAATAGACATTTCCATAATTGATAATACATCAAACATCTATCTAGCCATATTTCCAACAACACCTTGTTGGTGAGATAGTTTCTACTTGAGTAGAGTGTCATATTAAGATGATTGATGAAGAGGGTTTGAAAAGAAGAGATAACAAGAGTAGTGCAAAAGTTGATTTATGTAGAACTAAAATGGACATTTGATTAGCTGGACTTTAACAAGATAATGTGTTTTTTAATTATAATAGTAAGTGGAGAAGATAGTTTAGTTAAATCCTAGAAGAGATGATTAGTGAAGGACCAAATACATAGTATAAAGAGATCTTGAAAGTAGAAGATTAAGGGACTTATTGTTGAAGCTAAGTTGTGCTATTGTCAATTGATTGAATAGTAGAAGATGAGAAAATTTAGTGTTAACCAAGCACCAATAAAGAATAAGTATCAAAAAAGTTGGACCGAGTAAAGTTAGCATAACTTGAGAAAGACAGATAGTGTAGACCAAGTTATCTAGTGATGAGTGAGCTAGAAGAACATTGTTTTGGCCAAGTGTTAGTATTTGTTATTTTGTGAAGGAATTAAGATTCCTAGCTAACATAGGTAAATTTTTGGATTGGTCAAAGAGAGTAAAGGATAAGTATTGATGAGCTAGAGAATTTAATACAAGAGAAACTATGTTTGATCATTTTTATGCATGAATTTAAAGAGAATTTTTGAGAATTTTATAGAACAAAAAAAATGAATGACATGGCACGCAAATTCATTGCATTTGTTTAATATGATCATAACCCTAAGAACAAAAATGATGTTTAAGTAGAAAAGATCAAAGTTACCTATTTAAGGAGGCTCAAGGATTAACCTAATGAGGTTAGTAGTTACTAATTTTGTTGACTGGTGAACTTGAACAGAAGGATATGAAGAAGGACAAGATTAGAGGCTAAGAGTTATTGCTTGAAGGATTTTCCAAGCAAATCAAAGACACTAATGGAGACCTGAATGAAGTTTAGTTAGTGAGTTAGCAGATGAGCTACATTGTGATCTATATTTGCAAAGTGAGTTATATTTATCAAATCAACCAACTTTTAGTTTTAAACCATTGTATTAAATAAAATCCTTTGGTCAAGGTTGGCCTAACAGTCATTTGTAAATCCTTTAATCAAGGTGACATTCTAATGGAATGTTCTAAAGTCCTCTAACAAGGTCACTCCAAATAGGGTGATTAAATCCTTTAAAGGGGACACATCTAAAAATGTGTATTGTAAACTTTAACAGGGTTGGCTCCTAATAATGCTCACTTAATAAGAGTAAAAAATTGGTGACATCTTATTGGCAGTTTTTCCTTAATTGGGTTTCCATGTTAAATCCTAGTGTCTTACTTTCCTAGATGTTATCTGAGATGTTTGACTATTTAAAGATTTAAATTGTAAAAGTTAGTTATTATTGTGATAGTGAACTACAAGTTTATGTTATTGATAAGTTACTATAAAGTTTGAGATACGTAATGATTAGATCTAAGTTTTTTAGATTATAAAAGTTTATTTGGTATGACTAGAGCTAAGGATAACTAATTCACACCCCCCTCCCGTATTATTTATTCTAAATCATTCTAACAATTGGTTTTAGAGCTTTCAATTCTTGTAAGGAAAATTTTTAAGGGACTTAAAACTAAAGATCAAGATGTATAGGATGGACATAGCCAAGTTGAACAAGGAGAACTTCCTTGCATACAAAATTTTAATGAACTAGACATTGCTAGAGTTAAAGATTTGACAATATATTACTTGGACAACGAATACATAATAGTACCTACACAAGTGATAGTCCAAAAAATAAAAGAGAAAGAAAAGAACAACCATGTAATGTTGGAGATTGTATCTGCCATAAGCTATTCAAAATTTGATGATATAAAGGAATGCAACACTGCAAAGAAAATATGGAAAAAATTGGCAAAGATCCATGGAGTACATACAAATGTACTAATAGCCAAATAAGAAATATTGAGATTAAATTTTGATAAAATGTAGATGGTAGAAGGTGAGTGCATTTATCCAAATGTTGGAATAATCAAAGAAGTTGTGAACTCTATCAAAGGAGTTTATGGAAAGATCAATGATGGGAGTATGATCAAAAAGGTATTGAGAACCTTACTTCCTATTTATGCTATTAGAGTGTTTACAATACAAGAATTGAGATGTAATCTTGGTAATGATTTAACCTTGGATATTCTAGTTGGTGGGCAAACTATTTTGAACTTCCAAATTTTGATAATTTTACTACTCGTGTAATTGAATTTTCTTTCAAGTCATAATTGGTTTTACATAAATCTAAGAAAAATAAATGAAAGTATTAGAGAGAATGAATCTTCTAATGGTGATCTTGAGGATCTTGAAGCATTAATGGCCAGGAGACTATTAAGAGGCAAAGGAAAATTCTAAGGTAAACTTCCTATAATCTATTTTTCATGCAATAAAGTTGAGCATGTTGCTACAAGATATCTTGAAAGGGATAACAAGGATAAAAGGAAAGATAGAAAGTTCAAAAGAAGAAGAGATAGAAAAGATAACAAAGGATAAAAATGCTACAAAGGAAAAGGTAAGAAGTCTTGTTACATTGCTAAATAAGAGATCGATGATGATTTTGATAGTCAATATAAAGAAGTTGTTTATGTTGCTATGAACAATGATTCTAATGAAGATAAGAAAACTATACATATTTCATGTGTTAGTAAAGGTGATAGGTGGATAATTGATAGTGGTTGATCGCATCACATGATTGGTGATAAAACTACGTTTGAAACTTTATAAAGGAGGTAGTGCTAAGTTTAGTAATGATGGAACATGTCTTATGAAAGGTAAATGATCAAGAATGTTGACTGCTAATATTAGATGTGATCATGACACAAGGAGGGTAAGAAAATAACTAGGGCCAAGGGCACATCCAACTATCTAAAACACCTTGTAGAGTAAAGACAATGGAAGAAAACAATAGAGAAAAAAACCAAGGAGAGAGGGAAAAAAATACTTTATTGATTCATCAAATAATCAACATACATGCCCAGCTGTAATATCTTCTAGATTATGACCAAATACAAAAATACAACTCCTAGATTACAAATCCAGCATTAAATTCACACTTCTAGAAACATATGCATTTGCTTTCCAAAATTCTCTAAGTCCCACTTCTCCCTTTTTTTAACCTAAGCATAAGTAGCCTTTTTATAATTTCCAAAATGGTTTACAAAATATTGTAGAACAAACCAAATTAAATATGAAAGTTGGCTCCAACTAAGAACCCAAAACATAGACAACTCAATCAATGATGAAACACTCAGCCAATGCTAGATAGCCCAACACACATTGGATAACTTGGTATATGAAGGATAACTTAGCACACACTATATAACTTAGAAGCAACTAGAAACTAAAATCTTGGTAGCAACTGGAAATTGGAACTCAACAACAACTAGCACTTAGTAGTGATTGACACTTGGTAGAAACTAGAAATTAGAAACTCAGTAACAATTGGAAACTAGAACTCAGTAGCAATTAGCACTTGGTAGTAACTGGAAATTAGAACTCGGTAACAACTGGCACTTGGTAGTAACTAGAACTTGATAGCAACTAGAAACTTAGGACTCAGAGATAACTGGTAGGATGAACAAAAGTGCAGGATTATAAGGAAACCTAGGATGCTCCTGCATCAGACAACTAGGGTTGAAAGAAATGATTCTCCTGAATCATGCAAGTGTCACAACCTGAGCTGAATCCAACTCAAATTTGGAAATCCATGTAGCATCTTCCATTGGTTTATTCTTTCACTTAACCAACTACTCATAGTAATATTTTCCTCTTGTGCTTTTACTAACTCTCTAATCCAATATTTTTTCAACTTCTTCAATCAACTTCTTAGGATAATCATCTGATACAACAACTTCATCATCTAACTCATGATACTTATACAAATTAGCAACATCAAATATAGGAGATATATCCATGTCATCAAGGAACTCAACTTCATAAGCATTTCCACTGTCAAACTTCTTCAAGATTTTACAAGGTCCATACTTCTTCATTTTTAGCTTACTATATGTTGCAACATGAAATCTCCCTTTCTTCAAATGGACCATCACCTAATCACCAACTTCAAAAATATGATGTCTTCTAGACTTATCCAAATTCTCCTTATACTTTTGATTACTTTATTCCAACCTCAACTTTACTTCCTTATGCAAAGACTCCATGAAATCAGAAAATTCTTCCCGTACAACACTTCTCTTTTCTTCACTAGTGACATCCCTCCAATCTAATACTCCTCTAGGCTATATTCTCATAACAATCTCAAAAGGTATTTTTCTTGTACTCCTATTTAGATAATTATTATATGTAAACTTAGCTTGTGCCAATACCATCTCCCAATTACTTGGCTTATATCCAACTAAATACCTTAGTAAATTACCCAAGCTTCTATTCACAACCTCTATCTATCCATCTATCTATGGATGGAATGTAGAAATAAAATTCAACTTATTACCCATCTTCTTCCACAAAGTTTTCCAAAAATAACCAACATACTTACTATCTCTGTTAGAAATAATACTTCTTAGTAATCCATGCAATGCCACAATATCTTTGAAGAAAAGTTCAACAACATGCTCACCATCTGATGTCTTCTTGCAAGGTATGAAATGAGCCATCTTAACAAATCTATCCACAACAAAAAGTATAGAATCATACCCCTTCACTATTTTAGGTAATCCATGAACAAAATCCATATTGATTTAACTCCAAGGTTTATTAGGAATAGTAATAGGTGTATACAAACTAGTATTTTGACTTACTCCTTTTGTAACTTGAAAAATTCTACAACTCTTAACAAATTTCTAAACATCCTTATACATTTGTGGTCAATAATACTTCCTTTTTAGAAAACTCAATGTCTTATCAATTCCAAAATGTCTATCCAATCCACCACTATGCTTTTCCTTAATCAAATTCAACCTCATAACACTTCTAGGGATACACAATTGAATATCTTTAAACAATATACCTTCCTTGAATAAAATACTCATCATACTTACTTAGGTGATCTATTAGATTTGGTCTCTACACTCTCTCCATGCCTTAGAAAAAATAGGATTAGTATCATACAACTCTTTCATGTCATCAAAACCAAGAACTTCAACCTTCATCTTTGTCAATAAAGAATGTCTTCTACTCAATGCATCAACAACTCAATTAGTAACTCTACTCTTATGCTTAATCAAAAATGTGAAACTCTACAAATACTCAATCCCCTTCATATGTCTCTAATTCAATTTATGTTGACTTATAAAGTACTGTAAATCTTTATGACCACTATACAACATAAATTCCTTAGGAATATAATAATGTCTCCACTTCTTCAAGGATTGAACAATAGCATAACACTCTTGATCATACATAAAATATTTCCTTTTAGGATCATTCAACTTTTTCCTAAAGAAAGAAATGGTTTTACCTTCTTGACTCAATACAGCTCCTATTGCACTATCGCTTGCATCACATTCAACTTGAAATACATTATTAAAATTAGGTAAAGCCAATACAAGTAATTCAACAATGTTTTGTTTCAAAGTCTCAATATTGTTATCAGCTTCATGTGTCAACTTGAATTCCTTTTTGTCTCCTCCCATTGTTTCAATAATAGCATTACAAATGGAATTGAATTTCCTTATAAACTTTCTATAAAAACTAGCCAAACCAAGAAATGATCTTACCTCAACTAGATTCTTAAGTGTAGGCCATTCCAAAATTTCTTTAATCTTCTTAGGATCCATTCTCAAACCATTAGCTAAAATCACAAATCCCAAATACACAATCTCTTCTTACATAAAAGAATACTTTTTCAAATTAATCAACTTATTGATACTCTATCAATCTCTGCAATACTTGTCTAACATGCTCAAGATGTTCTTCCTTAGTATTACTAAATATCATCCAAATAAAAAATCACAAATATATTCAAAAATCTTTTCAGAATTTCATTCATTAACCTCATGAAAGTACTATGTGCATTAGTCAAACCAAAAGACATAACCAACCATTCATACAAACCATCTTTTTTCTTGAAAGCAGTCTTCCATTCATCACCTTTTCTAATTCTAATCTAATGATAACCACTCTTCAAATGAATATTTGTAAAATATGCTGCTTCAGTCAGACAATCCATTATGTCATCCATCCTTGGCATAGAAAACATATATTTCAGTGTGATCTTCTTAAAAGCTATGGAATCAGTACACATTCTCCATTCTCCATTATTCTTACATGCTAATACAATAGGTACAACACATGGACTCAAACTTTCTCTAATCAAACATTTCTACAAAGACTCATACAAATAACTATTAAATTATTTATTATCTACAAATTTCAATCTATATGGTGCTTTATTCAAAAAACTAACTCTAGGAATCAGATGCATACAATGACTTATACCTCTTATTGGTGGTAAACCATTAGGTATATCTTTTGCAACAATTTCCTTATACTCATTCAATAAGTTTTCAATTTCTATTGGTACTTGGCCTCTACCAATTTCTTCTCTCACGTAGTCATTACTAGCTTCTATTGTCACTCGATCATTACTACTAGAACTTGGTCCTCTAGGAATTATGGAAAAATAGATTTGATTCTTCTTCACTTCCTTTTCAAATTTCTTTCCATTAACCATGAAAATTCTCATTGTAGTACAATTAACCTCATCTAGACTCTCAATCAAACACAAGAATATTTGTTTTCTACCATTCACCCAAAGAGTATATTGGTTCAACCTTCCATCATGTATAGCATATATAGCATATTGCTAAGGCCTACCCAAAAAAATATGACAATAATCCATAGGCATAATATCATGCAATATTTCATCAATGTAATATCCAATCTTGAACTTCACAATACATTGCTCACTTACCAATATCTTATGCTCATCCTTGATCCATGAAACATGATAGGAGTTAGGATGCTTTAGCCTCTACAAATAAAACTTTGTAACCAACTCTTCTAATGCCAAATTTGTATAACTTCCACCCATCTTACATTTGGTCTTGAAAAGACCTACTTAGGATAGGTTCCTCATCACTTCCCTTATTACATAAGGTTCTTCTCACCATCATATTTTCTTTGGCCTCAAGTTCACTTGATGAACCCTCAATGTCTCCTTGAATCACAATATTTCTATTACCTTGCCCAATTTTAGAGGTTCTATATTCAAAGGATCTGTGCCCTTCTTTACCACATCTAAAATAATTACCATGAAAAACACCTCTAGAATAAGAATTACCTCTTCCACAGTAATAATTAGTACCTTCTTGGTAAGAATTATCTCTCCTCCATTCAGTCTTGTTTTTGTCATCACTTTTCCATTCAAATTTTCCCTTATCTTGCATGGAATTGTCAAATCTACCACCTTCTCCATAAGATCTACCTCTACCTCTTTAGAATCTACCACCTCTACCTCTTTGTCTTTTCTCATGCTTCATTTTCAAGATCTCCTTAGCTTTCAAGGCATATCAATATGCTTCTTCCACACTTTCTAATTTCACAAAACTTATTTCATCTTAGATTATAGATCTCAATCCATTTAAATATCTTACAATTGTCTCAACATTTTTATCCACATGTCTATATCTAATGTCCAATCTAAAGAATTTCTCACTATACTCCTTCATAGTTATATCTCGTTGTCTTAAATTTTGCATCTTTCTCAACAAGTTAACTTGTTAATCAATGGGAAGGAATTTTTTCTTTACCTTGTTCACCATCTTCACCCAAGTTTTGATCTTTTTCTTTCATCTCCTTTGTCTATATGTTTGCAAATGCTTCCACCATAGTGAAGCATGACCTTTCAACCTAGTGATTGTAATTTTCACCTTCCTATTATTAGGACAATTTTCATACTCAAAGAAATTTTCCATATCAAAGATCCAATCCAGCACAACATTGGTGTATAATTTTCCATCATAAGGAACAACTTCTACAATAGGCTTTGAAATTTCCCTAGACAACACTCTTAACAACCTAGTTTTATCTTGATCTCCTTCATGTTTTGGATTAGGGTTTGGTGCTACTACTTCATCATATCTCACATCATCAAGCTATGCTCCTCTCCTCTAGGATGTTTCTACAACATCTAATCTGGTTGTATTCTATCTAAATGTATCCAATATTGCATTATCAGTATTTCCTCTACCTCAAACCATCTTTACAAATTAGGGTCCTGCAAGATCATAACCTTCTGCAAGTTATAGGTGAAATCCTTAGATTTGCATCCCTACAACCAAATTTACTTAGGTATCTTCACAATCTAATCACCACAAGGATGAACCTCAAGCTTTGATACCACTTGATGCAAGGAGGGTAAGAAAATAACCAGGGCCAAGGGCATACCTAGCTATCCAAACCACCTTATAGAGTAAGAATAATGGAAGCAAACAATAGAGAACAACACCAAGGGGAGAGAGAGAGAGAGAGAGAGAGAGAGAGAGAGAGAGAGAGAGAGAGAGAGAGAGAGAACAAAATACTTTATTGATTCATCAAATAATCAGCATACATGCCTAGTTGTAAGGCCTTCTAGGTTATGGCCAAATACAAAAATACAACTCCTAGATTCACGATCTAGCATTGAATTTGCACTTTTAGATACATATGCATTCCCTTTCCAAAATACTCTAAGTCTTGCTTCTCCCTTCTTTTTTAACCTAAGCCTAAGTACTCTATTTTATACTTGCCAAAATGGCTTACAAAATATTCTAGAAAAAACCAAATTAAATACAAAAGTTGGCTCCAATTAAGAACCCAAATCATAGGCAACTCAGTCAATAAAGGAACACTCAACCAATATTGGATACCTTAGCACAAACTGGATAACTCAACATATGAAGGATAACTTGGCACATGCTAGATAACTTGTAAGTAACTAGGAATTGGAAACTCGATAGCAACTAGCACTCGGTAACAACTGGCACTCGATAGTAACTAGAAACTAGAAACTTGGTAGCAACTAGCACTCAATAGCAACTAGAAACTAGAACTTGGTAGAAACTAGCACCTGGTAGAAATTGGAACTTGGTAGCAACTGGAAACTCGGGACTTGGCAATAACTAGTAGGATGAACAAAAGTGCAGGATTACGAGGCAACCCAGTACACTCCTACATCAAATCGTTCTTACTAGGTTGAAGAAATTAACTAAAATTTATTGAGTGTGGCATAGTCAAATAGTTCAGGCTACAAAGTTAAATCTTAGCACAAGAAGGATAAGACCTACAATAGTTTCGGTAAATTGTTTAGAAGTGGAGACCAAAAAAGGGGTAACTTTTCTATATAGACCTATTTGATGATACATGTTTGTTTGCATAATGCCATGATATATGGTTATGAAATAAGAGGCTATGTCATGTAAACTTTGATAATTTTTTAAGAATTAGCAAGATGAAAAAAGTAAGAGGGTTACCAAGATTGAAGAAGCCTAATAATGTGATGTGTAAATAGTGTCAATTGGGAAAAATAAAAAAATCAAATTTCAAGAGCAAGACCTATACTTCTAATATTATTTTAGAGTTGTTTCATACTAACTTGCATGGACCTATTGGAGTGCCAAGCTGCTATGTTAACAAATACTTTATTCTATTTATTGATGACCACTCTAGAATTATGATTGTGATGTTTCTTAAAGAAAAATATGATGCATTTCAAATGCTTAAGTGGTATTTGGCTAGAGTTGAAAAGGAAATAGGTAAAATCTTGAAGTGTTTTAGAACTGATAGAGGAGGTGAATTTAGATATGGGGTATTCAACATATTCTTCAATGATGGTGGAATCAACATACAAATGTCTATGCTGATGATGCCTCCACAAAATGGAATAGTTGAGAGGAGGAATAGATGAATCATGGACTATGCTAAGACATTGATGATGGAGAAGAATGTTGCACCTAAGAACTAGAGAGAAGCTACAAATATAGTTTTTTATATCTTAAATAATGTACAAGTCAAGAAAAGTTCAAATATTACACCTTTTGAATTATGGTAAGGATATGCAACTAATGTAAAATATTTTAATATTTTTGGAAGCAAATGCTATATATTGAAAGATAGTAGACATGAAAAACTTGATGCAAAGAGTGATGAAGCTATATTCTTAGGATATTCTACTAAGAGAGAAGAATATAAGTGTTTGAATTCTAACAATAAAAAAGTTCTAGAAAGTACAAATGTGAAAGTTGATGAATATGCAGAAAAGAATGAAATTGAATGTAAGAAGGATTCAAAAGATTATAGAAGTTTTATATACATTGATGAAGGTGATCCTGGCACTTTATTTGAACCTAATAAGAAAGCTACCAAGAAGCATTAGCCAATGCATATTGAGACACAACAATAATGTGTTAAGCATTAGGAAGAGCATGTTGAGCATCAACATGTGATTGCTAAATAATCATAAGAACAAGATGAGATACAAGAAGTACTACTTGAAGCTAATCTAAAAGATGAAACTGAAGAATAAGTGAGAAGAACTAAACCTACATTAGCAAAATATGTGAGGTGACATAATGCACTTGATCAAATTATTGGAGATAAAAAGTCTAGAGTTATGACAAGGAAAATATTGAGGAGTGGTACATGCTTATTATGTGAATTTGAGCCTAAATCAATAAAGAAATGAATAAAAATATTGAGAAGATAGAGAAGTGTTGGAAATATGAGGTAGGCAAGGTTACAAAGAGGGGAGGGGTGAATCAAAAACCAATAAAATCTTTATCTAAGTTCACCAATTAATCCTTCATATAATATTCTAATCTAATTGCATGCATGAAAAAATGAAAGAAAATAAATATTCATAACAATTTGACACAAGACATGGTGACCCATAAACCTTCCAATTACAAAGTAAAACTGAGGTGGGGATGATACCCACAAGATTTAGTACTACAATATAAAGTTAACATATTAAGGCTTACAATTTACCACTACTAGTGATTTTCCCTATTAGGAGAATTAAGGACTACAAGGTCCACCTTATAAAAGGATTTACAAACATTGAATGAAGTATGCATTTGGTTAAGAGATTTAGAAAAGGCTATTAAGTCTACCCTACTAAAGGATTTAGGTGATGCACCTATTAGGATGAACCAGTGGCTGATCTTTGATTTGCAACTCTAATTTTCTAGTTGAGATTGCTAGTATTACAATGATCACTTGACTATGATAGATAATACTTTGTTGTCTCTTATACTAATTATAGCTTTCTTTAATTTGTACTTCTTCTCATCATATACTCTTCTCATATATATTTGGATATGATACAATACATTAAGTATATACCAATCTAAATTACAACTCACTGGAGTTGGTTACAATGCCAATTTCATCATAATCTACAAAGTTAGCCAAACTATTGTAACTTAGGTTTTAAAGAAAAACTTGATGATTTTCTAATACATGAAAAAAAATTTCAATGCTCAAAAATATATGGCACTCAATTGAACTTGAAGCTTAGTCAATACTAATCACTTCCAAGTAGCTTGAACTCAGTCAGCACTATGTGACTCAATGAACTCTAAGAAACTTAGTAGAAACTAGATCACTTGGTTGACACTATAGGACTTGGTCAACACTAGATCCACTTTGTTAACTCTAAGAGATCAGTAAATACTATTGGACTTGATTAATAGACTAGAGCTTGGTTAACACTATTATCTTCTTCACTTCTACTAACTAGCTCGATAGCCTCTAATACACTCTTTTTGCATAAACTTTGTCTTTGAAGCTTAGTAAACATTATGTAGCTTGACAAACACTACAAACTAACTACTTAGCTTGGGAACAATTGAATAACTTGGTTAGCACTGCAAACTAAATGGAAAGCTTAGTAGTAATTGTAAAGCTTATTAGCAATGTAACTAATTGAAAAAAGTGTTGAGTCACTAATAGAAAAATTGACCTTAATGTCAACAATCTCCCTCTTTGGCATTAGTGACAAAAATGCTTATAAAAAAAAAAAAATGATCATTCAAAACTATAAGTCAAAATTCCTTTTCCATCATTCTATGTCTTCAACTTGGTTTTTACTTTCATCTTTTGTATCTCGATAACATACTTAGTCTTTCTAATTTTTCAAAATTGCTTTTGTAAAAGTTTATTTTGCTTATATTCATACTACACTATACTACTCCCCCATAGATATATCTTCTTCCCCATTCTTAGTCATATATAATATACACTTCTCCTTTTTGAGATAAATTCCAAAGGTTTATAATAAATATATGTTAATGCCAAAATGTGACAAGAATTTAGAGTACCTTCAGAAAAAGTACCATTGTCTTATCCAACTTTTCCTGTAGCACTTTGCTTGCATGTAATGCAATCTAAACTTTTCCTAGTAATGCCATCATGTGATCATCTATTGAGAAGTTGTTATCATGGATGAGTGCCTTTGCATGTACAATATGTTTCTACAATGCTGTAGACACCAAAAATCATCCCAAATGACTATATTAATCTAATTAATACTAGTCACATTCCTCTACTTATTTAATTAAATTATTTTAATTAAATAGGTTCATTTTTGCCTAAGTATTTAAATTTAAATACTCCTAGCTCTAATGTGTTAATTAACACATGATTCTCCACATATTCCTTTTTTAAATAAATTTTATTTATTTAAAATCCTCCATATTCCCATTAATTCTTCTAGACCTTGATTAAATTAAATTTCATTTAATTTAATCTTTATCCAAACCACCTAGAAGTATGTGCGTTCATATGAGTTATCATCACATGGGTCCATATATCTTTTAAGCACATGTTGTCTACACCATAGGAACCTTCTACACACACATGCTACCTCATTAGTCTTATCCATCTATCTAGAATGTGAGATAAGGTGCTTAGTTGTCAATTCTTATCCTTATCTCCTGTGCTTAGTTGTCAATCCTTATCCTTATCTCCTAGTGGTTTCTAAGCACATTCTAGATGCTTCCTCCATCTACTTTAAATAGATGTCTTGTCTCAAGCTTTCCTAGAAGGAGGGGGCTGGGTTAGGAGTCATTAGAAGTCATTATCATCCATTAGGTACCATTAGAATCTCTTATCATTGCATCATCATTCTGTCATTTTTATTTCTCATATCATCTAGTCTAGGTACATATTCCATCACTCACACTTACATTCACACATCCAAGAGATTCATCCATTGTTGTGTTCCTAAGAGCATACCAAACATACTCTCCATCTGAGATACACCAACAAGGCTTCTTATGGATGCCTTTGTTGAGTTGTAGAGGTGGAATGATCTTTGTTTGTCATTTTGCTTATTCATTTGTTCATAGTTTGAGGTTTGCATAATATTGGTTACAATTTTATGCAACACAAATGCATCCATGCTTGAAAGAATCATGCCTTGGATTTTTTCAAGTGTGGCCCTGATCCTAGCTTCTTGGACTTCAATAATTCTTCCTACAAGTTTGTTAAATATTGGACCTTTGAATAATGTGGAGAACTATGACTTGGGTCAAGTAATAGCTAGTGTCACTTGCATTTATGTCTTCATCTATCTTGGACATTTTCTCCTTGATATTCTTGGTAAAGATAGATGTGTCACTTAACTTGATAAATAATGATGCAAAATTGTTAAGAGATATTTCTAGTGTACCAAGAATAGTAGCTAACTACTTGGCCTATTGCAATTCTTTGTGCAACTTATTCTAACACTTTATTTTCAAACTTCCTTTCTTCTCTCTAAAATAGCTTATCCTATCCATTCAATTATTCATTGATTTTCTTGACAATATCTACTAATTAATGCAAAATAAGTTGTGTGCCATCAACCTTAATACTCAAAACATCAACACATATTCTATTTACGTCTTTAAAGATTTGATTCTCTTTCTTCTTCTTATTTTTCTTCTTATCTCTCTTCTTTAGTAATTCACCCATGGTGTTCATTTGATCAAAAGTGAGAGTATAGATATCCCAATTTGGAATAACTATATCCCCATCCATATTCATTGTTTCTACTTCTTTTCCCTTTTCCTTCCAAATGGTGGAAACAATTTGTTTCCCCTTGTCTAGGACTGTTGTACTTGGTTGAGACTGGTTCTTAACTATCACTATACTAGCTATAGATATACTTGAAATAGAAATAATTGTGGAAAATGATGGACTAACAACAAAAGTTGAAATAGCACTAACAACATGAATACCTTGTTGCTACTCAGTCAAGCTTGATGATGGAGGACTTTATTGCTTGGTAGATGAAGTGCTAGGCACTTCTATCATTGTTACATTCAATTGAATAGATTTAGAGCTTGGTTGGGTATTTGGTATAGAAGTTTTAACAACAAACAACTTGGTAGAAGCTATCTCTGAGCCATAGTTCACTAAGTTTGTGCTTGGAGAGTGAGGAAATGAGGCCATGTTTATTGCTACAATTTTCTTTGCATTTGTCTCCTTAAAACTTTGTATCTCTAGAAGAATTCCTCTAGTAGCTTCCTATTCTTCCTCCTCATCATCTAGATTGATGCCATCTATCTCATCATCTTTTATTTCTATATCCTCTTCCACGCATTCGTCATCATCTTTTTCATCAACATGTACAATAAAATCACTAGGTTGATTTAGTTTATAAAATTTTTTTCCATGTAGTTTTTTCTTCCTTCACTATATATTCAACAACTTTTATGAATATCATACATGTGTTCTATTACTAAAATTCTACACATGTTAGAATTTTACCCTAATAGTAACATTGTAGAAGAAATCATCCAAATCAATCATTTTCTATTCATATACATTTCATAATTTTGCAATCATATAGAAATCATGAGAAAAAGGAAATATAATGTTCATTGAATCATTAACTGATATGTACAATTTTTAGTTTTACAAAGTATGGAATGAATAGAAAAATGCTAGAAATGAAAAATCTCACCCAAGCCATTTGTCTAACTACTACCTTTTATACATATTGAGAACAAAGAAAAATATGACATAAGAAGGAAGAGTTAGAGGTAACCAGTCATTACCTTTTCAACTTTTGACTATTTATATGATCTTTAACATTGCTCCCAGTCCAGCTCTTGGTTTGACAATTCCTAGTCTTCATTCTCCTACAGAGGAAAAAGTGGGGTGAGATCTTGAAATATCTAAGCAATGACTAAATACCTACAACTACATACCCACACATGCAATATTTTTCCTATTCTAAATACATATCACAAACAATAAAGTGTATTCTAAGTGTTCAAGTGAGAAAAAGAAAAAAATATAATGTTAAAAGGACATATTAATTCTGATATGAAACCTTTCACTATAATCAAGAACAAGCATGTTGATTTCACAAGGAACAAGTGCAAATAATAGAAGAATAGTTTATGAGTGTCATGAGCCCATGTTCAAACCTCATGAAATACTCTTTCAAATATCATGAAGCAATTGGATGTTCGTGATGAATTGAAGGGATATGAGCTATATGAGCCTTCACTAAAGAATAGATATACACTTTCAAATGATGTAATTCATTTACTGAAATAGGGGTCTACATCATCTTGTTTTAGAATGAATAGAAACATTCAACATAAATTTGCATTAAAGGAGCAATTTGAGATTTGCATATCTCACTGATTGGCATAGGTTTGTTATCTTTATTGTGTGTGTGGAATAGATATTGAAAAGTGGGTTGAAACTCAAATTAGACAATACTTTGGAATTGATTTGTCAGCATCTGCTCTTAGTGAAGCTTGGGAACAATGGGAGTATCATCAAAGGCCTTACTCTATTGATTTTTATGAACTAGATCCTTGTATGCCAAATTTAACATCATTTCTTCCAGGTAAAGATATTCTAACTGATATTATATGTTGTCTCCAGAACTTGTAGGATTGTTTTGCAAGTGAGGATCACACAAGGTGTCTTCTTCAAAATGTGGCATCTCTATTAAAACCTAGATGCTACTTCTTTGAAATAACTGCTGATTCATCCACTATATGGTCAAAGTATCAAAAAGCTATTGAAGGAGCAATGAAGGTAGGTATCCTTAAGGTTAATGGAATGTTGCATCGTGTATGTACTGAGCAATGTGTTATAACATTTGAAAATGATAGGTTTATGCTGTTTGGTATGAAATATCAACTGTAATTTTCAAATGGATTTCTTTCACAAGCTCAATTGTTCATGTACTTTCCAAGCTTAATCAGGTTGTCAAAAAAGGTCAGTTTGGAGTATGTTGAGATATAAAATATGATGAAATTTTTATGGAGACCATCATATTAAACTTTTAGGTATGTTGCATAACACATTTGGGAGTTTTCTAGATAATGGAGGACAACTCTCTCATCAAACTCTTGACATCTTGAGTCTATTTGCTACTTTCATATTTCAAAACTAGATCACTATCTAATTGAATCAATGAGTAGTCCAAGTTTTTCTTATGATAGAGTACAACTAGAGATTTCAAACCCTATGGTTGACCCTTGTTCTAAATCTATGGGTGCTCAAATTCACAATGCACAATCTTTGTTAGATTCAAGGGATCAAAATCAATCAAGGTAGTGCCAATTCTTACAAATGACATCTAATGAGTAGTTGATACCAAACAATTCTTATTCAAATGTTAGCAATCAAAGGTTGAACTATGATTGAAATATGCATGACAATGTTGAGGGCTGGAAAAAAAGTTGTGATGATGTTAATAAGCTTATGGGCTATGCATTCAATGCAAAAAATAGGAAGCATCGAAGAAGAACTTTTGGATCATGCTATATTTCCCCACAAAGAGAGATCTTTAGTTACACTCAAAATGGAAGACGAAGACATAACTCCTATTTAACTCGTACGCATCTACAATTTGATTTATTAGAATCCCATGATGACCATAGTGAAAATATTTCACCCAAAAAATCTTTAGGGTTGGACGCCTACCATGAGAAAAGGTCAGTTGAAGTAAAATTATATTCCTTTTCAACTGATAATAATAGGAAATATATAGATGGAGGATTTCCCATCTCATTTTGTACATCTCAAGAACCTACAACTGTATGTCAATAGATTGATGATGAAAATTTACAATAGGGAAATGAAATCTAGTAGTTAAAATCATAAAAGAAAACCAATGCAGAGAAGAGAGTAGCTCCTCAGAATTCAAAATGGTGTCTACATCAAATATCCAAGTAAAGGAAATCCATCTCTAATAGTAGCAATTAACACAATGGCAGCCATGAAAAAAAAAACAACCAACCTTACCTCTATTTCTCTAGGATGCTCATGAGAAGTCACAAATGTTAGAATTCTTTTAGAATAACTGAGGGGGGGGGGGGGGGGGCGGTGTGAATCAGTTATTCAAAGTCTAATAATGTCCAATCAATCTTTCTAATGAAATAGAGGTGAATTAGAAGTACTATCATTTTTGCTTTCTTATCATGCATGCAATTAAACATTAAAAAATCATGAAAAGTAAACATGCATCATACCATAACACAATGGATTTTGGTAACCTAGAAACCCTCCAGGAATAAGAAGGTAAAACTGGGGTGGGGATGACACCCACAAAGTAATTGTGCAATTAATTTCAACTATTCTGATGGTCTGCCTTGTTAAAGGCTTTACACACTATAAGATGTGACCTTGTTAAAGGATTTTTACACCCTATTAGGAGTGTGCCCTATTAGCAGACTTAAGAACATTCAACTTGGAATGTCACCCTATTAAAGGATTTACATAGAGCTATTAGGCCCACCCAAATCCATGGGATTTATAGTCACCTTCTCAAAAGAATCTTTTATCCCTCTCTAAGGATCTCATATCCTTCTCCTAAGGATCTTTTATCCTTCTCCTAAGGATCTCTTATCCTTCTCCTGGGGATCTTCTATCCTTTTCCTGAGGCTTATCCACCTAGCTATTAAGTTAACCTAGCAGTGTAGGATTTCAATGTCTAATACAATGGTAATAGAGTATTAGAAATGTTTTGACCTGATAAAGATTGCAACTTTAACCTTATAGATTTCATATCACTCTTTAGTTCTTTTCTTTGCTTGGCTTTTATCCCTTGCAGTGCTAATAGTTTGTTCACCCTTCAAGATCTATCTCCTTGAGTTCTTCCTCTTGTTATGCCAATGCACTCTATGGTCACTTGATCAACTTAGAGTCTTGATGCTCTATGCTTACACCTCACTGTGTCCTCTTCTTTGATACTTCACACTAGCCTTCTCTTGGATTCTTCACATGACCACTTTTATGATCAACTCCCTCTCACACACATGCTTGATCTTTGACCTATAACTCCCTATATAGAAGTTCTATTCTTCATTTCCCACTCAAATCTTGATTAGATTGTGAGAAAATGATATTGTTTTCCCTCAAAATTGCTTCTTCTAGAAACTTCATGATAAGTCTACCAACATTTGCCTTGAATTGGTTTGCATAGTTTACATAAAATTTTGTGACATCTACTCATCATCCTTATCATCCAACTAATTCAAAAAATTAGATGTAAAAAACTTATCATTACTGATTTGGAAAATCAAATAATGTAGCAACTCGACATCATTGGTTTACTGATGCTCGACTCCTTCTATGCTACTCAGCTTCTACTGCATTTATTGATGCTCAACACCTCAAGAAATTTTCTTAGCATCCATTACCTTTTTTTTCTAATGCTTGGCACCTGAAGTCTTTTCCTGAGTTACTCAACACCTAAACATTCCTGTGTTACTTAGCACCTGAAGGATTTCTCGGCACACTAAAGTTGAACATACTTGGCTTCAACTATGAATTCGGTCGGCTCTAACTAGCTTGTTCAACTCTCTCTAATGAACTTAGTTAGGCTTTAAAAATGACTTAGTTAAACCTTACATCTTTGATGTGTCTTAGTGTGTCCACCCTCTTAGAGTATGTCATCAATACACTATTTCATCAATGGCTTAGCTGATCCTTATAATTCATTACAACATCATATCTTCAACCTTTCTCTAGGTGCACTAGTTAGATCTTATTGATTGCCTCCTCCTTGTCAATCAACCAATTGATAGTACTTGGATTACTTAAGAAATTTTCATTCTTGCAAGTAGCAAGTTTGACATCAATGACAAAACAATGATTGAAAACCATTCTTTACCAATTCCATTATTCTTCATTCATGATCCTTTCAATCATTTCTGACAATCTCCCTCTTTGGCATTGATGGCAAACCAAACTTATCAATTGATTGAGTTGATCAACTTAGTTACCACCAAAATTAGATACCAGATAGAAAACTTGTTGTTATTACATATCTCCCTCTTTGTATCATGTTTCTCTCTTTTGCTGATACAAACTAAATCATTTTGTTCTGCTTTTTCCTATTGACTGTTGTGTCTTTACTCTGTATTCCTAATCCTTCATTCATAGCTACTTGCTGATTAGTTTCTTATCTCTTCTAACTGTCCCTCTTTCATCTTTCCTTTCATACATTCTCATACATCTCCATATCTTTACCATGATTGATCAGTTTCTCATTAATCTCCTTCTTTGACATAAATGCCAAAGATGTAGCATCTTCAACATGCTAAATATAAGCTTTGCATCTCATGTTTTCTCCCTCTATCACCATCCTTGTGACTGATCTAGAGTTTCTGCTCCTATTAATATCCTCTACATCATTCTTCTGATATTTCATTGATCTACTCCTATTGATGTAGGGCAGCTTCTTTGTTTTTTTAGACTACTTGAGTTAGGGGCATTACCCCCAACTTGCCTCTAAGATATTCATAAGTATCCTTGGGTAATGGTTTGGTGAAGATATCTACAATTTGTTCCTTTATGTGAATGTACTCGATCTTCACTTGTTTGTCTTCCACCAATTCTCTTACATAGTGATACTTGATTGCAATATGCTTGGTTTTTACATGCATTACTGGATTCTTGGATATGTTTATAGCACTTGTATTATCACAATATAGTATCACAAGTTTGGTTACCTCTTCTTTCATTCCTTTCAATAGATGTTTAAGCCATACAATGTTTGTGCAAGTGACTACTGCTGCCACATATTTTGCTTCTACAGTGGACTGAGATGTGCATGTTTGTTTCTTTCTATTCTAAGTAACCAGCCTTCTTCCTAAGAATAATGCTCCTCCACTTGTGCTTTTCCTGTCATCAATGTTGCCTCCCCAATCTATGTCTGTGTATGCATTGAGCTCAAACTTCTCATTCTTTTTGTAATATACACCAAAATCATTAGTTCCTTTGAGATACCTCATTATCCTTTTTACTGCCATGAGATGATTTTCTTTAGGATTAGTAGAGAATCTAGCCACTATTCCAACTGCTAGTGCTATGTTTGGTCTATAATGTACAACATATTATAGTTTTCCAATCATGGTTCTGTACATTATTTGATTGACTTTAGCTGATTCATCATTTTTGGATAGCTTATGTCCTATTGCCATTGGTGTGCTGACTGGTTTGGAGTCTTCCAATCCAAATGTCTTGAGTATCTCTTTGATGTACTTTGATTATGTCACAAATATACCATGTTTTAGTTTATGTACTTGCAATCCAACAAAGAACTTGATTTGTCCAAACATAGACATTTCAAACTCATGTTTCATTTTGTTAGCAAAACTTTTGCAAAGTGCTTCCTTTCCTCCAAAAACTATGTCATCCACACAAATTTTAGATACAAGGATATCCTTACCTTCTTCTGGTTTGATGTACATGTTGTTGTTATCATCAATTCTTTCAAATCTTATTTGCACTAGATACTTGTGAAGTCTCTCATACCAAGCTCTGAGGGCTTGCTTTAATCCATATAGAGCCTTATGCAATTTGCATACCTTATTTTTTGTTATTTTCATCAACAAATCCTTCTGGTTGGTCTATGTAGACTTCCTCTTCAAGTATGCCATTTAAAAATGCTGACTTAACATCCATTTGATAGACTTTAAATCCTTTGAAGGCTACATATGCCAGTAAGGTCCTTACTCCTTCCATCCTAGTAACTGGAGCAAAAGTTTCTCCATAGTCTAGTCCTTCTTCTTGTGCATACCCTTTACAAACTAGTCTTGCCTTGGTCCTTGTGATTTCACCATTTTCATCTAACTTGTTTCTAAACACCCACTTGGTTCCAATTACATTCTTGTCAGTTGGTCTTGAGACTAAGGTCTGTGTCTTGTTCTTTTCAATTTGTTCTATTTCCTCTTTCATAGCATTGTACCAATCATCATCTTTTATAACTTCACTTACTATTTTTGGTTCCATTTTACTGAGAAAACATTTCTCACTTCTGATTCTATTCCTTGTCATTGGTCCTGCCCCTTTGTTTCCAATAATTTGATCTGCAGGATTATTTCTTCTTACATACTTTGCCAATACTAGTTCTTTCCTTGTTTGCATGTTGTCTCTTTTAGAATCTGAATCCTCATGCATATTTTCATCAGGTATTTGTTCATTTCCTTCATGTTGGCTATTCTTAGAATCTGAACGAACATTCTCTATATTCTGTAGCTTGGCTTCTAAATGTGTTTGTTGCTCGGCATTCACTGTCTGTGATTCGATATATGCTAGATTTTGTTGTTGTTTGTCATTTTGAGTTGCAACTTCACCATTATTAGGTATACCTTCATTAAAGTATACAAAGGTCTTGTATTCTTCTGCTTCCTTGGTGTTCTCAACACTTTGAACTTTTGCAAGCTCATCAAATTTCACATTTGTGCTTTCTACTACTTTGTTAGTGTTAACATTCAAGCATTTGTAAGCTTTTCTTCTAGTAGAATAACTAAGAAATGTGTCTTCCTCACTCTTTGCATCAAACTTTCCATTTCTAGATTCTTTATATATATAGCATTTGCAATCAAATATTTTGAAATGTTTTACATTAGGAGAATGCCCATACCATAATTCAAAAGGTGTTGCATTTGTACCTTTCTTGACTTGAACTCTGTTGAGTGTGTAGACTGTAGTACTTACAGTTTCTCTCCAATACTTGAGTGCAGCATTTTTCTCCATCATTAAGGTCCTAGCATAGTCAATAATTGATCTATTCCTTCTTTTTGCTATAGCATTTTGAGGTGGAGTCCTAGGTGCTGATGTCTGCCTTTTGATTCCTCTTTCATTGCATAATTCTTCAAATTCCCTTGATGTGAATTCACCTCCTCTATTAGATTTGAGACATTTTAAGCTCTTCCCAATCTTTTTATCAACTCTGGCCAAGTACCATTTGAACATTTGGAATGCATATGATTTTTGTTTCAGGAACATGACTATCATCATCCTTGAATAGTCATCTATAAATAGCATTATGTATCTGTCACCTTTGTAGTTTTGTACTTCAATAGGACCACACAAGTTAGTATGAACTAGCTCTAATACTTCATTAGAATTATATGCCTTTCTTTTGAAAGTTGACTTGGTCATCTTCCCTAGTTGGCATTGTTTGCACATGGTGTTATTGGGCTTCTTCAACTCTGGTAGACCTCTGAATTTCTTCATTTTGCTGATGCTTATAAGATTGTCAAAATTTACATGACATAGCCTCTTGTGCCATAACCATACATCATCAATTTGAACAATGAGACAAGAAGCATCTTCCATGTCTAGGTAGAAAAAATTACTCCTGGTCTGATCTTCTTTTCCTATTAGACTTCCTTGTGAATCATAGATCTTGGCAACTCTATTTTCAAATTCAACCTTGCATCCTATGTTTCCTAACTGTGAGACACTTAACAAGTTGTAATTCAGGCCTTCAACATAGTATGTATTATCACATGATATCTTTTTAGTAAGCTTGATACAACCTTTCCCTTTGATCTGACATGGTGCATTGTTACCAAATCTAACACTATTTCCTTCATATTGAGTATAGGAAATGAACTTACTTTTATCTCCAGTCATGTGATGAGAGCATTCGCTTTCTATGATCCATTTGTTATTCTTGTTCATGCAAGTTACCGGAGCAGTTACTTCATCTTCATCTGATTCATCTTTCATAGCCACATAGACTACTTCATCATCATTCTCATCGGAGTCTTTTTCAACAATGTAGCATCTTTTACCTTTACTTCTATAGTCCTTGTTATCATCTTTCTTGTTCTTGAAGTTGCCTCCATCCTTGTAATTTTTCTTTTGTGTGCATCTGGCTGCAATGTGACAAACTTCATTATAGTTGAAACAAATGATTGGTAGTTTACCTTTGAATTTTCCTCTTCCTCTATGAAATCTTCTTGCTAGTAATGCCTCCAATTGATCTACATCATCCTCATCAATGTTTTTGTCACTAGATAAATACTTTCCTTTTCCACTATTTTTCTTTGTTTGCACCTCCTCATTGTCTTTTATTGTCATTTTGTCTTTGAATGTAGATTCAAAGTTTTCTGGCTTGTAGTTATCAAAGTTGGATAGCTCAAAGGCAGAGAGTCTTCCAATTATTCCTTCAAATGACAATGCATTTCCTAGTACACACCTTAGCTCTTGGATGGTTGATACTCTTATAGCATAGATAGGAAGCAAAGTTCTCAAGTACTTGCTACATATTGTTTCTTCTGCTAATTGTCCTCTTAGGCTTCTTATGGCACTTACCACTTTCTTCATCTTTACACCATATTGAGCAGCAGTCTCCCCTTCTTCCATTTTCATGTCATCAAACTTTCCTCTTAGGCTCTCTCTTTCGGCTCTTATCATCTCCTCCATAGATTCTTGATAATGTTTTCCACATCTGATGTGTAGTACCACATTCTTTGATATCATCATACTTGGCATAGCTTAGTGCTAAAGAAATATCTAACATCACTTGATTGTGCTTCTTCTTCTTGCTCATGTCATCTATAATTAGGGGTCCTACAGGGTCTACATGATCAAGTATGATTCATATCCGTGCATAGTCACCTATTGATCCAAGGTGTAGCTTCATCAAACTTTTCCATGCAACAAAGTTGTCTTTGTTTAGCTTGGGAACTTCTCTCTTGGACATCTTCATCTTCTTACTGCTAGTACCTTGAAACAAATAAGTAGTGTGCTCTAATACCAATTGTTAGAATTCTCTTAGAATAACTAAGAGGTGGGGTGAATCAGTTATTCAATCCAATAATGTCCAATCAAACTTTTTAATGAAATAGAGGTGAATCAAAAGTAATATCCTTTTTGCTTTCTTATCATGCATGCAATTAAACATAAAACAATCATGAAAAGTAAACATCCATGATACCATAACACAATGGATTTTGGTAACCCAAAAATCCTCCAAGAATAAGAAGGTAAAACTAGGGTGGCGATGACACCCACAAAATAACTGCGCAATTAATTTCAACCACTTCTAATGGTCTTCCCTATTAAAGGCTTTACACACTGTAAGATGTGACCCTGTTAAGGGATTTTTACACCCTCTTAGGAGTGTGCCCTGTTAGAGGACTTAAGAACATCCAACTTGGAATGTCACCTTGTTAAAGGATTTACATAGAGCTGTTAGGCCCACCCAAATCCATGGGATTTATAGTCACCTTCTCAAAAGAATCTTTTATCCCTCTCCAAGGATCTCATATCCTTCTCCTAAGGATCTCTTATCCTTCTCGTGGGGATCTTCTATCCTTTTCCTAAGGCTTATCCACCTAGCTATTAATCTAACCTAGTAGTGTAGGATTTCAATGTCTAATACAATGGTAATAGAGTATTAGAAAGGTTTTGACCTGATAAAGATTACAACTTTAACCTTGCAGATTTTAGATCACTCTTTGGTTCTTTTCTTTTCTTGGCTTTTATCCCTTGTAGTGTTGACAGTTTGTTCACCCTTCAAGATCTATCTCCTTGAGTTCTTCCACTCATTATGCCAATGCAATCTATGGTCACTTGATCAACTTAGAGTCTTGATGCTCTGTGCTTACTTCTCACTGTGTCCTCTTCTTTGACACTTCACACTAGCCTTCTCTTGGCTTCTTGACATGAACACTCTTATGATCAACTCCCTCTCACACACATGCTTGATCTTTGACCTGTAACTCCTTATATAGAAGTTTTGTTCTTCATTTCCTACTCAAATCTTGATTTGATCTTTAGAAAATGATATTATTTTCTCTCCAAATTGCTTCTTCTAGAAACTTCATGATAAGTCCACCAGCATTCACCTTGAATTGGTTTGCATGGTTTACATAAAATTTTGTGACATCTACTCATCATCCTTATCATCCAACTAATTCACAAAATTTGATATAACAAACTTATCATTACTGATCTAGAGAATCAAATAATGTAGAAACTTGACATCATTGGTTTACTTATGCTCAGCTCTTGTGTTACTCGGCTTCTACTACATTTACTGATGCTCAACACTTGAAGAAATTTTCTTGGCATCCATTACCTTTTTTCTCTTGTTCTCAAAACCTGAAGTCTTTCCCTAAGTTACTCAGCTCCTAAACATTCCTATGTTACTCCACACCTGAAGGATTGCTCAGCACACACTGAAGATGAACTTTCTCAGCTTCAACTATGAATTCGCTCAGCTCTAACTAGCTTTCTCGGCTCTCTCTAATGAACTTAGTTAGGCTTCACAAATGACTTAGTTAAACCTTACATCTTTGATGTGTCTTAGTGTGTCCACCCTCTTATGTCATCAATACACTATTTCATCAATGGCTTAGTTGATCCTTATACTTCATTACAACATCATAACTTCAACCTTTCTCTAGGTGCTCTAGTTACATCTTATTGATTGCCTCCTCCTTGTCAATCAACCAATTGATAGTACTTGGATCACTTAAGAAATTGTCATTCCTACAAGTAAAAAGTTTGACATGAATGACAAAATAATGATTGAAAAACATTCTTTACCAATTCCATTATTCTTCATTCATGATCCTTTCAATCATTTCCAACAAAAAAAACATATTTCCCAGGTAGCATTCTCTTTATGATAGCCTCTGAAGCAGAACAAACCATAAACAAGAAAAGTAAGTGCCAAGGTGGCCACATGAACAGTCATAGAAAACCAACAAACCCTTTTTTTCCTTCCTCTCTAGACTCTTCACTGATAAATGCAAAAATGAAAATAGTTTTAGGGTTATCAAACTATATCGTGCCCTATTTCCTTTTTCATAATTTTTGAAATCCACATGCTTTCTATGGGATTTATTTCCTTTTGGAATTGTACGTATTTTTTTCATGAAAGGGATTTTTTTCTAGGCTTGTGTTTTAATGTTTCCAAGTCCTTTTGTTTTTTGTATTCTTTTTAAACATTGTAAATAATATTTGCTAAAATAACATTTATATGTTATTTTACACTATATTATTATTATAAGAATAGAAATGTGTATAGAAAGTCATAACTCTATGCTTATTGGTGAAAAGAAACATTTGTCATAAGATGGAGAAGTCTTTATGAGCATTTTTGAAGTAATTTGGAAACATATGGAGGGAATATGGGGCTATAAGTCAAATTTGACTTTATCCTAGTAGTTAAGGGGTCTTTATTGACTGTTAGAGCATTTCATGGGTAGTTTTGAGTGAGTCATAAGTTTCATAATGACTTAGTTGGATTTATAATGCATTGAATGATCATTTTTTATGGTTTTGAACTCCTATTTTTGAGGTGTTTTTTGGCATTCAACCTAAGAGCTAGGAAGTGTATTTAGTGAGTTTTTGAAGTCATTATTGAGGGAGTTTTGATTATGTAGAGAAAGGTTTTTGTGACTTTTGAGTCCTTAGCATTTTTTTTGCAAAAATTTATAATTCATTTTTGAAAGTTAAATATAGGTGATAGCATTTGAGTCTATGTTATTTGAGTCCATTTTTGAACCTTCTTTTCTTTCTACAATTATGTGTGTCTTGTCAGAGTGATTTGATAAGAACAATTAGTGAACTATTATTATTCCTTCTTGTTTTATCTCACTCAAACACTTGGTTGTAGAGGAGTAAGTTTATTTGCAAGTTGTAATATATGTTTTAGAAACTAAAACTAATAGGAGAGAGGCATTTTTATTCCTTTTTTTGCAAGTTCATTCTTCAAACTTTATTACAAATTATTTATGCAAGTCTTTAAAGGAAGGGAGTGTTTTGTATCTACTCAAGTAATTGAATAATCCTTCTTTTTCATTTATGTTCAAACTTTCATATCACTTTTGGTGTATCACCTATCTCTTTAGTTTAGACTGTAGGTTTTTAGGATTATTTTCAATAATCTCTATCCCTTTTCCCACAAGTTTAGATTAGATTCATGGAAATTTCATTGATCATTCAATAGGAGCTAGCCTAGAAACCAGAGGTTTAACTTTGATTGTATGTCTCATCAAGAAGTGATTCCCACGTTATGCCAGAATTACTAAACTCTTTCAGTTCAATACATGGTGCAAATTCTAGTACTTAATAGTTTTGGCATGCCCAATGGTACATGAGTACAGTTTTTAGAAAATATCAATTGTATTGGTATAGCAAATAGCCATGTTGCAACTAGCTAGAAATGTTCAATAAATTAATGAGAAAGATTTAGATAAGAAGTTCTACTTCTTTTGAATATTTATAGCTAGAAACTCCAAAAAGGCATGGAAGAAGTCTTGCCACAACTAAGCCAACATCAAGAAGGCAGCTTTCAGCCCCTGATATTTGTGTGTATGGTAAAAGAAATCAATCATGTCAAAGAAAAGTTAGGCATTCAACAAGTCCAACATTGAGAACTGAATCATTTGAAACTGATATTTCCACTACTTCAACTATAACTACATCAAGTATCAGCTTCATACCAACAACTATAGAAAATATAAGGTTTTTGTTGAAATAGAGTGTATTAGTTACACAACCTGTTCCTATCCAAATTTTAGCACCACAATAGCAAGTACCATTACCTCCTCCAATGGTAAGAGTATTTTCTTTTGTGTCATTCAATCATGGGAGCCCTTTAAATTTTTCCCAACATCATGATATACCTCTAGCTGCCTTTAAAAGTTTACCAAATTTCACTAGAGAGACTCAAACTACAACATAAGAACATATCAAAGACATTGCTACATTGTGTAGTGTTCATCATGTTATAGAGGAAGATGTCACTTCTAAGTTACTTGCAACATCTCTTAAAGGAAAGGCCCTTCAATGGTTTAGAAGTTTGGTTGTTGGTTTAATCAATTCATGGGATGCTCTGGGTGATGCGTTGACAAGGCATTTTTAAGATAAGCCAGATTATTTGTCTCTAGTAGAGCAGCTCAGACTATAAAGTGCACTCCCCAAGAGCAAATGATGGATTTCAAAAATCATTTTCAAAGGACTTGGACTAGAGTACTTGTCTCGGTAAGACCTTTAGCAGACCATGCTTTTCTATATTTCTTGAAAAGTTTAAACAGTGACATTTCTATAATGATTCAATCAATGGGAGGTGTTTCACTACCTCAAGCATATCATATTGCTATTAGAGATGAAAATAGCCTTATCCAAGTAGGAAAAATAGCCTCTAGACCTCCAATGCTTATTTTTCCAAATATTTAGCCAAATATGCCATTATCAATCCCACCTTTTAATCCTTTACCTATTGTTCCTAGTCAAGAAATTGTTGTAGCAGGCCCTTTACAAGAGCTGTATGAGATAAAAAAATAGTCAACTCAAAATTGAGAATATGATTCAAACATTTAGCAATGAGCTGGTAAATTTGAATAAACAACAATTTCAAGCTAGACCACCTTATCAACAGAAAAATCAAGTTGTAAATCCATCTTACTAGAAACCAAAACCAAGGCCAAGCCCAAACAAATAGACAATCATACTAGTGTAATTTAATGGGTTATAGGAAAAACATCAATCAATGACTTTTTCAGCCTTACAACCTGACCCCTCTTAATCTTGTTAATCCAATGAAAGCCATTGTGCCTATGCAAAATAACCTTGCAGCCAATTTTGAATGGTGTTATCCCTACAATGAACTGCACAATTAGGCTACTTGCATGAATGGGTTGATTAATCAAGAATTGATGGAACAAAATACAACTATAGGATAGCAAAAATCAACATATGATGCACATGAAAAACAACATGATTCATATACTCCTAAAACTACTTTCCTTAATTGGTGAAGAGATGAGTTTTGTGTAGTAAATAATGATTCACCAATATCAGCCAATACTCAAGCCAAGAACAAGGCTCTTGAAATAGAGAAAATGGAAAATAAAAGTAAAGTTCCTGGTACAACTAAACCATTACATTCCACAAATATTGTGGAAGATACTCATATCCCTATCACAAAGGAGAATTTTCACAAGCAAGAAGAACATGTTATTGATAAAGCACATCAAAAGTCACATGTTACTGTACCTTTCAATATTGTGGAGAATATGAAGAAGATGAAATTGTCTATGTCAATGTGGGAGACATTAGTTATTCCATGGAAAATTGATAATTTGAAGAAGGCTTTATCTGATGAGGTAGATCCTAAGGGAGTTGTGGATGAACTAGCAAAGGTTGTATTGACGAATGCTAATAAGAAGCAAGAGAATAGTGATAAAATTGCCAATGAATCAAGTAAGATTGTTAAACTTCCTCCTTTTTGTCTTTCATTAATTATTGGTGATAAGTTAGTTCATAACTTTATGGTTGATAGTGAGGCTACAAGCTCGGTCATGCCCAAAAAGGTAGCTGACTAGTTAGGATTAAAATATTAGCCCATTGAAAGAGGTGTTGTTCAACTTGATGGAGCATCTATTGTTACTATAGATCCAATCAAAGATGTAAATCTTACTCTTCATGCTTGTCCTAATTTTTCCATTCAGCAAGATATCTATGTAATAAACTTACCTCCATGTTTTACCATCTATTTGTCTAGACTTTACTGCAAAAATTGGGGGCTATTTATCATCTGACTAGTCTCACATGCTTTTTAGGACTAGATATGGCAGTAAGGTAACAATTAAGTTGAATTACTTGCAAGAAATCATATAGAGCCTATTGGAATTTACAAGTGGGAAGATTTACTTCTAAGGGGGGGTGAATTAGAAGTAACTGTATTTAACCTCTAAAACTTTTAACCGAGATTAAATACATGTATCCAACACATCTAATAAGCATGAAAGTAAAGACATGCATGAAAATAGATAACACAAGATTTTGGTCACCCAGAAACCCTCCAAAATGAGAACGTAAAAGTGGGGTGGGGATGACACCCACAAATTATCACTACAACATTATGTAACTAATTAAGGTTACAAAGTTTGACCACTTCCAATGGTCTACCCTATGAAAGGCCTACCTTGTTAAAGGCTTTTCACCCTATTAAAAGTGACATGTCCAAAGGATTTATAGACACTCACTTGGAATGTTACCTTGTACTAATCCTTCCTGATCTGATGTGTCTCTTCTTAAAGTGATGACACTCTATTCTAATCAACTTGATTCTATAGTGTTGCTTTTCCTCTAAGTCTTTACACCCCTCTAAACTATGCTGGTATTCTCCCATACAACTATCTTTTTCATATGAATTGTGATATTTTGACCTCCTTACAAAGGCATTGAAGATTTAGGGTTAGGTATGAACCCATGATCGATATTCATCCTTCTTTTTTCTCAAATCTTTACAATTTTCCTATTGGTTGTATGCTTTCTTCATTTTTTTGATTGGCTACATGCTGATTACATTGGGAATGTAAAACATTTGATTTTATCATTTAGATCCTTCAAGATTCATCTTGAGTTGGCTCAAAAATGGTTTATGTCTGAGTTTGTGAAGGCACAAACTCATATGCTAATTTTGTGTTAGTCAGCACTTACTAATTGCTAATGCTCGACATGTATAGGAATTCAATCTTGCTCAGCATCTATACTGTTCTCGGCACCTATAGTGACTTGACATCACTTGTCACTCGACACTTGATACTTACTCGGCACGTGAAGTTCACTTAGGACTTGTTGAATCTATAGCTTGGCATATACTATAGCTCAACATCTATATTATACTTGGCACTAACCTTAGAATTTTCTTAAGTGTGTTGACACTCAATTCTTAAAACCAATATGAGACCAACAATCTCTACCTTTGACATGAGTGTCAAAAAAAGTTAACTAATCATTATGAATCTGATGAGCATAATACACTTTGTTAGAGTTTTAAAACTACTAAACAACAAAAGTTCAATACCAAACTGATAGTGCTCACATAACCTAAGGATTAGCCAATTCCTATTAGCAATTACATGTGTAAACCATTCAGACCTAACTTCAACAAAACCAAGGGTGGTTTTCTACTCTTTATGCTTTGTAAAACTAGGGTAGGTATACCTAGGGATGATTCAAGACTAGAAGATATTGTATGAGTATTATATTAGTTTCATTCTAATTTTCATCTTCAATTCTTAACACATACCTAATTGTGATATTTTAAACAAGATACATCCCATATAGTAGATTTGGTCATAAAGTCTTCTATAGATTTGCAAGAACTATAAACAATAATGGCTAGCTAAGGCTAAAGTGTTCCAGGCAAACAACTATTGACCAACCTTGAAAATCTTTAAGAAAGTAAAGTAAAATTTATTGTAATTTTGCATTTGATGCTCATCTTGTGATCCATCTATCTTTAACTTGATTTAATTTGACTAGTGCTTAATCAATTGGGGTTCAAAGTCTACTGCAGTTTCGTGGATCTGATTTGTTGCCTTACAGAAAATATCATCAGCAATTCTTACTGAAATTTATCATTCAAAACATCCTTTCTATTACTACATAAACCTCATCAAATTCATCAAAGCTTTTACTTAATCCATTGAACTAATGGCAACGATGAAAAGACATACAACCTAAATGGATTGCATTTAATTACATAAGCTTTACTCATACAACATCAAGATAACTAAGTAATCAAAAGGAGACAAAATTCAAAAAGAACTAATATGGGGACAACTCATAATTTGTATTCATTTTCCTTGAAAATTGTATACATTTGCAGTAAACTTAGAATGACCTTAGAAAGAAACACATAGATCATTCCATATTAATTTATTCTCATAAAACTTGCTCAAATTACTAGACTGAAAACATCCTAAGTGTAATACTAAAATGCATTAGAAAATAGGCCCCCTCTCTAGCCTTGGAATCTCAATTATATAATGTGAGATGCAACAAGCTTAAAGCATAGAGAATTGAAAGGTGTCTATTACAAGAGATATTTACACACACCTATCACATAAAGACAAAATTGTGATCAATAGAAAGACTTATACACCAAACACTCTTTTGTAGGCCCCTTTTTATTACATCCTTTTTTATATTGATTGTTGATTTTCTACTATTCTAAATCCTCAGCATGTGTGGCTGCCAGACTTGTCAATGATGTGTTAGGCTCTAATTCATGCAACTTCACTTCTACTCTAGCATTTTCACTCATATCATCATGTGTGATCATAGGGACAAATACTTTTGATTCTATATTTGCTAAGTCATCTAACTAATCCACTACTTCGTTTGCACGAGATGACTACCCTTCTTCATTTATAGGTACTAATGGAGGTGGATCAATGACTTGTAATTCATATTCATGCATCTCATCATCATCACTTTAAACATCTTCTAGTTTCTCACTAGAAGCAATATCCTGCATCCACTTGTCAAAAAGTGCATCATTTGACCAATCAAATTGCAGAATATCTTATTATTTTTTGATAACATATTCTACCTTGCTATCAATAAAAACAATTTCTTGCTTCAAAGAATCAAAGAATATTTGGGCTTTCACTATTTCTTCAATTGTGGTAGCCCACTGTGCATGCCCTATTTCATTTATAATTCTATTCATCCTTAAAAAAAATAATTCATCAAGCTCTTTATCTCATTCATCTCTATTTTTCAAATTATTTCTCCTAGCTAGGGCATGAGGAAACAAACTAAACTTTTGGCTCTTGTACTTGTTTAAGTAGCCAACTATTATTCTTTGTAGATGAATTATCTTATAATCAAAATCAGAAAGATCAGAAACAAAATCAAAAGTTTTTTCAATTTGATCATATGAAGTTTTTATGATAGAATAACATAAAAATGTTATCTCTTTCCTCCTTCTCACCCACTTATTCACAAT
Source organism: Cupressus sempervirens (assembly GCA_028749045.1). NCBI lineage: Eukaryota > Viridiplantae > Streptophyta > Pinopsida > Cupressales > Cupressaceae > Cupressus > Cupressus sempervirens. The sequence continues at coordinate 583,828,946 of CM053784.1, read as the reverse complement.
AGGCTTCAAAGCCTCATCACTTGCTTTTAGTTCCTCCTAGATATTTATCACCCTAGCCAACTGATCATAAACAAGTGGCCATTCAATTTTGTCCCCCAAATATGTGAGAGCCTTTCTTAATTTATCTTCATATTTTGCATCCAACTCCACATGTAATGCCCACAACTTTCTTTTTTCTTCTTCAAAATCTTTTTTTGTGTAGTATTATAGCCTTTGGGGTGTATCTAGTACTTCTATGAGGGGGGTGGATTTGAAAGGTTCAACTGGGGGGTGAGGGTATGTTATTCTTGGCCTTGTAGATCTCCCCATTAACTTGTTCTCAAGCTCAATTCTCTTTTTAACCTATTTATTGTAGGCCTCTAGAATTGTTTCATATTTTCTCTATAATTCAAACATAGCATATTCTTCCTTCTTAGTAGTAGCCAAAAGAAATTGGGTTGAATCCACATTCCAATGTGTTGCCTATACATGAGAGGTATCGACAACCCTCATAATGATATTTCCTATTAGCCCTGATTCATCTAGCTATGATGAAACAACCCTAGATCCTCTTCTCAGTGACCACATGACTAGAGTAGCTTGATTTTCACTAAATGAAGTCCTCGCAAACTACTTTTTATTGGGGTCTTGTAATCCCAATTAATTAGAAATAGAACTAAAAATTAATGCATAAGCAATATCCCAATTGGGCAGTAATAAAATGTTTGAGGCCTTTACCATCTACCTCCCCTCTTTAGGGGTTATATTTTAGAACTCTTGAATCATTTGTTCCTTTATTTGACCTTGGATGGAGGCTTCATCCATTTCTAGATGCTCTACTATCAATTTTTTGCATCTTTCCTCAAAATTGCTCATCTTTTCCCTCCATGTGAATTGCTAGAAAGCCCTTGATTTCACAAAAGAATAATGACCCAAAGTTTTTTTCTACCTTTCTCTTGGAAATCCTAATTAATCCATTGTGAATTTCTTTAGCTAAATAAGAAGCAACATAAAAAATGATGTCCACACCAAAAGATGAAATCTGAACAACCATATACATGAAATCCATAGGCATAAACTCTTCTTCATCTCTCTCAAAAAATTTGCACAGGATCCTATATATCTCTATAACCCTAGAATTGAAGTATGCCCTTTTGAAAAGTTCCCTAGAGGCCACTATTATTGCTGGTAGGTTCCAATTTTACCTATATGTACCTTTAATACACCTTTTCGAATGGCATCTTTCTTGGATTTGTATTCCTTTTCTAATCCTTCCAAATTAATGGGCACATGGTAATCAGTGAGAGGTCCTAAACCAAAAACTTCCCTAATCTCATCTGGGATGATTGTAAGTAGGACTTGGCCATCAGTTCTACTCACAACTCTAATGGCTTGGTCATAGTTCTTGGTCATAGCTTCAAGAAGATCATAGTCCCGGAAAACACTAGGAACCACTAGCTTCCCTAATTCAAAATTTGAGACATTGGCATGTGGGGAAAAAAGGTTCCTCTCTGAAAACCATTTTTAAAACAAATCCAAACTAGTTTGAGAGGTATTGGCAACCTTAACCCAATTTCCCTTTTCATATAATCCATCTAATATTTTCAACCTAGGGTTTAATGTAGTGAGCTTTTTAACTTGTACAGTTTTAGTAGTGGAGTTGGGAAGCAGCTCAAGTAAGTCATTGTGGACATTCCTATCCAAGTAATTTTCTTGACCAAAAAATACCTTCTTTGGAGGCATTTTGAATTGTAATCTATAGAATTGAGACACTATAGAGATTATAGTGTAAGTACTTAGTTGATTCTTTACTTATTTCTCTCTATAACTCTGCAATGTCTTCGTAAACACTAGAAATTTGCTTGACATTCTTGTCTAGCTCACAATATTCTCAATAATGGCCTCTTCTCAAGAAAAAGCTTGAAATATTTGTTCATGTGGGATGAAACTAAGAAAATATTTTGTATTATACTCTATTTTCTTTCACACATGAAGCTTTCAAGCTTCATAATGTACATAGTAGTAAAAACAGAGTGGCATCATCTTTTCTTTTAAATTTGCATCGTTGATCTTTAAAAAATCCTACGATCCAGGGATTAGAAAAAGATGACTCCTCTTTCCTCTTAACACATTGGTAGTCAAACCAATTAATTTCTTCCATCTATACCTTTCTTTCAATACTGGCATTCCATTCTAGGCCCACTGATGACTAGGGACAGGTATCATCAAGTTGTTACCTTGCTATACATAACTTTCAATCATCTTGCTATAGTGAAGTAGCAACAACCATTGATCCTACTTGATTGTGAGGAAGACTTTTGATACAACTTGTAAGAGAAATGTGGTGGATCCCTCATTCGTTACCTCACTATACATAAACTTTGTTCAACTCTTTATAGTGAGATAGCAACGGCCGTAAATTTGAACTTGATCTGATGGCAAGGAAACTACATGAACTTCTTAAGATGTGGTGGGTCCCATATTTGCTATAGCCCATTTTTGGGAGAAGTAGACCACCCAAGCTCCCTACAAACTAACCACTACTAGGGCAATAACCAAATGTACGGAAACTATATATAGGAAACTGGACAAAGACCAATAATTTACCAAATGTACAAGAAACCCTAAACTACTATTCATGGAAGAAACAAGTATTTTAGTCGAAATACCTCTTCAAGAATTGTCCATGAACTATTAGTTCAAGAATGTTGTCTGATAAATTCTTGAGAACATATGAATCTTCTCCCCATGTATTTTCAATCAAATAGGGACCTAACCATATTGGATCAAACTCCCCATGTTTTCCTTTATTCTCAATTCTAGCATTCCACATTAGAACTAAACCTCCATTTTCAAATTTTTTATTCACTATCCTTTTATCATTTAATGTCTTAACTTGTAGTTGTAGCTTTTGATTCCTAAGAGATGCTTCTTTTCTAGTTTCTGCTAATCCTACAAGCTCATCCAACCTTTCTTACATATCATCTATAATATCTTTAGCATACAACTAGATGTAATTATAGAGTCCTACTAAATTATTTTGAGGTATCCTAGCCTAAATTCCATATACTAGATCAAATAGGGCTACTCCAATGCCCTTCTTCATAGTCACTTTATCAGCCCATATTGCCAATTGTAGCTTAGAGTCCCATGCCTTCTTGTTATCATCCAAGGTCCTCTTCATAAGCTTTATTAAGCTCTTATTTGTGGATTCTACCTATCCATTCCCTTGTGGATGATATGGGGAAGATGTTGATCTTGTAATTCCATATTTGTCATAGAACTTTATAAATTTCTCAGACCTAAAGCACATGGCATTATCTGTCACAATTCTTTGAGGGAAACCAAATTTAGAAATAACATTACTAAGTAAGAAATTGTTGACAACTTTACTTGTTGTATTTCTTGTGGGGATAGCTTCTACCCACTAAAATACAAGAATAGCTAGTACTGGATTTAGGAGAGATTTCACCTATGAAATCCATACCCCACTGCTGAAAGGTTTCTTGAACTCAATTGGCTTTAAAGGAGTATTGCTAAAAATTTTAGTTTTCTAGAAAATCTCTGGTAGGAATCAGATTTTCTAACCATGATTTGAGCATCTTTCCTAACCTCTAGCATGAATCACATTTCCTAACTAGCTCTCATCACTTTGTGTGTAGTGGTTTTGGCCATATAATGTCCCCCACACACTCCAGCATGCATTTCAGTTAGGACTTCTTTAGCCTTTTCTTGATCAACACATTTAAGTAATATCCCTTCAAAATTTCTCCACCACAAGCTTCCTTGGATAATTATGTACATGATGGCTTGTAGTTTAGTGCTCCTCTTCTCATTTTTAGTCAAGTGAGATGGAACTTCTACATGTTGTAAATAGTGAATGACTTTAGCATACCACACACAGTGACTCATGTCACATGAATTAGATCTGAGGTTATCTATCACCATATTTATCTAATTAGCATCCAAATTAGATTGAGCCACGAGTTTAGCTAAACCTTGATCTCTTACCAACTTTTTTATCTGTATCTCAATGTTGAACTCTTGGATCCTATTGATCCACCTACACCTCCTTCCTAATACTTCTTATTGAGAAAAAATATCCTTTACAGCAGCACTAGGCACAAATGCAATGACAATAGCTCCTACCAAATAGAATCTAAAAGCCTTAACAACTTTTACTATAGCATAAGCTTGTTTTTCATTTATCTCATATTTTAGATCAGTGGGTTGTAGTGACTTATTGAAGAAAGCAATAGGTTGTTCATATCCCTCCTCATTCTTTTGCAACAAAGCTACAACTACAGTGTGGAAAGATGCAAAAAAAAATATGTGCATTGGCTTAGTGTAATCAGGGGTCCTCAAGACTAGGGCATTCTTTATAGCAATCTTAATATCTTGAAATGCCTACAAAGGTTCACCATCCTAGTGGATAGTAGCCCCTTTCTTGAGAATTTTAGAAATAGGTCTACTGATTTTAGCAAAATTTGTAACAAATCTCCTCAAAAACTTAACTTACCCAAAGAAAGATTGAATTTCTTTTACATTCTTTGGCTTAGGGACCTTATCAATGGCTACTACTCTTTCAAGATCTATCTTTACCCCATCCTTTGATACTATATGTTCCAATAACTTACCTGCAATTACCCCAAATGCACATTTCTTAGGGTTTAATGAAACTCCATATTCCAATGCTTTTCCAAATGCCTACAATAATCCTTAGCCTTTTGGAATAATCTATGAGGTCATCTTGATACACAACCATAAATTTATTTATGTACTCATGGAAAGCCACATCCAAGGTTCTTTGAAAAGAGGCACCAACATTAATCAATCCAAAAGGCATCCTCACATATACATAAGTCCTCCAAGGAGTTGTAAATGCTCTCTTGAATTGTTCTTCTTCTTTCACCAGGACCTGGTTATATCCTAAGAATCCATCCATCATTGACATAAGTTTAGACCTAGCTATTTGCTACAACATGGTTTCCATATTAGGTAACCCATAATTATCTTTCAAGGAAGCAATGTTCAAATTTCTAAAATCTACACAAAGTCTAATATCTCCATTATTTTTTCTAATAGGTACTAAATTAGAGACCCAAGTGGCATGTCTGGTAGGTTTAATTATTCCCCCATCCCTTAACTTCATTATTTCCTCTTGCATTTTAAGGGCCAAAGTGGGATTAACTGGTCTTTGTTTCTGCCTAAAGGGTTTTACATTATCATTTAGAGGTATGACATGCTGAAAAAGATCTTCTCTATAAGCCTTTAAGTCATCATATGACCAAGCAAAAATATGTCTATATTTTCTCAACAAGTCAATCAGAGGCTTTATAATTTTAGCTGAGAAGTTCTGGCCAACATAAACTTTCGTAGGGGCCTCATTACTACACAAATTTATCTCTTCTAGTTCTAGAGGTTTACAATCTTTAGCACTAGGCCTTAACCTATCTTGGTTATCAAACATGTTCTCCAAAACAACCAAACCTTTAGGCACTTTATTAGTTTTTAACTATATAACCTCTTGACTAAAATTTTTTTCCTTCCCATCTATGGTTTGCACCAAATCACTACAGTCCAACTCTTGTCCATGGTATTTATCCTCATTTAGCAAGAAATTCACAATGTCCTTGTCATCTTCAAAGACTTGCCAATGCTCAACATTGTCAGGTATTGATGGCCTATTTTGAACTTCAATTTGTGATACCCTTGCAAATTATATCTCTTGGGGATTAATTGCTACATTTTCTAACAAGTCATCCATCTTATTCTGAGTCCTATCTCTCCATGATATACCAAATACATCAAAAAATTCAATATGATCCCAAACAACATTTTTATACTATTTCAACCTTTTATTTTTAGAAGCATATGTTCCCTTTATCGTTGAGATAATCAATTCAAAATCACATATGACATGCAACTTCTTAATCCGGTGATGGGTAGCAACTTTCAACCATAAAAAAAAGGCTTCATACTCAGTAATGTTATTAATACATGAAAATATCAAGGTGAAAGAATATCTAAAAGTGTTTTTCTTTGGAGAAAAAAAAACCATGCCTACCCCTGCACCTTCTTTAGAACTAGCCCCATCAAAGAACATTGTCCATAATATTGGTGAGTTTATACAACACTGAACTTCATGTTCAATAACAACAAGAAAATTCTCAACTTCTTCGATAATCAATTCATCTTTGAATACATTCACACTATTATCTAAAAAGGAAGTAGCATCTTTGTCAATTTCTTCACCCAAGATATGACTAACCCTTGGCTCTTTGTCTACTTTAATAGCCTTATTACCTATGTGAAAATTTGCATAAGTTAAGTCACATTGTAGGCTACCTCCCATAGTAGCACTCCATTTTCTATAAAGCAACATTCCATAGTGTGGAGGTACATCCACTACAAGAACTGACATGGTCTAGGTCAACTCTACCACAGGATATGTAGCTAGTTTAAATGGAAAAGCATTTATAGTACCTATGACTGGGTCTTCTCTAGCATCCATACCTCTGCATCTACCTTGTGTAGTGTCTACTTTCAACCCTAAGGACTTTGAAAGGCATTATGGTGTTAGACGCTCCTAAGTCTATCATGAAATTTTTAAAATTCTTTCCTTTTATAATTAGATTGAGAAAGAATGGGTCAATATCTTCTATGTATGCTATTGATGAGTGATCTAAGAACATTTGGGGAATTTAGGACATGATACCACTATCTTCTATTACTAAAGGGATCTTTTGGGTAACATTTTGTTCTATGTTGTAATTAATATTTCCTATCCCTCCCAACCATGATAAGGCTCTACTCTTATGCTCTTCAATTTTAAAATGTTTAGACAAAGGTACCTTAATAGTGATTTTTGATAGCATGGATATCATATCAATTGACTTAGACATAGTGGGTTTTACAATCATACCTGGAGTAGGAGCCTTCTAAGAAATAGAGATTATTATTTTCTTGGAATTATCAGATCCTGATCCCTTCTCTTGCACAATTTCTTTTGCTATCTCATTAGCTTGGAATTGCACTTTCTTCTTGGGTTCCCACTTCTTAGTTTTGACATCTTTAACCTTGATTGTCTCTACACTAGCCTTCTTGTCTTCATCTTTCATCTTATGTGTGATATCTTTTATGAATATACTAGAAGGCTTCCCAATTTCATTGTTAATTATTGTGTTTCTCAAATTATAATTGCTATGTACTTGGTAGATTATTTCTATAATGATTCTATCAATTTCCTCTTTAGAAGGCATTCTTAAACTTAGATGACCCACTTCAGAAGACGTAACACATACCTAATCTTCATCATAGCTTTCATTATCTAAAAAAACTTGTTGATGATGTAATTGATAAGAAATTTTCTTATTCTCTAGATCACTTTCTATTTCTTCTAAATCATAATCAACACAATCACTACACATGCTTACCATATTACAACTTACCTCATCATGACTCTTTTCTTCTTCCTCCTCCTCAGTTTGTAAACTATGATCAGAAAAAAATGACTAAGCAATTGCACAATATTTTGTAGAGTGAGGTGATTGACAAATAATACACCATGGCACATTATCATTCATATTTATTGAACTTCTTTATAGAGGATATAGTGTACCCTTATCTTTCACATTTTGAGTCTAGTTATGGATTGTCTTGTGATCCTTCCATTGGGTGGTATAAGGATAATTTTGCATTCTAGGTTGTTTATTGAAATTGCTATTATTCATAGGGGTTTTCTCAGCAACATTTGGCTTATGGGCATTGAAACTAGTAGGATTCATCTTTTTTAACAATTCCAACACCTAGCCTATTGTAGGTTCTTCTGAACTCTTTCCTGCAGGAATTTTATCAACCTCCCTTTTGTTGTTATTCTTGGGATTGAACAACTTTGGATCATCTCTCCTAACCAGTTCGCTAGATGCTTTCCTATTATTCTCAATATTTATTGCAACCTTATAAGAATCCCTTTAAGTTTTAGGATCCTTATCCCTCAATTGGTAAGCCATTTTTCTATCAAAAGCATTAAAATATGTTGTGAAACAAACATCCTCATTCAACCTCATAACCTAAAATAATTTGTAAATACCTTTATGGAATCGTACATTGAAATCAAATGCAAACTCATTAGGATTCTTCTTGATATTGTTGAATTCATTTAACATGAATCCAACAATAGTGTTGTCACCATATTGTTCTTTGAATAACTTCTCTAAATAACTCCATGAACTAATGCTATCATCAAGTAACCATCTAAACCAATCCCTTGCATCCTCCATTAATGAATGGACAAACAACTTCATGATCACATCCTCATGTTTAACTTCATAATCATTTAACATGTCTATGAAAATTCTCAAATGTTATTCACCAGTAACAACATTATTTCCAAAAAACTTAACCACTTTATCTCTTAAATCAAAAGATATGGGATGTGGAGCACCAGGAATACCTAAAAATGATATTTCTCTATAATTTTCCATGTATATAGGTTTCTTCTAAAAACTAGGAACATTTGAAGTGCTCGCTACATTTGTTTGGTTAAGGGGAACACTTTGGGATTATTGAGATTGAACAATAGGGGCTTGCACATTAATGGTGGATGATGAGGTAGGAGTAGACTAAGATATTCCATGAACTGAAACTATTGGTCGACAAGGAGGTACAAAAACTAAAGCTAGGGTGGATAAATTTGGCCATGAGGCTAATGCAGAATTATATTTAATGAACTGAACTTTTCTCCTAGTTTCTGTAGCTTGAGCTTCATTCTCCACCTTCTCAAGCTCTTTTGTGAGATCTTCCTTCACCTTTCTAGTCTTCTCCAGATCTAAATCTAATTTTAACATGAAATGCTTTAAGGATTTACTTGGTAGAACTTGGGGTTCATTTATTTGGATCCCTGCGGCTTTGCCCTTTCCCTTATTTGTAGGTTTCACAGTGGGTTCCAGAGGATCTACTTGGACAAGCTTGTAAGCTTGGATTTGAGTAATGATTGGTTCTTTCTTTTGATTCAGGCATTTTTCTTGTTCTTGAACTTTAGCTCTCAGACTATCTACATCTCCAAAAACATTAGTATGGAGAGTTGTAGTTTTCTCTTCTAACTTTTTATTCTATTCTTTCAAGGCAGCCATCCTTCTTAGTAGGGTGTCCCTTTCTATTATAGCATCCAAGGTGGCTTGCTCCTTCTCTTTTTCAAGATGAATGTGTCTAGTTTCTTCCATAGCAACCCATTTCTTCAGAAATCCTATCTCTGATTGTACTTCTAGAGGATCTATAAAAGTAGCTTTTGAGTCAACAGGGTCATCCAAATCTATAAGATTGGGTTTAGTATATGGGACTATTTTAGGATTAGAAGGATCTCCAAAAGAACTCTTGAGTCCTAACCTATGATGAATTTTAGCTATGAGATTTGGTCTAGGGGATATATTCCCTACTGGTGACATATCCTTATCTTGATATGTTCTTTCATTTGGTACTAGGGTAGTAAATATACCTCCTAGGAGTCTTGTGGTTTTTGATTTAGAGCTGAGTGAAGACAATTCTCTCCCTATCACTAGATGATACTAGGAATTGACAGATACACTACTTTGGGTTTCTAGGTAGGATTCAGATCTATCCTTTTCTTATTTAGGTTCTTCCTACCACCTTTGGGTAAATCAATATACATTGGTACATCAGGATGGGCTCTTGTGTAAGCTCTTGTGTTTTCTCTTTTGTTAGCCATTTCGCTATATGCTAAATAAGCACTAGCTTGAAAACCTTGACTAAGTCACCACCCATTTCTTTGGAAAATACACTATTATAATTATTCCTTACTTAAAGGAGAAAACAAAAATAGAAAGGGAATATCTAACATAGATGAACCAATCACTGAAATTATAGAACTACAACTCTTGCTTGTTAGATAAGACACTTGGAAAGGCTAGACACGTCAGTGTAGCTCTATGGCATTTGGGTTTTTCTTTTTAAAATTTTCAAGGTTTTTCACTAAACCACCCCCTTATAACCATAGGTAAAACTAAACAATCTGACTCCTATGTATTAAAAAAAATCAAAGAAATTGCAACACTTTTCATAGATGTGTTGGACAACTCCCTAGCAAAGTCACCATTTTGTTGGAGTTTTAAAACTACTAAACAAAAAAGGTTCAATACCAAATTGATAGTACTCACATAACCTAAGGATTAGCCAATTACTATTAACAATTACATGTGTAAACTATTCAAACCCAACTTCAACAAAACCAAGGGTGGTTTTCTACTCTTTAGGCTCTGTAAAACTAGGGTGGGTATACTTATGGATGATTCAAGACTGGAAGATACTATATGAGTATTATATTAATTTAATTCTAATTTTCAACACACACCTAATTGTGATATTTTAAAAAAGATACATCCCATATAATAGATTTGGTCATAAAGTTTTCTGTAGATTTCTAGGCACTATTAGCAATAATGGCTAGCTAAGGCTATAGTGTTCCAGGCAAAAAAGTATTGACCAACTTTGAAAATCTTCAGAAAAGCAAAGTAAAATTGATTTTAATTTTTCATTTAATGATCATCTTATGATCCATCTATCTTTCAACTAATTTAATTTGACTAGTGCTTAATCCACTGGGGTTTAGAGTCTACTACAATTCTATGGATCTGATTTGTTGCCTTACAAAAAATATCATTAGCAATTCTTACTAGAATTTATCATTCAAAACATCCTTCCTATTACTACAACAACCTCATGAAATTCATCAAATCTTTTACTTAATCCATTGAACTAATGGCAGTAATGAAAGGACATACAACCTAAATAGATTGCATTCAATTGCACAAGCTTTACACATACAACATCAAGATAACTAAGTAATCAAAAGGAGACAAAATTCATAAAGAACTAATATGGGGACAACTCATAATTTGTATTTATTTTCCTTGAAAATTGTATACATTTTTAGTAAACTCATAATGATCTTAGAAAGAAAGATAGAGATCATTCCCTATTAATGTATTCTCAAAGAACTTGTAGATAAGATACATCATAAAAATTGCTCAAATTACTGGACTAAAAACATCCTAAGTGTAATACTAAAATGCATTAGAAAATCAGCCCCCTCTCTAGCCCTAGAATCTTACTTATATAATGTGAGATGCAACAAGCTTCAGGCATAGAGAATTGGTAGGTGTATATTACAAGAGATATTTACATACACCTATTACAAAAAGACAAAATTGTGATTAATAGAAAGACTTATACACCAAACAGTCTTTTATAGGTACCTTGCTGTTACATCCTTGTTTATGATGATTGTTGATTTGCTACTATTCTAAATCCTTAGCATATGCAACTAACAGACTTGCCAATGATGTGTCAGGCTCTAATTCATGTAGCCTTACTTCTACTCTAGTATTTTCACTCATATCATCATGTGTGATCACAAGGATAGTTACTTTTGATTCTGTATTTGTTGAGTCATCTGATTGATCCACTACTTCCTTTGCACAAGATGAATGCCCTTCTTCTTTTATAGGTATTGATGGAGGTAGATTGATGACTTGTAATTCATCTTCATGCATCTCATCATCATCACTTTCAACTTCTTCTAGTTGCTCACTAGAAGCAATATCCTAGATCCACTTGTCAAAAAGTGCATCGTCTGGCCAATCAAATTGTAGAATATCTTGTTGTTTTTTTATAACATATTCTTCCTCCCTATCAATATCAAAAAATTATTGCTTCAATGAATCAAAGAATATTTGGGCTTTCATTATTGTTTTAGTTGTGGTAGCCCACCATGCATGCCCTGTTCCATTTATAATTCTATTCATCCTTAAACAAAATAAATCATCAAGCTCTTTGGTCCATTCATCTTTGTTTTTCAAATTATTTCTCCTATCTAGGGCACAAGGAAACAAACTAAATTTTTGGCTCTTGTACTTGTTTAGATAGCCAACTATTATTCTTTGGAGATGAATTCTCTTATTGTGAAAATTAGAAAGATCAAAAACAATATCAAAAGTTTTTTTAATCTGATCATATTAAGTTTTTATGACAAAATAACATAAAAATTTTATCTCTTTCCTCCTTCTTACCCACTTATTCACAATAGGCTTCAAAGCCTCATCACTTGCTTTTAGTTCCTCCTAAATACTGATCACCCTAGCCAACTAATCATAAACTAGTGGCCATTCAATTTTGTCCCCCAAATATGTGAGAGCCTTTCTTAATTTATCCTCATATTTTGCATCCAAATTCACATGTAATGCCTATAACTTGCTTTTTTCTTTTTTAAATTCTTCTGTTGTGTAGTATTCTTGCCTTTGGGGTGTATCTAGTACTTCTATGAGGGGGGTAGATTTGAAAGGTTCAACTGGGGGGTGAGGGTATGTTATTCTTGTCCTTGTGGACCTCCCCATTAGCTTGTTCTCAAGATCAATTCTCTTTTTAACATCTTTATTGTAGGCCTCCATAATTGTTTCATATTTTCTCTGTAATTCAAACATAGTATGTTCTTCCTTCTTAGCAGTAACCAAAATAAAATGGGATGAATCCACATTCCAATGTGCTCCCTGTACATGAGAGGTATCAACAACCTTCCTCACAATGATATTTCCTAGTAGCTTTGATTCATTTGGCTATGATGAAACAACCCTAGATCCTCTTCTCAGTGACCTCATGACTAGAGAAACTTGATCTTCACTAAATGAAGTCCCTGCAAACTCCTTTTTATTGGGGTCTTGTAATTCCAATTTATTAGAAATAGAACTAAAAATTAATGCATCAGTAATATCCCAATTAGGCAGTAATAAAATGTTTGAGGCCTTTACCATCTGCCTCCCCTCTTCAGGGGTTATATTTTGAAACTCTTGAATCATTTGTTCCTTTATTTGACCTTGGATGGAGGCTTCATCCATTTCTAGATGCTCTACTATCAATTTTTTGCATCTTTCCTCAAAATTGCTCATATTTGCCCTCCATGGAAATTGCTGGAAAGCCCTTGTTTTCACAAAACTGTCATCAAACAAAAATTGATGACTTGCCTATTCTAATAGAGGGTCCAATTCCCTTCCCTTTTAGTCTACAACTATTAACTCAAAGCTTGGAACAAGAGGCTACTGGGGGTTTCCTTCATCTATTTTTGCTTGTGTAACAAAAACTCCCCCTTGTGATCCTATCTAATCAACTTGCTCATCAGTGAGCCTCTCCTCCTCAATTCTCAAAGGGGTTGGGAGGGTGAGTATTCCTCAACATGAGGACCCTCTTCTCTTATTATTTTTCTCCTCTTAGGAGAAGGTTCAGGAGGTCTCTCCTCTAAAACAATACTGGTAGAACCCACTATTTATTTTCCTTTATCCATAATGGGCCTTTGATTCTAAATGACTATGTACCCTGTCCTTTTCTAGATAGTTAATTGACCTGCCCCTATATTGGGAGTAAAACCCAATCTTCTCATTACTTCCATAGCCTTGTCTGGGTAAAATCTAGTAAAGAATTGTTTCTTTTCATTCATTGCCTCTATTATTTTAGGAAAAGTATTCATAAGTTTCCTTATCTTATCTACATTTGTAATTGCATCATCCAAAGGACTATAATCTAGATCAAAACAATGAATGAAATCCAAAATTTTAGAAAAGACTCCACTTTTCTTTCCAAATCTCTTGCTCTTACAAGGAGTACTCATTTCTTATTATATCTTACTGGAAGTAAAATTCATGCTCAATTTGTCCAAGCTTAATTCTACGCCTCAAGGCCAAATTGAAAAATCCCTCAGAATCACAAAAATGAGGATGAGAAATAGCCATCTTGTAAGGATCCAAAATTTTGTGCAAAGAAAGCCAACCCCCTTTTGTGATTTCAAAATGATGGGCTACTGTAAAGTGGGGAAAATTGAACCTATTGATCTTTTCAACAAAAATGTTTCCTCTACTCCTCCCAACTACCACAAAAACTTAGCTACTATTACCTTCAAAGGTACCTAATAGGGTAATACATGAGGACTTCCCTTAAAACCTTAAATTCTAAAAATAGTAGAAACAGAGTATGGGATGATATCCCCCCAATTATGTGAAACTTTCAAACCATTGGGGTAATCCATAGGCCTAATGGAACCCATTAATGCCTTGAGAATTTTGGGATTGTCACTCAATAAAAGGCATCTCAGTTTGGAAATGAAATACCTATCAAATCAGACAAAACAAGCATTCTCTACATCCCAAGTCATTTTTGCACTTCATAATTGGACTAGCAGTGCTTCCCCATTCTCCTCTCTATTTAACTTCATTTCTTTACCAAACTATGAAGCTCCTTTAAACAAAAACATATGCATCAATAAAGAATAATGACCAAAAAAAATTTCTACCTTGCTCTTGGCAATCCCAATTAATCCATTGTGAATTTCTTTAGCTAAATAAGAAGCAAAATAAAAAAATGATGTCCACACCAAAAGATGAAATCTAAACAACCATATACTTGAAATCCACAAGCATAAACTCTTCTTCATCTTTCCCAAAAGCTTTGCATAGGGTCTCATATATCTCTATAGCCTTGGAATTGAAGTATGCCCTTTTGAAAGGTTCATTGGGGCTATTGTTATTGTTGGTAGGGTTCCAATTTTACCTATATGTTCCTTTAATGCACCTTTCGTAATGGTATCTTTCTTGGATTTGTATTCCTTTTCTAATCCTTCCAAATCAATAGGCACATGGTAATTAGTGAGAGGCCCTAAACCAAAAACTTCCCTAATCTCATCTGGGCTGACTATAAGTAGGACTTGACCATTAGTTCTTCTCACAACTCTAATGGCTTGGTCATAGTTCTTGGCCACAACTTCAAGAAGATCATAGTCCATGAAAACACTAGGAACCACTAGCTTCCCTAATTTAACAATCCAAACATTGGCATGTGGGGCAAAAAGGTTCCTATCTAAAACTCATTTTTTAAACAAATCTAGAGTAGTTTGAGAGGTGCTGGCATCCAAAACCTAATTTCCCTTGTCATATAATCCATCTACTTTTTTCAACCTAGGGTTTAATGTAGTGAGCTTTTTAACTTGCACAGTTTTAGTAGTGGAGTTGGGAAGCAACTCAAGTAAGTCATCATGGACATTTCTATCCAAGTAATTTTCTTGACCAAAAAATCCCTTCTTTGGAGGCATTTTGAATTGTAATATGTAGAATTGAGACACTATAGAGATTATAGTGTAAGTACTTACTTGATTCTTTACTTATTTCTCTCTGTAACTCTGCAATGTCTTTGTGAACACTGGAAATTTTCTTAATGTTCTTGTCTAGCTCACAATATTCTCAATAATGGCTTGTACTCAAGAAAAAGCTTGAAATCTTTGTTCATGTGGCATAAGACTGAGAAAATCTTCTATATTATACTTTTTTTTCTTTTGTATGTGAATCTTTCAAGTTTCATAAATGCACAGAGTAGGAAAAATAGAGTGGCATCATCTTTTCTTTTAAATTTGCACTGTCGATCTTTAAAAAATCCTATGATCTAGGGATAAAAACAAAGCTGACTCCTCTTTCCTCTTAACATGCTGGTAGTCAAACCAATGAATTTCTTTTATTTATACCTTTCCTTCAATACTAGCATTCCATTTTGGGCCCACTAATTACTAGGGACACCTTCCATCAAGTTGCTACCTTGCTATACATAAATTTTGAGCATCTTGCTATAGTGAAGTAGCAACAACCATTGATCCTGCTTGATTATGTGGAAGACATTTGATACAACTCATAAGAGAAATGTGGTGGGTCCCTCATTCACTACCTCACTATACATAAACTTTGTGCAACTCTTTATAGCAACATAGCGATGGTCGTAGATTTGAACTTGATTTGATGGCATGCAAACTGCATGAACTTCTTAAGATGTGGTGGGTCCCGTATTCACTATGTCGCATAGCATAAACAACGCACATCTTTCTATAGTGAGATAGCAAGAATTGTTGATCCCAGCTTGATCTGATGATCACAATACCTCATGTGTTTTAGGAATGGGGCATGGGTCCAACATACTAATGACATGAGAAATCTTGCACAGTTGGCATAATAAAACCTTATTTTAATCCTAGTCATCGTTCCACATTACTTGGGTCCCACCATATGTTCATTCTATGGTAGCTCACTATGATGCTAATGGTGAGATGCCTAAATTTTTTGATAGCAAAGTAGCAAGCTCCAGTGTCTTAGCAAAACTCAACATTGGAAGAATAAAAGTAAGTCAAGTCACCATCACCCCTATTAAATTCTTTTGGCATAACAGTCATTACTCACCATTGTAACTTGGGAATCTTTATGGTCATCAAGAAGTTTGGGGGAAATCGTGTCATATATTTCCTAACTACTCACTATGTTGCTAACAATGAGATGCCCAATTTTTCCAATAGCAAAGTAGCAAATCATTGAAGAAACCATTATTTTGATGACTTGTTTTGCCCACTTTTTACTAGGTTCCTTTTCCTACTCTGATAGTACTAAAAAAATGCACATGACTAAAACTTTGACCACAATACATTCTTTGACTATCACACTTTCACTTTACAGTCTTGTCTTTAAATTTTGCAATATTTGCTACCTCACTACACATAAAAAGTACACATCTTTCTATAGCGAGATAGAAAGAATCATATATCTTACCAGAATCTAACAGCAAGGAACATGAGAGTAAAGACCACTTTGGGGGCATCGAGAAATTTAAATGAATATAGAATATTCGCAATGGTTTAAAAAGATTTTGCACCCAAGACTTTAAAAAGAATGAGACATAGGGTTTAAGAAATGTTTTCAAAGGCAAACAAAATCTATAAGAATAAAATCTAGAAACCTTATTCATCATTAATGGATTCAATGTGATTTTTTGTACCTAAGCTAGGGAAATTTTACCATGCAAAAAATTAGACCAACACACCTCTTGTTCGATGTATGTACAAAACTTCTAAAACTTGTTCAAATTTTTTTAGAAGACTATATACCTCAAAAATTTGTAACTCCCCCTGAGCTGAAGTGCCATTTCTATATCTAGAATTCCCTAAGCTAGATTTGTCTCATGTTGTTTCCATTTTCTACCTTATCATTTCTTTGCTTCTATTTCTGTCTGCTATATTTCTACTCAAAACTCAAAATTTTATTAACTCTGCCTTTGGGTATCTCTCCCCCTTTGGGTATATCTCCTCCTTTGAGTTTCATTTATTATCTCCCTCAATTTATTATATCTCCCCCATATCTTATTATCTCCCCCTTTTCAACACTTATGTCAAAGGGTCTTATGAATGAATGGAATACTTAGCCAAAAATAAATTATTTACCTCCATTATGATCTTTAGAGCAACATCCCAATTCTCTAAGGAAATTTCCAATGCTTTAAGCTGGATGGCTATCTCTGTTGCAAGGTGTATCAGGCCTTCTAATGTAGAAATATTGGGATCTTTCTTTAAAACTATCTATATTAATTTGGCCTTAGTGTTAGCCTCATCTATTGTGAGTATAGCTAATTCCCTTTGTGTGTGAAATGTTGTAGCAAAATGCTTCTCACTTTGAGCTAGATCCTTAGGTAGCTATGTGCTAGATAACTTAAGGTTCCTTTCCAAGTTCAATATGCTTTGGTTTGTTTATTGTGTGAAGTATGAGGAATAACACAATTTGGAGTACAATGAGAATATATTCTCAAGTACTACTTTCATCTTCTCAACCTTCTTAGCCAGTTCAACTTGAGATGGTGCTATTTCACTAGATATTTTCTTATTGACCTTCACTTGGAACTTCTTTTTAGACAATTCAAGTAATTTGACATTGGTGTCTAGGTCTTCGTTTTGTACCTAGTCCACTATGTTGGATAGTTGCTCATTGATGGGCTTTGTCTCATCAAGTATTGGTAGGTTGACAGCATCAAGAAAGATGTCCTTGATTTATATTAATGCTTGCCTTTGTCTATACTCATTTCTGAGTATCTCCTACTTTTTCTTCTTCTCCAGTGTCTCTTGCACATTTATCTATGGTATGTTCATTTTTTTGTATTCATAGCTTGGTATGACTATCTCCTTTTCAAGTGTAGGGTCTCCATAGTGAAGTACCCTTTCTACCTTGGTAGAACTTGAGCTTGGTGCTAATATTTGCAATGGTACTACATTAGTGCTCTATTTCTTAGTAGGATTCCCTATAGTAGGAAAATTGACCAACATTTGTATTTCCTCTTTTCCTCACTCCTTAGGGGCCTTCTCCTCTTCTTTGTCTTCTTTAGTTCTACCTTGATCAATTATAGTGATCAAAGGAGATGCACCTTGACTTTGTGCTATAGGAGTAGAGGTATCCCTTTTTCTTATTTTGTCCTTTGCTTGTTTCTCTTTTGGTTTTCCACTTGTAGCCATTAGAGTTTGTGAAGGTGGTTCTTATGGATTCACCTTCTCCTTGGTTATTTCAGCCACTACCTTTTGTAGTTCCTCTGCACTCACCAAAACTAGATTAGTACACAATTGTGATTTTAAAGTTGTTTGGTGAAGGATCTTTCTAAGATCCTCTATAGTCAATGGGTTAATGTTTTGACTTGAAGTATCAGGAAAATGCTTCACAATTACAATTTTTGTAGCTATAGGTGTTGCATGTAAAGGACTAGGTGGTGGTAGTTGTGTGTCTTGTACACTTTGTTCCTATTGTTGCTCTTTAGTTGCTGCCATATCACCTTTTCATGTTTCTTTCTCCATTGTAACTTCTTCCTTCTCTTTCTCTCCTTCTTCCTCCTTTTCATTTTTGTCTTCCTCCTTGTCATTATTTCTTCCTTAAAAGCAGTCTTCTTGTTCTTCCTTCATTATAGTCAACCCATAAATCAATTTCCATATTTGTGTGGACTTTTGCATAACATCTTCAATCTCATTTTGTAGAATGTTGAAGGCTCTGTATTTGGGTGCAAATTTTCTCCCATGTTTCTTGCTTGCCTTGCTTATTTGACCTTTAGTGAGCTTAGGCATTACATGAGCCAAAGTTGACTCCCTTATTTATTTCTCCATTTTTAGGCAATAATGCCATTTATTTTCAAAAATGGAGTATAGCTCATTAGGCATACTATTATCAAGTTCAAGTGGAGTATTCTTGAACTTGGTCATCAAAGTGTAGATTGACTCTTCCACTATATTATGCTCTTCTCTTGTTAGCTTATTAAAATCAATTCCTTTTAGCCTTGACAAGTTTTTATTATCCCTAACATTGTCACAAATATTTTCTAAGTTAGATTGTGTAGTGTGACTTACCACTGTGAATTGTTAAATCAGATTTTGTCCTCTCCTCATCTAACTCTGGAGGTGCCACATATTTCCTTCTCTTTTTCTCTGCTGGCCCTCCTTGTTTCGTAGCTTTCTTCTTCTCTTGCTCTTTTTCCACCTTTGTTGTTTCCCTTGTATCTACCATAGTGGTAGGCTTTTCTGGGCTTGGCTTGGTTTTTTTTTCTTTCCTTTGGGCTTAGTAGTAGATTGCTTTTGTGTTTTCCTCTTTTTGGGCTCTACCTTAGGTGCTTCCTACTCGGCACCTTCTTCTTCCTTAGCATCCTCACCCATGTCTTGGGTTAAGGCTAGTGGCTCTTGCCCCTATTCCTCTTCATCTTCTTCTTCCTTTGCCTCTACTATGCCTTCTCCAAATTTTTCTTTAAGCTTCTTCACTAGTTTATCCTTTTTATTCAATGTAGAAGCTATCTTTAATTCCATATCCACTTTGGATCTCACCACATCATATGTGCCAAAATGTGGGGCACACTTATCTTCTTCCTCTGCTAACAATGTTGTTATAGCTATAGATGCCTTATCAATGTTTATTTCATATCCAAGTGGTCTAAGCCATCTTACCCTTGGTATGGCTGCTTGAATGTAAGTGTAATCAATGTCAACTAGAAAGCAAATGTCATCAGTGTGCTACTCTACTAATGAAATAGGTATCCTCAATCTCTGTTTCATAGATTCCTTGAAATCTTCAAAATAACTAGTCATTAATGTTTCAAAATTTCCCCCATTTGTTCAATATATTCATTCACCTGGGCTACAATGGATCTTTTTATTTTCTAGCTAACCTTTCCAAAATATGGGAATTCATTCTATACATATAAAAATATACAAATCAAAATTGCACCAAAATTACATTGTGCTCCCTTAGTTCTCCTTATAGCTCCAAGGTTTTCATTGATTTGTTGTAATTGCAATTTCTCTCGGTCATAGGTATGATTATTTTTAACTAGTTTGTAGCCAACATCCACTACAATGCATGGAACACTATTGAGTTTACTAGATTGGTAAAACTTGTGAGATATGACTCTAATAGTAGAATCAATAAAAGGATCCTTAATAGTATCTATGGTCATGAATCTCTTGTTCCATTTGGCTTCTTTATTCTTCTCAATAGCTTCCTTGGAGTCACTTCTAAGGGTCTTGGGCTGATCTAGGGTTGGATACCCTATTACCCTATGAACAATCCTCTTTGATATCTTAACTAGGCCATCTTCTAACCAAAAACTACCATTATGAATTCTACTCAACATAATTCTAATCCATTTAATTTTGAAAATAGTAGGGAATTCTAGGGCATGGCTTAAGCCATTCCTTTCAATGATTTGGAATTCTTTCTTTAAGACTCCATTCTCACACAATCTATCATAAGCTTCTCTAATCTTCATATCTCTTATAGCACCTATCTTGCAGTTATAACATCTCCTAACATCTTGCACCATTACTACCTTAGGATGAATTACAAATAGGGCTTCGACAAGGTCATTTTTGTAGACAACTTTAGGGATAGGTCAAAAATCTTGTTGCTTAACTTTATTTGACACTAATTAGACTTCAAATGACTCTTTCTCCTGAGGTTTCCTAGAATTGGAGGCCATTTCTTCAAACTAGGGTTTAAACACAAAGAAAATTTGAAACTGCATAGCTTGACACTAGTATAAATACTTTGGATCTGATGAAACTATTTTGAATCTACATAGAAATTTTCTCAAATGCTTCGAATACTGCTTGGAAATCATTTTTCTCTCTTCTTCATCTTTTCACTTTGCTTGTGATGTTGTAAAATGATTCAAAATATGATCGTATACCCTTATTTCATAGCATTTAATGTTTAATGCATTTACAGTTGTCCACTTAGCTTCTTAATCATTTCTACATTACTCAGCTTCCATTGGTTTTTAAACACTTGGCATATACTAGAGTTTCCCTTCACTCCACATCCACTATCAAATTAGTTGTAACTAATCTCTTGATTTCTTCTAACTTTGGCAAACAACTCAGCATGTACTAGATCTTTACTCACCATCTGAAGGCAACTCGACAACACTTGTGAAAACTTGAAGTTTTAACTTTGCATCTCTATTCATGCTGATCTTTCCTTTTCAGTACTTTCTTGTCTTGGAACTAATGTATGATAAAGCTTTGTATATCAATCCCACATACCTTCTTTTGCTTTGTTGGAGGAAGTGTGACTACTTGACCTTTTGAGTGAAGTGATCCCTTCATTAGATGTGCTACTTCCATCTTTCTTCCATGTCTTATTCATTTCTCCTCTGATGTGTTCAACATCTACCTTTCTTTTCCCTTTGTTGAACTTTGAGTTGGGTGCTTTTGACCTTTTTGGACAATTTTTTCTGATATGATCAGTCTTCAAACAACTAAAACATGTGGTTTGGCTCAACCATTTTCTGTAGTTTCCACTAAAATGTGTTCTTATGCAATTTTTAGGGATGTATCCATATTCTTGATAGCAGTGACAACTATTCCTAGTGTTGTAGTCCCAATTGTAGTGATGTCCATGATTATTTGACCTTGTTGGTTGATACATAGGCTTTGATCTACACTCAAAAGATCTATGTCTATACTTGTTGCAATTGTAGCAGTGTCCTTCAAATCTTGATGTTTTGATTGTTCTAGTCCTATAGTGATGTGCTTGATGTCCTCGCTTGTTGCACTTATGACAGTGACCCATGTTCTTAGTTTTTTCATACTAATGAGTGTTCTTACTCCTACACACATTAGAGGTATGTCCTTTTTTACCACAAAAATGACAAGTGAGTCTAGTGTTCTTACCTTTGTCACTTCTTTCTTCTATAGTCTTGGATGATTTTCCTTTTTGAATGCTAGTGTATCCTAGTCCTATAGTATCATTGCTAGCTCTTCATGATTTTAGTAGCTATTCAAAGTACTTGATATCTTTATTTAGTTTGTTGAAGCTCTCTACAATCTCTTTCTCTCTTTTCAAGTCAGTTTGTAGTTGTTCATTTTGCATCTTCAATGTGGATATCTCAATGTCCTTAACATTCAACTCATGATGTGCATTCATCATCTAACTTAGGGTGTCTAGTTACATGTTGGAAATTCTTGCAAGTTCAATTGACTTTTCTTCCAACCTATTGGTAAGGTTTCTCTCATTAAAGGATTTAGCACCTTGTTAGAGGTTTACAACATGACTGTTAAGAAAACCTATCTCCATAGGATTCTCATTCCTACTACAATGGATAGAAAGTATTAGAATATGTTGATTTGATGACTTATAATCTTATATTGCTAATTCCAAATCCTTTTTCGACTCAACCTGTACTGATCCTTCCTAATCTAATATGTCTCTACTCAAACTGTTGATGCTCTATTCTAATAAACTTGATTCTATAGTGTTATTTTTCCTCTAAGTCTTTACACCCCTCTAAACTTTGCTAGTATTCTCCCATACAACTCTCTTTTTCATACAAATTATGGGATTTTGACCTCCTTAGGGTTAGGTATGAATCCATGATCGATATTCATCCTTTTTTTAATGCTCAAATCTTTACACTTTTCCTATTGGTTGCATGTTGATTACATAGGGAATGTACAAGTTTCAATCTTATCTTTTAGATCCTTTGAGATTCATCTTGAGTTGACTCAAAAATGGTTTACATCTTAGTTTGTGAAGGCACAAACTCATATGATGATTCTATGTTACTCAACACTTACTGATTGTTGATGCTCGACACATATAAGAATTTAGTCTTGCTCGACATCTATAATTTACTTGGCATCTATAGTGACTCAACATCACATATCACTCGACACTTGATACTTACTCAGCACTTGAAGTTCACTCAGCACCTGTTAAATCTTTAGCTTGGTATATATGGTAGCTTGACATCTATATTATACTTGGCACTAACCTTAGAATTTTCTTAAGTGTGTTGATACTCAATTTATAAAACTAATAGAGCCATATGTAACTAGTGCCTTGAATGAAAAATTGCTTTCATTTGATGAAGAAGAGCATGATATAATTACTAAAACTAGAACCTAACTAGATGATGTTCTAGATATCCTCCTTGATGAATGGGCATTAAGTCAAACTTCTAAAAATCATTTTTATGATTTGAAACATGCTAATTTAGGGACTTATGTCATACATGAGCAAGATGCAGTTATTCCCAATTTAGTAAAATGAAAAAATTAGTTGGAAGAATAAAAAAATTAGTTATGGAGTATTTTTTTGACAATTCAAGGGGTAAAAAAGGTGTTGGTGGGGGTGTTATGTTAATTTCACCTAAAAATGAAAAATAGTATGCTGCTTTCTGATTTAGTTTTTCATGCACAAATAATACAATTGAGTATGAGGGTTTGATTCATGGATTGGAATGGGTACGAAAGCATGGCATCAAATGTTTAAAAGTATATGGTGATAGTGAATTGATAGTAAACCAAGTAAGAGGCCTAAATATTGTTAAAAATGATGTTCTTAAATCTTATATGCATAGAGTGTGGGATCTTCTTGAGAATGTTTATGCCTTTAACATACTTGCTATTTCCAAAAGTAAAAATGAGCATGTTGATAGATTAGTAGTTGTAGGCACTCAGTATGACATTGTAAACAACATTAAAGCACAATCTGATTAGTAACATATAAAAGTTATTACCAGGCCTTTAGTACCTAATAATAATGTCAATTGGCAAGTTTTTGAAAGTGACAATTAGATTTTGCAATTCCTTTTTGAAGAGGATATTTTTTCTAATTCAAACCAATAGAGGTACGAAGATCAATATGGAGATCAGGTGTTGTAGCTAAAAAACAATAAGTTTCCTAAAGGGTTAGTAACACTACAAAGTGTTTTTAATTTAGATGACCAAGTAAAAGCTGGTAAAGCAAAATTGGTATGAAGACTTGGAAATTACACTTGGAAAATGTCTTAAATTTGGAAAAGTGAATTCTATTGAAGAAAAATAGCCTTTTATTTATTTATTTTAGGAATTTAGTGCTGTTTTTGCATGGGAATACAATGATTTGAAAGGTTTTGATCCACAACTTGCACAACACACTATAGAGCTAGAATCAATAGCTAAACCTATTCAATAGAAACAAAGACCAATTAATCCTAGATTGAAGCCTTTAATGCAAAAGGGGGTTTTTAGACTAATTGAAAGAAAAATAATTTTTCTCATTAAGCATACAAGTTGGGTTGCTAATTTGGTCCCTATAAGGAGAAAGAATGGAGAACTAAGATTGTGTGTGGATTTCAGAGACTTGAATAGAGTTTCATTAAAAGATAGACATCCACTTCCATCAATGGAGCAAATATTACAATATGTATCAATAGCTAAATGGTTTTTCTTACTGGATGGATATTCAAGCTATAATCAAATTTTGGTGAAGAAAGAAGACCAATTCAAAACAACATTTACTACAAACTGGGGAACAATGGCATATAAAAGAATTTCGTTTGGACTATCCATTGCTAGAGAAATTTTTTAGAAAGCAATGGAGATGGCTTTCAGGAATCTGATGTATAAATTTGTTTTAGTATATCTTGACGGAATCACTATTTATTCTCAAAAAGTGGCAGATCACATTAACCACTTGAAGTAGATCTTTCAGCATTACAAGGAATTTGGTATTTTATTGAACCAAAAAGGTGCATTGTTTCTATCCATGAAGGTAAATTTCTTCAATATTTTGTATCAAAAGAAGGTATTACTATGGATCTTGAATGAGTTGTAGCAATTTTGGAGCTGCCTTTACCTCAACATTAAAAGGGTCTTCAAAGTTTTATTGGATGTATAAATTTTTTGTGAAGGTTTCTACCTAATATTTCAGCATTTCTTAAGCCACTAATAGCTATGCTTAAGAAAAATATTGTTTTTGTGTGGACTAAAGAAGAAAATGATAATTTTTAGGCAATTAAAGATGCTTTAGTAGGAGCTCCAATTTTGATAAATCTTATTTTAGTAAAGATTTTATTCTTTATGCATATGGTGTCTTTGATATTATTTCTGCTATGATAGTACAAAAGAATTTGGAAGGATTGGAACAACCAATTGTTTTTTTTAGTAAAGGACTTGAAGATTATTAGCAAAGGTATAGTTTTGTTGAGAAACATGTACTTTCTATTTTCAAGAGCCTTAAAAAATTCAGGCACTTGTTGAGACATAATAAAGTAATTTTATGCATGGCTCATCCAAGTGTTAAGGAATTTCTTTTGAGTAAAGATTTGAATTAAAATTGAGCTGGCTGGATAATACGAGTCATGGAGTATGACATTGATATTCAGATAACCAAGTTTGTTAGAGGTAATGTGAACACACTACTAATAAAGAGGTTTCAAAACTTCAAGGGCAAGAAAACACCATTTTGTTGATTGGTACTATAGAAAACAATGACAGACTAGAAAGCTAGTTAGAGGATATGGTTCATTTCTTAAAGACCAACGAGTGTCCAACCTATTTAGACAAGGAAAAATAGAGGTACTATTGGTTATAATTTGTTCTCTTCATCCTAATTAATGATATTTTATATAGAAAAGATATCAATGGTGTCCTTCTCAGATATGTTGATTCAGATCAAGTTACAAATATTTGGCATGAATTCCATGATGGTCATTCAAGAGGACATTTTCCCCCTAGAACAATAGCATATAATATTCTTCAATTTGGATATTATTGGCTTGATATTTTTAAAGATGACCATGTATATGTTAGAAAATGTGTCAAGTGTGCCATGTTTGCAGGAAAAGAAAGGCCACTAGCTTTTCCTTTATAGCTAATTAAAATAGAACAACCTTTTCAAAAATGGGGTGGTGACTTTATAGGGCCTATCAACCCTCCATCAAGTGTAGGACACAAATGGATAATTACTGCTATTGATTACTTCACACACTAGACAAAAGCAACAATGCTAAAGGAGGCAAATGAGATAGCAATCCTTAATTTTTATGATGATATTGTGAATAGATTTTGGGTACCTGATTCTATCATTTCTAATAATGTACTTTCTTTCATTGGATTAAAAGTGACTGATTGGGCATTCAAGCATGGAATTTATCTTAGTACTAGTTCCAATTATTATCCACAAGGTAATGGGTTAGTAGAATCCTCCAATAAGAATTTGATAAGGATTATTAAAATAACTCTATAGGAGAATTAATGAGATTGGCACTCTAAATTGAAGGCTACCTTATGGGTAGATAGGATCACTCCAAAATAGATTATTAGAAATTCACCCTATTGGTTAGTCTATGGAAAAGAAGCTTGGTTGCCTATTGAAATAGAGTTTCTAGTACTTGATCTTGCCACTCGATTGGTTCTTTTTGAAGAAGGTGATCCTATTTTGGTGTGATGTGCATAGTTAATGGAGTTAAAAGAAAGTAGAAGAAAAGATATGAAAACTATGGAGTTTCAACAAATGCAAGTCAAGTGAAGCTTTAACAGGAAGGCAAGAACCAGATAATTCAGTGTGGGTGATATTATGCTAAAATGGAATGTTCTTAAAAGTAGGCCATACCATCATACTAAGTTTGATCACAATGGAAGGAGATGTTTTACTAATCCCTATAAATGGGATTCACCTCAAACCCTATTTTGAGGTATGATTTTTAGTCCTATCTTGTATATACTAGGTTAGTTTCCTTGTTTTCAATAAGTGCATCTACATTTTAGTTAAGTTTTCAAGTGCTATCCAAGCACTTATCTTTTGTTTTTTTATGTCCCAGTTTAGTTTCTTGTTTTGTAGTTTTAGGTTAGTCAAGTTGTTGGTTTATGTTGTTAAGCAATCATATTCCACCCATCTCATTAATGCATGCATCAATGTATGTGTTTAAACATCTACTTGTACCTAGTACACACATACATATGCATATACATACCACTACAACTATATAGGTCTGGTTGCTAACCATACATATATGTATATCCATATATCTACCATGTGCATGCATCCATTCAAATTCATGCATTCATCCATACATAACCAAAATGGTTGATTATAAAGGTTTTGACTTCTAAAGTTAATACTTGAGTTTGATCATGCATATCCATCAACCCAATAAGAGTCTTGAGTCCTATTAAGCTCTCATGCATGCATTCAAAACTAAACCAAAAAATTTAGAAGTTTCTTTGTGCCAGTTCTAGGTGCTAGGGATGCATAATTTTAGACTCTATGCCCAATGAATAAAGCAAACTAGTCAAATGTCTAGCAAGCAGACATACAACAAAGATCACCAAAAATGTTACGAAAATTCTACACATGCTAGAATTTTACCTTAATAGTAAAATTTTAGAAGAAATCATCCAAATCATTCATTTTCTATTCATCTACATTTCATAATTTTGCAATCATATATAAATCATGAGCAAAAGGAAATACAATGTTCATTATATAAATCATTAATTGGTATCTACAATTTTCAATTTTGCAAAGTATGGAATGAATAGTAAAGTGTTGGAAATAAAAAATCTCACATAAGCCGTGAGTCTAACTACTATCTTTTATAAATATTTAGAACAAAGAAAAACATAACATAGGAAGGAAGAGTTAGAGGTAACAAGTCATTGCCTTTTTAGCTTTTGACTGGTTATATGATCTTCGATGTTGCCCTTGGTCTAGCTCTTGGTCTGACAGTTCTTGGTCTTCATTCTCCTGCATAGGAAAAAGTGGGGTTAGATCTTGAAAGATCTAAGTAATGACTAAATCCCTACAACTATGTACCCACACATTTAATATTTCTCCTATTCTAAATACATATCACAAATAGTAAAGTGTATTCTAAGTGTTCAAGTGAGAAAAAAGAAAAAAGAAAAATGTTAAAGGGACATATTAATTCTGATATGAAACCTTTCATTATAATCAAGAACAAGCATGTTGATTTCATAAGGAATAGGTGCAAATCATAGAATAATAGTTTATGAGTGTCACGACCCCATGTTCAAACCTCATGAAATACTCTTTCAAATATCATGACACAATTTGATGTTCATGATAAATGGAAGGGATATGAGTTGTATGAGCCTTTGCTTGAGAAAAGATATACACTTTCAAATGATGTAATTCATTTACCAAAATAGGGGTCTATGTCAACTTGTTTTGGAATGAACAGAGACATTCAACATAGCTTTATGTTATAGGAGTAGTTTGAGATTTGCATATCTCACCTATTGGCATAGGTTTGTGAACACTATTGTGGGTGTGGAATAGATAATGAAAAGTGGGCCAAAGCTCAAATTGGGCAATACTTTGAAATTGATTTGTCAACATCTACTCTTAGTGAAGCTTGGGAACAATCAAAGTATCATCAGAGGCCTTACTCTACTAAGTTTTATGAACTGGATCCTTGTCTGCCAAATTTAACATCATTTCTTTGAGAGAAGGGTATTTTAACTGATATTGTATGCTATCTCTAGAATTTTCAAGATTGTTTTGCAAGTGAGGATCATGCAAGCTATCTTCTTCAAAATGTAGCATCTCTATCAAAACTTGGAGGATACTTCTTTGAAATAACTATTGATTCATCCACTATATGGTCAAAGTATCAAAAGGCTATTGAAGGATCAATGAAGGTAGGTAGCCTTAAGGTTAATGGAATGATGCCTCATGTACATAATAAGCACTATGTTATAAATTGAAGATGATAGGTTTACGTCATTTGGTATGAAATATCAACTGCAATTTTTAAATGGATTGCTTTCAAAAGCCCAATTGTTGGTGTACTTTCCAAGCTTAATCAGGTTGTCAACAGAGGTCGGATTGGAGTATGTTGAGATATAGAATATGCTTGACTTTTATGAGGACCATCATATTGAACTTTTAGGTATGTTGCATAGCACATTTGGGAGTTTTCTAGATAATAAAGGATGGCTCTCTCATCAAACTCTTGATGTCTTGAGACTGTTTACTACTTTCATATTTCAAAAACTAGATCACTATCTGATTGAATCAATGAGCAGTCCATGTTTTGCTTATGATAGAGTGCAACCAGAGGGTTCAAACCCTATGGTTGACCCTTGTTCTGAAACTAAAGGTGTTCAAATTCATGATACACAATCTTTGTTACACTCAAGGGATCAAAATCAATCAAGGAAGTGCCAATTCTTAGAAATGACATCTAACAAGTATTTAATACTAAACAATTCTTATTCACACATCATCAATCAAAGGTCAAACTATGATTGAAATGTGCATGACAATGTTGAGAGCTCGCAAAAAAGTTTTGATGATGTTAATAAGCTTATGGACTGTGCATTTAGTGTAAAAAAATAAGAAGCATCGAAGAATAACTTTAGGATCATGTTGATATTTCCCCACAAATAGAGTTTTTCAGTTACACTCAAAATGGAAAAGGAATACATAACTCCTATTTAACTCGTACACATCTACAATTTGATTTATCAGAATCCCATGATGACCATAGTGAAAATATTTCACCTGAAAAATATTTAGGGTTGGATGACTACCATGAGAAAAAGTTAGCTGAAGTAAAATTCTATTTCCTTTCAAATGAAAATAATAGGAAATATATAGATGGATAATTGCCCATCTCATTCTATACATCTCAAGAACCTAGAATTGTAGGTCAATAGATTGATGATGAAAACTTACAATAGGGAAATGGAATTCAGTAGTTAAAATTAGAAAAGAAAACCATTGCAAAGAAAAGAGTAGCTCCTTAGAGTCCAAAATGGTGTTTACATCAAATATCAAAGTAAAGGAAATCCATCTCTAACAGTAGTAATTAACACAGTGGCAGCCATCAACAAAAATCCAACAAACCCTACCTCTGTTTCTCTAGGATGTTCATGAGAAGTCACAATTTTTTTTTCCTAGGCATCATTATATTCATGACAGCCTATGAAGCATAGCAAACCACAAACAAGCAAAGCAGGTACCATGGCGACCACAGGAATAGTCATAGAAAACTAGTAAACCCTTTTTTCCTTCCTCTCTAGAATCTTCACTAATAAATGTAAAAATAAAAATTGTTTTAGGGTTATCAAACTATATCATGCCCTATTTCATTTTTAATAATTTTTGAAATTTGCATGCTTTCTATGGGATTTATTTCATTTTGGAAGTGTAAGTTTTCTTGTCATGAAAGGGATTTTCTATTTCTAGGTTTGTGTTTTAATGTTTCCAAGTCCTTTTGTTTTTTGTATTCTTTTTAAACATTGTAAAATAATATTTTCTAAAATAAAATTTATAAATTATTTTATGCTATATTATTATTATAAGAATACAAATGTGTATAGAAAGTCATAACTCTATGCTTATTGATGAAAAGCAACATTTGTCATAAGATGGAGAAGTCTTTATGAGCTTTTTAGAAGTAGTTTGGAAACATATGGAGGGAATATAGGGCTATAAGTCAAATTTGACTTTACCCTAGTAGTTAAGGGGTCTTTATTAACTATTAGAGCATTTCATGGGTAGTTTTGAGTGAGTCACAAGTTTCATAATGACTTAGTGGGGTTTATAATGTAGTGAATCATCATTTTTGATGGTTTTGAAATCCTATTTTTTAGGCTATTTTTTGGCATTCGAAGCAAGAGCTGGGAATTGTATTTAGTGATTTTTTGAACTCATTATTGAAGGAGTTCTAATTTTGTAGAGAAAGGTTTTTGTGAATTTGAGTCCTTAGCATTTTGTTTGCAGAATTTGTAATTCAATTTTGAATGTTAATATAGGTTGCAACAATTGAGTCTATGTTATTTGAGTCCATTTTTGAACCTTCTTTTCTTTCTGCAATTCTGTGTGTATTGTTAGAGTGATTTAATAAGAACAATTAGTGAATGATTATTATTCCTTGTTGTTTTGTCTCACTCAAACACCTGGTTGTAGAGGAGTAGGCTTATTTGCAGGTTGTAATATATGTTTTAGAAAGTGAAACTAATAGGAGAGAGACATTTGTATTCCTCCTTTTGCGAATTCATTCTTCAGACTTTATTACAAATTATTTATGCAAGTCTTTACAGGAAGGGAGTTTTTTGTATCTACTCAAGTAATTTAATAATCCTTCTTTGTAATTTATGTTCAAACGTTCATATCACTTTTGGTGTATCACCTATCTCATTAGTTTAGACTATTGGTTTTTAGGATTATTTTTTAGTAATCTCTATCCTTTTTCCCACAAGTTTAGATTAGATTCATGGAAATTTCATTGATGATTCAATAGTAGCCAGCCTTAAAATTAGAGGTTTCACTTCAATTGTATGTCTCATCAAGAAGTGATTCCCATGTTATGCCAGAATTATTGAACTCTTTGAATTTAGTACAAGGTGCAAATTTTGGTACTTAACATGTTCATTCTGAGAGTGAGCTTCTTGTCATTTTTATTGAAGGATTATTTGACCTCCTTCTTATTGATATTAGGCATGAGTCATATCAAGGTCTTATCAAATATGTCCTTGAATATCTTCTTTGCATGCTCCCATCTAGGCTTATTTTCTTGCATAGGTTCATTAGGAATCTATAGTGTAAGCTAATTAGGTGAGTACTTCCATTTTCCTAGCTTGGTCATAATAGCATCTTTGATTTTTCTTTGCTCATCCTCATTCCTTGTCTCATATTTGAAAAATTTGAAGTTTTCCATGCCAGCTCCTTCTTCCATTTTCTTTAATTTTTCTTGAAGTGTAGGTGGAGATCTCTTGAAAATTATTTGTTTGGCTTCATTTTCACCTAACTTCAATTTCTTCTTTGACTTGGTTTCCTTTCTAGTGAACATAGTAGGGGATTACTTGGTAGGTCTAGTTATGATAACCTTTCCTTTCTTCCTCAGAGGTTGTTCTTCCTCAAATTTTACTTTGTCTCAACTAGCTTTGGAAATTTGTGGTGAAATAATGCCTTTGATTTCTTCCATTTAACAAATTTCCATCTTTCAAATGCCATTAATGCTTCATACTTCCTACTTGCTAGGTGACAAGATGTCCTCCACTCAATTTAGTATTTAATGCTTGAAAGAAATATATAGTTTAGTAGAGTTACCATCATTGGTAGGAACTACCAACTTAAGTCTGCAACAATATGCAACCTGACCTTGCTTGGTAAGGTCTCCTTCTTTATATTATGCTCAATGATCCTTGTGCATCTTGAATTTTGATTGGATCATTTTGATGCTAGTTGAACTATTGTAATATTACTTCTTTTGAATCACAGTTCCAATGATCTCTATAGGGAACTAAGTTGAATTTTTTGAGCCACCCAATTCATTGACTTGGGTGTCATTCACTTCATGATCTTGGTTTGTATTCTCTAGTGATTTTTGTACCCATTGTTGCCACATTTGTTTTATAATATTGTTATATTTGGCTTTCTTTTCATCTTCAATTTTACCTATTTCCACACAATTTTTAGCAAGATGACTTTCAAATGTTACTTTCAGAATTTTACCTAGTTTTTACCATGTATTGTAATCCCATCCAAATATTACTTTCATAATTTTTTGTACTGGGTTCCATTTTTTGGTTTTGCACTCTAAAGATTTGTGTCCTTGTTTCTTGCTATTGTGACATTTACTTTCAAACTTAGGTTTCTTTGTGCATTCACTTTGTTTATGACCATGCTTATTGTAGCTATAGCACTTTCTAGTAAATTTTTCTTTTCCATTGCTCCAACATTAATTTATATGACTTATCTTACCACAATGGCTACAAGTAGATCTTTGATTCTTTTGAGCTCCTTGCTGAGATGATTCACCTTATTTGGTATATCCTATTCTAGCTTTTCCTTTGTATCTATACTAACTTTGTTTATTTAATTGATTCATGCTTTCCTAATATTTCATCATTCTTTCCTAGATCTTCTTTTCAATGTTGAGATCTTTCTGTAGTCTTAAGATCATTCTCTAATCTTAGATTCATAAGTTTATCATTTGCATTGGTGAGATGATCAATGAAGTCTTCTTATTGAAGGGATAATTGTTGGATTTCATTGTTCTTTTCTTCTATCTCTTCTTTGTTTTGTTTTTTTCTTCCATGACTTCACGTAATCTGATTGATTAAGTTTCTTGTTCTCTTCTTAGCTTTTTGACTTCTTCTTGAAAATTTGAATTATTTTCTAATAGATCTTTGATTTCTTCATCAATTTCATTTGAATTTCTTTTAGGATACATATCTTCAATTCTTTCTATAGTGTAGAAATTGTCATTCATTTGTATTGCAAGATATTTCCTTCTTTTCATTGATTGAGAGAGTTTCACTTTTTCTTTCTTAAGTTTCTCAATGTCCAATTCAAGATTTAACTTTTCATTATTAATAGCCTTATTTATCTTGTATACCTCCATTGCCTTTGATCTTTTCTCAAGCTATTAAAATTCTGATGTGAGAACTTGAAAAGATCTGATACCAATTATTAGAAAGATGAGGTAGGAAAGGTTACTGAGATGGGAGGGGTGAGTTAGAAACCAATAAAATCTTTATCTTATTTCACAAATTATTCCTTCATATAATATTGTGATCTAATTGCATGCATGAAAGAAAGGAAGTAAATAAAAATTCATAGCAATTTGACACAAGATATGGTGACCTAGAAACCTTCTAATTAGAAAGTAAAAATGGAGTGGGGATGATACTGAAAAGCTTTAGTACTAAAGTATAAAGTTAACCTATTAAGGCTTACAATTGAAAACTTTTGGTTATCTATTCTATTGGGAGTAATAAGGACTATGATGTCTACCTTGTAAAATAATTTACAAACATACAATGAATTATACACTTGGTTGAGAGATTTAGTAAAGACTATTAAGTCTACCCTATTAAAAAATTTGGTTGATGCACCTATTAGGATGAACTAGTGGTTGATCTCTTATCAGCAACTCTAATTTGTTGGTTGAGATTTCTTGTATTACAATGATCACCTAACTGTGATATATAAAACATTTTTATGTCTTATATTGCTTGAAGCCTTCTTTAATTCATACTTATGCACATCATATATTCTTCTCATATATATTTGGATATGATACAATACATTACATATATATAAATCCAAATTACAACTAACTAGAGTTGGCTATAATACCAATTTAGTTATAATCCAAAAAGTCAACCAAACTGTTGTAACTCTGGTTCTGAAGACAAAATCGATGATGTTCTGATACATGACAAACACTTTCAATGCTTGGAAATCTTTGGCACTTGATCGAACTTGAATCTTAGTCCATGTTAACCACTTTCAAGTAGCTATAATTTGGTCAGCACTATGTGACTTAGTGAACTCTGAGAAACTCAATAGCACTTAGTTGACACTGCATGAATCGATCAACACTAGATGCAATTTGTTAAATCTAAGAGATTAGTAGATATTGTTGGACTTGGTTAACATACTAGAGCTTAGTTAACACTACAATCTTCTTCACTTCTAATGACTAGCTCTGTAGCCTCTGGTATGCTCAATTTTCACTAAACTTTGTCTATAAAGCTTCATAAATACTATGTAGCTTAGCAAACATTACAAACTAACTACTTAGCTCTAGAACAATTGAATCATTTGGTTAGTACTGTAAACTAAATGATAAGCTCAATAGAAACTATAGAGCTTGGTAGTAATGTAACCAATTGAGTAAGTGTTGAGTCATTGATCAACAAATTGACCTTAATATCAACAAGAAGAACAAAACCTAGTCACTAGTACCTAGACCAAAGGATAAGAATATAATTGGAATAATGTGGGTATTCAAAAATAAGATGAATTATAAAGGTCAAGTAACAAGAAACAAAGTAAGACTAGTTTGTAAGAGATATACACAATAAGAAGGTATTAACTATAAGGAGAAATTTTCCCCTATTGTAAGACTAGAAGTGAGAAATTTACTTGCATATTCTAATTACAAAGGATTCAAAGTTTACCATATGTATGTCAAGTATACATTTCTAAATGGAATAATAGAGGAGTAAATCTACATTGAACAACCTAAAGGATTTTTGACCCAAACAAAAGAGATATGGCATGTAATTTGCACAATGAATTGTATGGATTGAAACAAGTTCGTAGAGCATGGTATGAAAGGTTTCATACATATTTGGTGAAGATTAGCTTTGCTAGGACTAAAGATAATGGAAATCTATACTTGAAGGTTGCATCAAAAAATGGGCTACTATTAGCTAAGATCTTTGTTGGTGATATCATATTTGGAGGAAAGGATGGATTAAGTAAGTTGTTTACTGATCAAATGAGGCAAGAGCTTAAGTTATCTATGCTTGGAGTGATAAAATTCTTTTTTGGCCTACAAGTGTACCAAATGAGGAAAGGAATCTATATTACTTAATCAAAGTATATCAAAGAGATACTCAAAACTTTTGGTGTGGAATACTAAAGACCAGTTGGAACACCCATGGCTACTAGACAAACTTTCAAATAATAATGATTCTATTGATGTGAATCAAACCTTATATATATCAATGATTGGAAAGTTGCAATATGTTTTTAATATTAGAACACATATTACACTATAAATTGATATTTTTGTTAGAGTTTTTGCAAATCCTAAGGAGAGTCATATGATGGATGTGAAAAGAATATTGAGATATCTAAAAGGAATAGAGAATTATGGATTATATTACAAAAATAATGATAAGTTTGAATTGATATTATATACTAATGCAGATTGGGCTGGAAGTCTTGATGATAGAAAGAAACAAGTGGTGGAGCTTTCTTTCTAAGAAAGAGACTAGCTTCATGGACAAGCAAGAAGCAAAATTGCATTTCTCAATCAACAACAAATGTTGAATAGGTAGTAGTAGCAATTAATTGTTGTAACACAGTATGGGTAAATGTTGAAAGGAATGAAGAGATCATTGAATTTTTTGTTATATTCTATGATAACATAAGTGATATAAACATATCTAAGAATCCTATGATGTGGACCAAGACAAGGTACATTTCTATCAAGTGTCATTACTTGAGAGAGTTTGTACAAGATAAAGAAGTGAGATTGATATGTGAATACAAAGGAACTAATAGTTGATACATTCAAAAAATCCTTATGTAAGGATGCACATGAATATCTTAGAAAAAAATAGGGGGTAATTCTTTTAATTGAAGCTACTTAAGCTAAGATGGATCTTTGCATAGTTTGCTTTTATCAAAATATTTTATAAATGAATGTAGAAGGTCACACTCTAGGACCTACCTAAAGTTATGAAGAGAGAATCATAAGATGTTGAATCATTTATAAGAAATATGAGAGATGAAGAACCTAGTTTAGAGAACTGACAAAGAGATACCTACATATTGAAGATGTATGAGATAGATAGCTTAAGATGTTAAAGTATCTTTAGAATTGTTGTTAAAGAAAGAGAAGTTGTGAATTACTGTCAAGTTACCATCAATAGTGAAAATAAGGAGAGATCATATAGTTAACATGAGACATAAGAGTAAAGAAAGAGATTAGTGAAGGTGTTACCATCAAAGAGAAAGAGGGAGTGTATCTACAAAGAGAAAGAGTGAGGTGTTAAGTATCAAAGTTGCATGAATAAGAATAAGAATGAACCTAAAAGATGAGATCAGAGAGATTGTTGGCCATTGAGATGAGAATAAGAATAAAAGTAACAATATTAATGAAGATCTATTATTGGAAGAAAAAGGAGTTGGTTGAATAAAATCAAGTGGTTACTTGAATAAATTTTTGGATTGTATGGTATTTGTAGAAACTTAAAATTGTCCTAAATGCTATATTAATTCATTTAATATTTCCTTTGAAATTATAGTTAATTAATTATTAATCAATTATATTTTTCATATTTTTCTACTTATTTAATTAAATTTATTTAATTAAATAGGTTCATTTTTCTAAGGTATTTAAATTTAATTTAAATACTTCCATCCCTAATGTGTTAAATTTATTTAATGCATGACCCTCCATAAATCCCCTTTTAAATAAATCTTATTTATTTAATTCCTTTCATCCCATTAAATTCTCTAAACCTATGATTAAATTAAATCCTATTTAGGATAGTCTTAAACCTATCCTAAAACCTAGTCTACAACCATCACTTTCATCCTTCTAAGCCTACCCACTATTTAATCTCACTTATTTATCCTAAACACCTTGCTAAACCCTATTTTAATCCTAAGTGTTTGCTCACACATGTGTGCAGAATACTCACACTTCCCACATCAGTCACACTTCTCACACCTCTTACACCTTTGTCCCCCACTCCTTTCTTCAAGTTTTCTCACACATGTGTGAACAAATTTTGAATGTTGACCATATGCATGACTTTCTTACATGTCTCCCTTGTGACACCTAGGTGGATGCCACATAGATGCCACCTCACAAAGGCCTCTCTCAAGCCTATAAATAGAGCCCTTGTCTCAAGCATTTTACATCTCCCTTATATGCATTATTATCATGCTAGTTTGGTATTAGAGCTTCTTAGTGATTTTCATAGTTGCATTGTTACTAATCCTTGGTAGTTGATACATTTTCATTTCATTTGCATTATTTATCTTAGTTTCTTTCTTGCATCCACCTCCATATCCTTTGAATGCTCTTAAGCATGGCTGCTTCCATAGCCATTGTTTGAAGCATTCTCAACTCATTTTAGTGTAAGGACCCTCCTCATATGTACCTTTTAAATATGATTTTTTTTTCTGTGAAAACCATTGTAGGAGATTGAAATGGATATGAAGTAATGTTTTATGTGGTGAAGGTCCTAATGAAGTTAAGAAAAGTTGATACATCCATGTTTTAAATATTCAGTGATTCAAGAAATTCTACATTATCTCAACTATTTAAACATTGAAATTGCACTAACGATGATATGAGGTATTTTCACTTGATGATAAGGGTGTTGATTTCAGTATTCTAATGATTAAGTTTTATTCTTTAGATAGTTCAGTATCCTTTAATTGGTGTTGTTATGATGATTAGGTATATGCATGCCTAACAATGATTATTCTCATATGTTAATCTGAATTAGTGAATAAGTTAATTTTTATTGATTTTGTGTTTATTGATGATTAAATATGAGAAGAAGGGAATTAAACAGTTAATTATATGAAAGATTCATGTTTTGATTTATGTAACTATACAAATAAGCTGTGAATATATGTATGTGATTTTCTTGAGCTACTGATGTGTGCAATGAGTGTGTAGAATATTTTAGTTGGGAGATCTAATGGAGAAATGAAACTAAACCCTATGTATCAATTGTGGAAACTAGGGTTAAATCTTATGAAAGATGCAAACCTGTTGTTCATATTTTATTGTATCGAGAGATGTATGAATGTATCATTCTGTAATCTTTAAATGTTAATGTTCGTAACAATGTTTTTATAGTGTCTCTTGACACTTGTGAATTGTGTATGCATTCCATCTTGAAGTTAGGGTAAATTGAATAACCTTAAGACCTAAGTTGAACTAGGTTAGTTACCTTTTGGCTAATCAATTTATAATGGAGATTAATTACCCCTAATCTAGTTTAGTGTTTGTTTTACATTTTAAAGGTTGTTAAAAGTCTTAAATTCTTTCCAATCATTTTTTGGGTCCCTAACTAATCCTAAAAGCCCAAAATCATTAAATCTAAGTACCTAAGGGGTATGAGTATGGATTGGGGACATTTTCCACCCCCTTAGCCCCTTTTGTTTACTTTTATGGTCACTCAAAAAGTTCATTTTTTCTCTAGTGTGAAAATTGATTGCTTCCCTCTTGAGTTGGTAACCTTGACTCCACCTTGGGGTTTACCTAATGTCTAGTTGAGTTAGGATGATATTTAGAGGCATCTTTGAGAAGTTTTGGTTGTTACCCAATCTCTAGTTTTTAGAGAGAAGTTTGAAGATTGAAGGAAAGAAAGGAAAAAGCTCTTCTCAACTTGTCATTTTTCCATAACTTTTTGTGAAGGTAGGGTTCTTCACTCTTTTGATCATGTTTCTTCTTATTGTTCATGCTTGATTCATGCATAAGGCATTGTGATGATCTTTTTATTGCTTGTATGTGTGTTGACGGTGTTTTGGGAGGGATCTTAACTTGTTCTTGGATGTTATTCTTATGCTTTGCTTTGAAATTTTGAAAGGATTTCATGGGGATTATTTTGGCATTATTCACCCTTGGATAGGGAAGAAGTGGCCAAGTACAGGGGAAGGGCCTTAGTTGGACCTCAATAGTGTAGAGTCTCCTCTCATGGTGAGAAGAGGGAAAGAGGGTAGGGTGTATGGGCCCCTACTTGTCATCGCATACCTTGTATGAAAATTTGAATTCTCATAGAAGGGAAGGAATGAAAATCCTTGTTGTATTGGCCTCGAAAGGGCATTTGTAGAAGAATGGAAGCTCTTGAATTTTAGCCTCGAAAGGGCTATGTTATGGTATGGTGATTGATGTCTCTTATTGAGAAAATCCACCTCCCCCCTATTTTGGTTCAATGTTGAATCTATTGTGCAAAAATGGGTTGGGAATGTATGCTTGAATCGTTCATCATATTATGTTGTTTTACCTCTATGTTGGTTCTTATCTCTCCCATGGTTCCCTTGGTGCATTGAAGATATTGGAAAAGACCTCTTGTGAAAGACCTAGAAGAGAATTCAATTGAATTGTAATATTATGTAAAACTGTATTTAAATTTTGATATATTTGGCAAAGATGTCAGGTTTTCTTACTGGTTCTTTCCTGATGGAGCCTTGAACCAGGTTAATTAATAGAGAGAAATGATTGAGAAAACCTCCTTGCATTGTATCATGTGTTAATTCAATTTATGTAAATGTATGTGGAGGAATAGCTCAAATGTTGAAGTCTTCAAACTATGCAATTTTCAAGTTTCCATTATGTTAAGGAAGAAATTCGTTATGTTGAATTTTCAATCCAATTTCATATGTACTAGGAGATATAATAAATCTCTCATTGTTGATATAACGAATCATTCAACTATCTTGTTGAACCATGCATTTGGTAAATTCATTTAAAACAAATTGCATAGAATTCTATCTTAATTATCTTACAGATTTAAGGAATACATCATTAGTTATTTTTTTAGCCCATATGGCACATTAGGAATTATAACTCCTTTGTAATTTTATCAACATGTTAGCCTTTCAAAATATGATCCAACTTGGAGAGATTAATCCATCTTTTCATATCATCTCAAGGAGAAGATGCATATACTTTCAAGAAAAAGAAGAAATAAGAAAATTTTCCAAAACACCCACCTACATGATACTAGAATTTGTATGAGAGAATTAATCTAATTGTTTGCTGAGACAGAGTATATTCCAAATTGATTCCCTTAGAAAAATTTTTTCTCAAATTTAATTAATATCAAAATGATTTATAAGAAATTAAATAAATACATAAACTAAAACATCTTTCTAAGCCTATCCTATGGTCTCACCAACAAACCTACTGCAGTAATTGCATCTATCCCATCAATTTACTTACCCTTACCTCTCCCCTTACCCCATGCATTAATATCCCAACTTTTTATAGTTGTTATGCATTGGGTAAATGGGCTTAGAGTTGTGATTAATGTTGTTTGGGCTCAAAGGTCAACACAACATTTTTATAAAGCCTTAAACAAAGAATACTCAAATCACCAGTGCCCAACTTGGGGGAGGGGGAAAAACCTGCCATTCAATGCCTTGGACCATGTGAAGATTTCTTAGATATTTTCCATGAATGGAAGGGTAAGGTTGGGTGGTCAGAGGTGGAGTAAAAGTTGTACTATATCATCTTCCCTGCCTACATTTTTGTTTTGCTAGCAAATCACATTGCTTGGCTTGGGACACATATAGCCCCATCCCATTGGTCAGCGCATGGTCTGTTGGGATAACGTGCAGGCTCCTTGGGAGTTAAAGAGTCTGATTTGACTCATGCCTTTAAAATACCATCATTCCTTCCCTACGATTGGTTTGGCCATCAGCTTTATTGCTGACTTTGGGAAGGGCCACATACAGCACCCCATCTTGGATGTGCGCTTGGGATTGTACCCAAGTGGGAAAGTATAGCCCCACGTGGGTAGTCAAGTGGAGATTAGAGAGTTGTTAGTTGTAGGGGGTTAGAAAGTAGAGTGGTTAATTTAGTTTAGTTGAGTTTAGATTTGGATTGGTTTAGTTAGTTAGAATTTAGATTATAGTGGATGTTAAGTTTAGTGTTGATTTAAGTGGTATTAGCAATTTAATTTATTTTTTAAAGTATTAAATTTTACGTAGTTAGTGATGTTAGATTTGGGATTTAGTTTTAAATTAAGTATAGTTATTATATTTAGCAATGACGTTGTTCTCTTTAGTATGCAATAAAATGTTAAGCTTAAATAGTAATGGTTAATAAGCTAATGTTTAGGTTAGGTTAGATTTTTATTAAAGTTTTAAAGTTAGATAGTATTTTTGTATATAGTTTCATTTAGATGTTTTAATTCCTTAGTGATTTATTTGCTTGCAAATTTTTATATACATTGAGAGTGTTAATACCTTATTTATTTATTTAACTGGATTATTATGGTTTTTTTTTTTAAATGTTTTATTTTGAATAGGATACAAGTTTAAACAAATTTTTTAATTGAATAAAGTTTAAATAAAGTTTATTTGATTGTATGTTAGATGTTACATTAATTAGTGAGTTCATTTTATTCAAACGTTTTAACTAGAATTATTTTATTTCAATAGTCATCTGAATCAATTAATTATATTATTAAGTGATATTTGCTTAATAGAAATGTATAGATTAATGTTAATAGAATTAAGGTTAATTAGTAAATTATAGATTCGAGTAAAATTGTAATTAGCATTGGAGTTCAATCACCATGTAATGTTATATTAATTGTAGTTCTTTTCTTTTCAAATGGTTGTAATAATTAGATCCATGGTAATTAAATAAATACTCAAGTAAATCAGTTATAACGTCAATTGAAATTTTTCTTAATGGATATTTTATTGATTATTGTGATTTAAATTAATGGCATCCACCTTGCAATGTAACTTCATCTTTAATGGATTATGAACCTATCAACTTAGTGAATTTAAGTCAATTTTTTTTATTAAAACAAAAAATTTCAAAAAAAAAATTGTTGGTGTGTTTTGCCCTAATTTATAGGCATGACATTTTAGCATAGTATCATTCTCATATTGCATTTCATATCAAGGGGTTCACATAGTTTTTTTTTGGGAGAGCACACCAACATACCTCCAATCCAAAGCACACTACAAGAGCCTCTCATGGGTGCTTTTTTTGAGCTACTTGAGGTTGCATGAGGACTTTGTCTTTTGGTTGCTTTGAGTTGCAAAACTCAAGCAAGTGTTAGTTATATGTCATTTTATTTTGAATATTTGATATATGAATGTGGTTAATGTTTTCTTGTTTACTCTTGCTTCCAATAGGTTAGGTTTTCTTGCATACAATATCTTGACGTGAGGTGTTTCTATCAATGTCAAAGAGGGATATTTTTTGGAAGCTAAAATTTGAATATGGTTATATTGTGATTGATGTCAAAACTTATTGGTGAGACAATTGCTACTAGAGTAGAGTGCCATATAAAGGTGGTTGATGAAGAGAATTTAAAAAGAAGAGACAATGAGAGGACCTAAAAGAAAGGTTGAGTTATGTGG
The DNA here is from genome assembly GCA_028749045.1 of Cupressus sempervirens. Taxonomy (NCBI): domain Eukaryota; kingdom Viridiplantae; phylum Streptophyta; class Pinopsida; order Cupressales; family Cupressaceae; genus Cupressus; species Cupressus sempervirens. The sequence goes on along the minus strand of CM053784.1, from coordinate 583,786,191 downwards.
AACTACAATGGGAACTTGATCAATTAGACTTTGACAAGGTAATGTGTTGTTTAATATATTATAAAACTCAATGGAGAAGATAGTTTAGGTGAAGCCTAGAAGAGATGATCAATGAAGGAATAAATATATAGGTTGAAATGAGCTTCAAAGAAGAATATTAAAAAACTTATAGTTGAAGTTGTGTTCTATTAGTGTCAACTGAGTGAACAGTAGAAGCCAAGAAAATTTAGAGGTGATCAAACATCAATAAAGAATAAGTATCAAAAATGTTGGACCAAGCAAAGTCAGTATAAGTTGATCAAGATGGATAGTGGAGACTAAGTTATCTAGAGATGACCGAGGCTGAGGAATATAGTTTTAGCTAAGTGTCAACATATTTTATTTTGTGAAGGAATTGAGATTCCCATCTAACATAGTTGAATTTTTGGATTGGTTAAAGTGCATGAAGGATATTAATTGATGCAAATGAGCATTTAATGTAAGAGAAACCATGTTTAGTTATTTCTAGGAAAGACTCAAAGAGAAGTTTTGGGAAGTTTGTAGAAGATAAGAAGATGAATGAGAAGGTGGATAAATTCTTTGTATGTGTTAAATTTTATCATAACCCTATGATAAATTGCGATGTTTAAAATGTAAAAGATCAAAGTTACCTATTTAAGGAGGTATAAGTATTAACCTAATGAGGTTAGCATTTGCTAATTTTTTTTATTGGAAAACTTGAGTAGAAGGCTATGAAGGACAATAGAAAAGGTGATGATTTATTTCTTGAAGGATTTTCCAAGCAAATTAGAGGTAGTCATGGAGACATTAGTGAAGTTTAGCTAGTTAGTTAGAAGATGAGCTATATCATGATCTATATTTGAAAAGTGAGCTATATTTATCAAATCAACCTATTGTTAGTTTCAAACCATTGTATCAAATAAAATCCTTTAATCAAGGTTGACCTTATAGTCATTTATAAATCCCTTTATCAAGGTGACATTCTAATGGAATGTTCTAAAGTTCTTTAATAAGTTCACTCCTAATAGGGTGATTAATTCCTTTAATAGGGTCACACCTAATAATATCTATTGTAAACTTTAATTGGGTTGGCTCCCAATAGAGCTCACTTGTAAAGAGTGAAAATTTGGTGAAATGTTACATGTATTTTTTCCCAAATTGGGTTTCCACATTAAATCCTAATGTCTTACTTGTGTGGATGTTATCTGATATGTTTGAATATTTAAAGTTGTACATTTTGAAAGTTAGTTATTATTGGGATAGAAAACTACAAGTTTATGTTATTGATAAGTCATTATAGATTCTGAGCTATTTAATGATTAGATCTAACTCGTTTGGATTATTAAAAAGTTTAATTGGTAGATCTAGACTTGAGGATAACTAATTCACCCCTCCCCCCCTCCTCTTACTTATTCTAAATTATTATAATATATTGGGTAGAAAATGTTGATAAAAAAAGAGTACCAATGATGGAGCTTTCTTCTTAGGAGAAAGAAAATTTTAAGTAAGAAAGAGAGTTGTATCTCTTAGTCTACTATTGAAATTTTTAGTTAGTTGTTTAGACATTGTGTAAATCAAGAAACTATTGCAAGGTATGCAAGAAGAAGTCATAGAACTTGTTATTATCTATTGTGACAATACTAGTTCTATTAACATATCAAAGAATTTAGTGATGCATACAAAAAAAAATCATATATAGATTCCAAGTATCACTACTTGAGAGAGAAATCTCAAGAAATGAACGTGAGATTAGAGTATGTGAAGTCTAGGGAGAAGATAGAAGGTATATTCATAAAGCCATTGCCTAAGGATTTTTTGAGTATTGAAGATGTAAATTATGGGTCCTTACCCTATTTACTATTCACTAAGTGAAAGATGAATGTTGCATCAATTTGTGGATAGTCAAAATATATTTATGGAGTTGGTACAAGAGTTCACTCTTTAGGAGCTATACTAGAGCTATGAAAATGATTGTTAGGTAGAAAATGTAATTACTACATGCAAGAATAAAGGTATAACTATAAGGTTTTATAAGTTTCCCATTTAAGCTTTTAGTTTCCTTTGGAATTGATGTCAAAGTAGGAATGATGTATTGTATGGTCAAAATGGAAAATTCTTGAATGAGTAGAGTATGAGTTAAAGGGAGAGTAATGTGTTGTATGAATGATGATGATTCTTTTTGTCAAATGGGAGTATGTGAATTTATGCTAGGTGTTGTAGTGCTTGTGAGACCATCAGTTGTATGGAAACATGGGTAAATGTGGATTCTTCTAGTTAGAGGTAAAGTAATTAGGAAATATCACTACTATAGATCGTATTGTGGTGGACCCAAAGAAAATCCAACCTATCATGGATTGGTCGGTACCCACTAATGTTTCAAAGGTTCATAGTTTCATGGGATTGGAAAGTTATTACCATCACTTCATGAAGGATTTTCCATGTGTAGCTCATCCCATCACTTATCTTTAGTGGAAAGGGAAGAAGTATGTTTGGTGAGACTAGTGTTAGACAACATTCATTGACTTTAAGGAGTGTGTGACTAGTGCACCAATCCTTGCACTACCTAATCCTATAGGTGATTTTATGGTTTGCACAGATGCTTTGTTGGAAGGTTTGGGTGTGGTGTTGATGCAGGATGGTCAATTAATTGCATATGAGTCTAGAGAACCCAAGGAAAATGAGCTTAACTACCCCACTCATAATTTGGAACTTGTGGTCATGGTGCATGATCTCTTTAATTGGAGGCATTTCCTTTTGGGACAAAAGTTTGAGTTGCATACTAATCATCAAAGCTTGTAGTATATCTTTACTCAGCCAAACCTAAATGCATGAAAGTGTCAATGGATGGAGTTCCTATGTGAGTATGACTTTGATGTTCACTAGATTAAAATGAAAAAAATATGTCATCATGGATACCTTGAGTAGGAGGTGACATGAGATATCAGTTTTTTCATTGGGAGTCTATTTGTGAGGCCGTATCTCGGAGGCCTTGCCTAGTAACACATGGTATCAAGAGGTGAGGGAAGAGATCGAGTATGGACATACCTTTGAGGGGAGGTTTTTAGGTTATTTTCTTGAGTTCAATGGACTACTGCAACATTTGGGGAGCATTTTTGTACTAGTGTTAAGTAATCTTCATACCTTAGCTTTGTTAGAAGCACATTGTACACTATATTGCACATACCAATGTCAAGAAGATGCATGCAATTCTTAAATAGTTGTACTTTTGGGAAGGAATGAGGTGTGATGTTTCTCAATGTCTCGAATGCCAAAGATTAAAGGCAAAGCATTAGCATTGGTAGTTTTTTTGTAGCTGCATACCATTCTAGAGTGGAAATGGGCTATGATATCTATATATTCTATCATAGGGTTTCCTATGTCATCATGATGACATGATTGTATTATGTTGATAGTGGACAAGTTGTCTAAGGTAGCACATTTTTCACCCATGAAGACATCCTACACAGCTTCTTTTGTAGTGCATGTTTTATTAGAGGATATTATTTATTTTTATGGGATCTGTCATCAAATTATTTTTGATAGAGATCTAGTGTCTACTTTAGCAGTGTAGACATCTCTTTAGTATGCTTTGGGCATGTAGCTCAATTTTATTTTAGCTTATCACCTAGAGACCAATATTCAGACTAGGAGAGTAAACCAAGTTCTAGAAGATATGCTTTGCATGTATGTGATGGACAAGTAGGTGAAGTGGGTGAAAGGAAACTTGCAACAAAAATATAACCATTTCCACATAACCCATAATAGATCTAAAATAAAAATGTAATTAAAATTTACATGCAAGAGAATAGGCAACATACCCACAAAAATGTGACACAAGATATACCCTAGGAAACCCTCATTGAGGGAAAAAACCCATCCTCCAAAAGCATCCATCAGCACGTATTATTTAGCAAAAATAACATTTCAATTCAACCATGGAGGCCTTCAAATCCATAGCCACAAACCAAGCAATCTATGTGAACAAACATGAATCTACACATCCCATGCCATGCTTCCAAATTTCACAAATACTCCCTTGGCTAACCTATCAAGCCTTGTCCTACTTGACTCCTTCCCTTTTTGCCTTATGTTTTGTCATACAACAACTACCATTGTGTCTACTTATATAGTAGCAAGTCCCACAAAACCACCAAGTGGTATTACATAAACCATGTGCTACCTAACCCATTGATCCCACATTTAATATTGGAAACTTAATTCTTTTCCCCAATATTAAATAATTACATAAAATATTATTACAATGTTACAATACAACTCATTGAGTATATCCCATGTGAATCTTTACATGTTGCATGTCCATCTAGGTGCTCCTAGATACAACATTATATAATAAAATAAAATAATATAATATAAAAAATATTATGCAATGTGTCCAACACCCATAATCTCAATAGTGGGAGGATTATTTATACCTTATTGAGTTTTCTTATAACAACAAGTACCATAGATCTCTTGGTATGTCCCCTTTTAGGCCTTGTATAGTAGGTTGTGTTGTACCACTTTGAGCAGGGATCATTTGGAAGACTGAGTATTTCTAGGTCCAGAGATGCTTCAAGATATGGAGCAACATGTTGTTTGTATTAGAGAGCAATTGGTTATTGCTCAAGATAGACATAAGAAGTATGAAAATGCCCATAGGTTGGATCATCACTTTTTGGTTGGTGGTAGAGTGTATCTAAGAGTACATCCAATAAAGAGCCCCATCCATTATGTGAAATGCTCTAAGTTAGTGTCATGTTTTCTCAAACCATTTGAGATCTTTAAGAGGATCGGTCCTATTTATTATTGACTAGCATTGTCACCTAGCCTATTGCACATCCATGAAGTTTTCCACATTTTGTTTTGAGCCAGTATATTCCCAACATAACCCATGTTCTTGATTGGGATTGTTTATAGGTGGAGGATGGGAAACTTTCTTTGGAGCCCATTTATATCCATTAGCATTGTAGACCGACTTTGAGAAGTCAGGACATAGAGTAGGCAAGGATCTAGTGGGATATTAGTAATGAGATCCCTGCTACTTGGGAAGATGCTACACAATTGAGAGATTTGTACTCCTATCCTTTTGCAAGCTTCTAGGAGTAAGCTTATGCCTAGTGGGGGAGGATGTAGTGCCTCTCATGTTGTCTATCTATACCTTTTAATATTTTTGATTTGAGAGATACTTGTTACTCATGTTATCTTTACACTTGAGATGACCTAATGGTCATATGTTATACTTTGATTTTAGTATCATAGATGTTAGATTACTATGCTACTTAGTTGATCATATTTGTGTGATGATTCCAATTTGAGATGATAGCATGTTTTATGATGATATTTGGTTTTCGATATTTGGACATATCTCTGATTTGGTTATATGTGGGATTAAATAATATGGTAATTTACTTCATTCTTGCTTGTGATGATATGTGTGAATGTGAGTGATGTACAAATGTATCATTTTGGTATAATTGAATAAATAATTAAATTAGGTTATTTAATGCTTCAGCTATATTATTATATGCAATTGCACTTGATCATATATTTTAGTGTGCAGGATTTATATCCTAGGAAGTGGCACATGGAGTTAGTGATTCAACCATTCATATTTAACCAATGTCATCCCTATATGGTTGTTGTATCTTTTAAATTGTTTAAATTAAATCTTCCAGTGATTTGATTAAATTTGGACTCATTCGAAATATGTGATTAGACCTATTAACGTTTCTATGCATTTAGAGGTTCACATTTATAGTGAAAGTTGTTGAGGAATTTCTATGATTTTGGGTTTTAAGGCTTTATTTATAATTGATTTTAATTTTTGGTAGCTTTTTCATAGATGAATTTTAATTACTTGGAATAGCCTATTTTCATTTGGGTTGATTTGAGATTTAACTAAGTTACCTAATTATTTTCCCTAATTGATTATTCACGCGAAAAGTGAATAAAAATCAAAAGAGGAAATTAATTCCTCACTTCTCACTTTTGAAAATTACAAATTTTAGAGCTTTTTCCAAAATCTTGTTCTAGAGGATTATGTTTTTGTTTGTTCTAAGAGCTATAGGTGTAGAACCTTTGTGAGGTTGATTTGGTTGGATCCATCTTAGGGAGACCATTCTTTTCCACCACTTTAAATAGCTTCAATAGGATATTTACTTTATCTATCTAATTTCTATTTTACCCTATTTGGCTATCAGGTAGGACTCTCTTGTTGTCATGTTTCAGCTCCATTTCTATTCCCATTTTTGGTATTTGTTTGTTAGGAGGTAGAGAACTAGTGTTCCTCTCCATTTTTTATTATTAGTTCTACCCATTGGTCAGGTATGAACATTTTCCTAGTTTTTTGGATAAGGGTTTGGGGTTTCACACTATTATACTATTCATTTTTGCATATGATGTCTAAACCCAAATTTTATTGTATTTATTAGGTGGTAATAAAACTAAGATAATAAAAGACACAATATGTGAACCTTCCATTGGGAAGTTCAACCACACGATATCTAGCTTGGGCTTTTTGATGCCAAGCTAGTGAGTCCCTACATAGTTACCCATTGAGTGTCTAACTAGGACCTATAGTACTTGTATTATCTCATGAAATTATTTTTAATCATCTTGCTATCAGGCATGGGTGTTAGCCATGGACATTTTATTTATGTATGTTTGTGGTTGGGTCATTATCTTCATCAACATGGTAAGAGTGGACTTATGGGTTTCATGTTGTTGGGAGGTATAGCTACCTATACCACTATTGGGGATTAGTGTATAGAGACAATCTATTATTCTAGTGTGGCTAGTGCTTTATGTTTTACTTGGTATATTTGAGATTCCAAAGTATGCTTGATTGTGATTTATGCTTTCATTGAAATACTTGGATATCATGTTTAGATGATGTTAGTTTATATGACACATTCCTTTATTATGATGATTAGCATATGATTAGATGATGTGTTTTGATTAGTTGGAATATATATTGCTTTAGTTGTTAGCATGTTAGATTTCATTGTTCTTATGATGTTATTATGCTTTAGTAGTGACACCCTTGTTAGACAACTCTAATTATCTAGTTGGCAATTTGGGATGTTACACGTGGGGGATGGCTAGGACCTTTGAGGTCTCATGATGCGATTATGATTGGGAAGAACTGCACATGAGTTTTGTTTTTTTTTTTGTTCATTTATATGTTGATTTTAGTATGTTTTCTTTCCTACTATATTTTAGATGGTTAGTTGTATTTTTGACCTTCTACTCTTATGTTTGAGTGTTCAAACCTTGACTTGTGGATCTGGTACTCCCAAATGTGGAGGAAATTGTCTTCCCTAGATTTTTATCTTATATTTTTCTTTTTTATTATTGTGAATCCTCATGCAAGATTGTACTCTCTCTTGCAAGAGTTTGAAGTTTTGAGTGGGGACTTGCATTTCTTTGCATGACTCCTTGTGCTTCATCATGCAAACCTCAACATTATTGCATTGTATTTAGACTATCAGACCAAGAGTTTCCTCATGTGAGGGGTTAGTTCCTCATGTGCAATGGTGTACTTTCTCATGCAAAGAGGTAATTCCTCATGCAATATTTTTAGTTGTGTTTTCATGCATGAAAATAGGGGGTGCCTCTATTATTTTTTGGAGAACACAATTTGGTGATTTGAGTGCACTTTTGAGTTGCTAGTAATTCCATGCTTTCACAGACTAGAGATTTTATGTTTTTTTATCATCTTTGGATTTCATCTTCTGTATGAGCATGTCATTTTGATAGTGGTGTTTGGAGATTTGTTGGATGTTAGGATTGTTAGTTAAGTCTTCTATTCTGATCTTATTGATCCTCATATGTTGTTTGTTGTGTGCATCCATACTTGTTTTAAAAAAAATTATCTTAGCTTTTATCTATCCTTGTTCCAAGGATCTTCGAGTGGGGCATTACACTTAGCTTCACCCCCATACATCATAACTCTTCATGTTCCTTCTCCTTAATAAAATAGAGATTTTTTTCCAAGCACACTTCTATTCTCCCCTATCCATAATTAAGAAATGTTGTCACACTTCCCCCCCAATATTTGGAAGATGTAAAGTTTTTTTCATTCATTCTCTCCTACATTAACATCAATGACAAATTCCTCATTATTTCAATCCTCTACTCAAAGTCTTCAACCAGATCAAGTGTCCAAAGACACTATTCAAGACTAGTTACCAAGAGTCCTTAATGAATCTTTTCATCACAGATACTCCCCCATATAAGAAGCATCAAAATTTAGTTTAATAAAAAAATAGTACTCTATGCTACTAGACTGATGCAATCTCTACATCATCTACACATAACCCTAAAAATACCTCTCAAGTACTCAAATGTATCTTTAGGCAAGGGCTTTGTAAATATATCTAAAATCTAACCTTTAGTACTAATATACTCCAATCTGATCTCTTTCTCTACTGCCTTCTCTCTCAAAACCTAATATATGCTTAGTCTTAGAATACAATAGAGGATTCTTAGACATACTTACTATACTTATGTTACCACAATATATGGTAACATGTTCTAAAAATTCTATCCCATAATCCTTTAGCATCTACTTCATCCACATGACATGATTATAATATTTTTTTGCTACTACATACTCTAACTCAATTGTACTTTGTGAGATACAATCTTGTTTCTTGCTTAACCAAGAAACAAATCTTCACCCAAGAAATAATGCTCCACCATTAGTTCTTTTTTATTCATCCATACCATCTTCCCAATCTACATCAATATAAGCACATATAGTGAAATTATTTGATTTGTCATACCATATCCCATAATTAGATGTTCCCTTCAAATATCTAAATATCCTCTTTACTGGTGTATAATGATACTCCTCAGGATCAGCTTGAAATCAATATTAATCCCAATTGCATTTTCTATATCTCGTCTAGTGTGAGTCAAATATTGCAAACATCTAATCATGGATCTATACTTCTTCTCAATAGCAAGATTTTCATATTTTCTAGATAACTTGTGATCAGTTATCATTGGTGAAGCAACAGGCTTATAATTTTCCAAGCAAAATCTTTTCAACAAGTCTTTCAAATTCTTAGCTTGTGAAATTAAAACGCCATCACTATTTTTCACAATCAGTAAACCTAGAAAGAACTTCATCTATCTTATCATACTAATTTCAAAACCTTTCTTCATTTCTTTAGCAAACTTATCACTCCCTTCATCATTACCTCCAAAAATGATTTCATCAACAAAAATCACTATTATCAGCAAACCATTTTCAATTTCTTTCAAGTAAAAGTTAGCATCTATCATACCTTTAGAAAATTAAAGCTTTAAAAAATACTTTTCCAACCTTTCATACTAGGTTATTAGTGCTTTCTTTAACCTATACAGAGCTTTGTTCAATCTAGATACCATATTTTTATCTTTTGTCATAGAGAAACCTTTAGGATACTAAATATATATTATTTCTTCAAGTTCTCCATTCAGGAAGGCTAATTTGACATCCATATAATATAGTTTGAACTTCTTATTTTCTACATAGGTCAAGAACATTCTCACTACTTCCAATCTAGCTATAGGGGCATATGTTTCTTCACAGTCTACTCCTTCTTTCTATGAATAACCTTTGCATACTAGTTTTGCCTTGTTTCTTACAACTTCACCTTGTTCATTCATCTTTTTTTTGAGTACCCATATAGTTCCTATAATATTCTTGTCTTTAGGCCTAGGAACTAATTTTCTTATGTCATTCTTCACAATCTAATCCAATTCTTCCTTCATTGATTGAATCCAGTGATCATTTGTGCATGCCTCATTTGCACTCTTACTTTGAACTTGAGAAATCAAACATAATTCCTCATTTAATCTATTTCTTGTGATCACTCCTTTGTCTTTCCTTCCAATTATCTGATCTAGAGGGTGATCCTTTGTCATATTCATATTAGAGGTAAGATTTTTTATCTCAATTCTTATCTATTTTATTGGTTTAGATCTTTGTTCTCCTCTTTCCTTAATAATTTTCACATCATTCTGCAAATCATTGTTAGTCTCAAAGAAAACTTCTAGATTCTCTCTAACAATTCTAGTATTGTCTTCTTCTTCATCAAAATTATAATCCATCATATTTTCCTTAATTCTAAAATTTTCATCAAAATTTACATTTATAGATTCAATGGTTGTCTTGGTTCCATGATTAAAACATCTGTAAGTTTTTTTTTATAGTGAATAACCAAGAAACATACCTTCATCACTTCTTGGATCAAACTTACCAACATCATCGTCTCTCTTCATGTAACATTTCCTTCCAAAGTTTCTAAAATTCTTTACTAAAGGTGTATGGCCAAACTATAATTCATAAGGGTTCTTATTCATAACTTTTTTTATCTATATTCTTGGTATATACTATTGTATTGACTTCTTCTCTCCAAAATGTTTTGGATACATCATTCTCAAACATCATTTCTCTCGTTGCCTATGATATTGCTATGTTTCTCCTTTTAGCTATGACATTCTTCTCAAGGGTCTTAAGTGAAGATATATGTCTCTTAATTCCATTTTCTTCACAAAAAATGTTAAATTATCTAGAAGCAAATTCTCCTCCCCTATCTGATCTCAAAAATTTAATCTTATAATCAGATTTATTCTCAACTCTAATCTTGAATATCTTAAATTTCTCAAATGCTTTAGATTTCTCTTTAAGAGATGTTACCCAAATCATTCTAGTGAAATCATCAACAAAAATCAAAAAATACCTTTCTCCATTAAATCCTCTTGTTCTGGTAGGGCCACTCAAATCTATGTGAGCAATCTTCATCTTCTTTGTAGTAGTGAACTTCTTCCTAGGAAATGATACCCTCTTCTTAAAAATGATACATTCTTTGCAAATAAAATTAGTGGGTTTCATTATCTTAGGAAAATCTCTAATTGAAAATGTTCTAATAACCTTCACAATGTTATCAAAGTCTATATTACAAAACCTTCTATACCATAATCAATTGCTATTTACTTTTGCAACCAAACATGTCATCTCAATGGGATTCAACTAAAATACATTATCTCTAGATCTTGTACTTGTTTTAATCATCTTACCATCTTTATCTTTGATAATGCAAGGCCTTTATGTGAATTCCAATTGATAACCTTTTTCTACCAAATATCTAACACTCAACAAGTTATGCTTTAAACCATCAAAAAAGTAAACATCATCAGTGTTAGTTTATCCATCAAGATTAATAGATCTTATCCTTGTAATGTGATAGATTGCATTTTTACCAACTCTAACAATAGGTCCATCATGATTCCTAAATTTAAAAAACTTTTTCATATAACTAGTCATGTGATGCAAACATCCACTATCTATTACCAATCAGATTTCTTTTCAACTTGGGAAACTAGGGCCTTTTCTTCTCTACTTTCTTTATCAATCTCATCTTCTTTTATGGCTACACATCCTATCTCATCATCACTTTCACTTTGAACTCTTTCCTCAAACTCCACATCTTCATTTGCATATAAATAATTTCTAGGTCTTATAGGCTTAAAATTTCCTTTATAATTTTTCTCTCTTTTTGCGCATTTAGATGCATAATGACCAAATTCATTAAAAGTCCAAAATTTAAAGATATTCTTACCATTTGGTTCTCTTCTTACAAGAAGGGCTATACGTTCTTTAATCTTCCTATCTTCATTAGATCTAGGTCTACTATTGCTAGAAAAATCTCCATGAGTACTTAAACTCCTAGATAGACATGGACGAACACTTAACGCACTAAAAATTTTCTCCACTCTTGTCAATTCTTTAGACTATCTCATACTAGCTTCTGTTGCTTCCAATCTTCCAAGAAAAGTTTCCCTAGTGAACTTCTTGATAAAGGTTATCAAAATTTCAATCAACTATGCTACTTTCTTGAATGATGGTGTCAAATTTTTCAAAATCTTCTGTACAACCTCATCTTCTTCCTTGGATCCACTATATGACTTGATTCTTGCAACAATCTCAGATATCCTACTAACATAACTTCTTGTAGATTCATCTTCCATTATTTTGGCATCTTGAAACAAATATATCCAATTCTATAACCTTATCCTTTTTGTATGTGTATCCCTTTCAAAAGTAGATTCTAAAGATTTCCAAATCTCATGACATATTTGTAGAGACTTTACTTGACCATTTTATTCTTAGGAAGATCTATTAGTAAGGCCTCTCTAGCTCTCATATTGCACATGAGCATATTTCTTTCTACTTTACTGCATTCTTCAATTTTTCCTTCTTCCACAATCTATTTATCCTTCGTCAATAGCTAATATCCTCGACCCATACATAGAATATGATTCTTCATCTTCTCTTTCTAGCTATCATAGTTAACTCTATCAAACTTAGGACTATCCTTTTTGAAATAACTCACCATGGATCTCCCAAAGATACTAATCTTTCCCTTCAAGGACCTGATTCTTTGATACCAATTGTCATAATTATCAATCTTATTAAATCTTAACCATGTGAGAAATATACTCAAAAACCACAACAAGATACTCATGCACAATAAAACCAAATATGTTAACTAGGGAAACTCTTGATCAAAGGGAAAGCTATGGTGGAGATGGCACACACAAGATGATGTACTAATATAAATATTCCTCATTAGGGGATGGACCTTGGTAAGAGTCTATAAAAATATTTAGTACATATTAGTCCATGGTAAAAGACTTAAAATCCCTGTTAGGAGATTCTAACCCTTTTAGAAGTTGTGCCAACCTTGTTAAGAGTTGTAGAAGGCAGATGGACCCACTGTCCAAATAGATTTAGGGACAATACCAATGAACCCACTGCCCAAATGATCTTTGTATTATTCCTTGTAGAATAATAGAATTCAACTACACTTCTCCTTCCTATTTCTCTATCATGTTAACTAGACTTCTATTCCTTCTGACCTTGATACTTGATCACAAACTTCACATCAAATAATCCCTTGGATTGATTACTCACATTTAGCAAACACTCTTCTCTATTTTTCACTTTCTTGAACACTTTGCATCCCATTACACTTTATAATCAAGGAAAACCCTTTTGTTTATACCAAGTCCTTGAAACAATTCCTTGAGTTCACCTTGAGGCTTTCCCAATTAATTATAATAGGACCACAATAAGATAATCAATTATTTTGGAACCACCTAGCACTATCAACTCATACCCTATAAAACTTATTACACATGTGACTTCAAGACTTTCTCACTCACTAATGTCATCATTAGATTATCCTTTATCACTATATAACTTTACACACCCTGTTTATAGCTCTGTTAAGAGATAAAATACAATCATCAAAAATTGCTTCTTAGGTACTCTATATTTGGATTGGTCTATGTCAATCATGTATCTCTTTTACTTGTATTATACACACTAAACACGATGTGGAATATGACCTTAATCACACATCACTTGACCATTAAAACATTGTTTGCCCAATTATGATCTCTACTTGCTTCTCTTCTAGTCTTCATAGAAATGCTACTATGTTAACATCAATGACAAATATAGTCATGAATGCAACATGTTAATACTACCACACACACTCAAATTCTTAGGATACTTCCCCAAAGGAATACCATCAATACTCATGCTAACATTCTTATGTTTTCATTGATGTCAACCTTGATTGGTAAGACATTATGCTAATTTAGTAAAGTGATATATCTTTTGATTAATGAAGTAGATTTGATTTATAAAGAGGATTTGAAGAAAGTATTAATAAGTGTATAGATTTCAATAGGCACTTCATGAGTTAGAATTTGATAGTATAATGTTCATTCTATTTTTTTACATGATTTTATTAAGTATCGAGATCATGTATGAGAAAGTTATGAAGTAATACACTAAGAAGACAAAGATATAGAAAGTTACACTGAGCTACCTAATTTGGTTAGTGAATAAAGAACTTTGTGGTCACTAAACTATTATAATGTTAATAAAGCATAGTATTCACTAAGAAAAGTGTAGTGTTAATTGAGAAAATGAAAGAATAATAGTTTGGAAGAGAATTTATTTAAGGTTGATACATGATATAAATAATGATTGTTTGAGAAGTTTCAAAGATAAGGATGAAGTTTCTTATGAGATCTACAACTAGAGAACATAAAAGATTACTTGATGAAGGAGATTTAATGATTTTAAATGAAACATAAAATTCAAGGTGAAGGTGTGATATCCGAGTGTCTAGATTCAATTAATATGATCTTGATGAAGATTGAAAAATTGTGATTAAGTAGAAAAACATAAAAGAATCTAGTGAGGCGTAAATAAGTTATCTATTTAATGGGAGAATGAGATGTTCATTATTTCTAATCAAATTTATGTAGAAGGTGATAGCCAAGGGATAATTGGGAAGAGAAGTATTATGAGATCTTGAAAGTAAATTTTAAAGTTAATGCATATGTGAGTTGATTAGTTAGAAGGAAGAAAGAGTATGAGAAGGGGATAAAGAATAATTAAAATGGAGATCCAATCAAGAAAAGGCAGTTCTTGTTTCAAATAGATCATTTCACTACTTTAAAATTAAGGTAAAAATAGGTTTTGAGAGGACACAAATGTTGGATACAATTGTTCAATTGTGTGTTGTCTTTAATGTTGCACAAATGTCATATTAGTCATCAAATAGAGTCTACTGAGCTTAGAAGGTTAGCAAAGAAGGTTTATAGTGTCTACTAAGCATTCTCAAGCTTTACCTTGTGAATTCAATTGCTACCAAGCTTTCAAAGTTAGCAAAGGAAATTCAGTTGCTACCGAAAAAACTCGACCATCAAGAGAAAATAGTGCAGGAAATAGTTCTAACTGAGCTTTCATGGATAGTGAAGAAAATTCAGTTCTTACTAAGTTAACTTGGTAGCCAAAGGATTTTTTAGATGCTGCAATATTAACCGAGTTAAGATGGTTAACTTAGGAAATTATCTCAAAAAGTAGTATTTACTGAGCAGGGTCAACCAGTGAAGAATTTCATTATTTTGTGAAATAAAGTTTATTTGTTTAAAGTAATATTTGTAGCTGACTAATGTATGGTTTATTGGTAAATGTAACTTATGAATGAGCTGACTTGATAGTCTGAATGGTATATATAAGAATTCAAGTTACGAATTCTAAGTGTAAGTGATGGATTTGATGTAATGTGAATGAGAAGGAAGATTGATTAATGTGAAAGAAAATTTTGAAGGATGATCAGAGATCATCGAGGAGTAGCAAAGATATATTTGATCAAAAAGGATCTAATAGTGCAGAATAGAGATCTATAATCAACAAATTCAGTTGTATCTTATTCAGATCAATTCATTGTATTAGTGATTTCAAAATCTCTTAACAGAGTTGGTTTAATAGCCATTTTTGTAAATCCTCTAACAAGGTGACAATTCAGTTGAATTATTCTAAAGACCTCTAGCAAGGCCACTCCTAATAGGGTGATTAAATCCTCTAATAGGGTCACACATAATAGTGTGTATTATAACCTTTAACAGGGTTGGTTCTTAATAGGGCTCACTTCAGAAGAGTGAAAATTGGTAGCTAGTTACTTGGTGGTTTTTCCCATATTTGGTTTCCATGTTAAATTTGGTGTCTCTTGTGTTCATTTTATTTACTTTTGCATGCATGAATACTTGAAGATTAGTAACAAGTTAATTTATCGAGTTACAACATTTTTTTTTATAGTATTTACTAAGTATCAACAGTAACTAGTTATTTAAGACATCTAAAGGATATGTGGATTTTTTTTGGAGTAACTGATTCAACCCCCCCTCTTAGTTACTCCATCTATAATCCCAACAATTGGTATCAAAGCTCTTGGTACTTTTAGGAAAATATTTCAAGGATCTAGGCATGGCAGGGATTGATGAGACTTCATCTGGTTTCTATTAGTGATTTAGGATTGAAGTACCTTGATGAAAAATATGCAGAGTCTGTTCATACATTATTTATCAATAATATTTCTAAAAAGAAGACTCACAACAACATGATGATAGATATAGCATCTACTCTAAGTTATGAAGAATTTGATGACATCAAGGATTGCAAAACTACCTTTGAAATGTGGAACAAGTTGAAAGAGATCTATGGAGGAGATGACAATGTGAGAAGAGCCAAAGCAGATAGTTTGAGAGGAAAATTTGATCAAATGAAGATGAGAGAGGATGAAAACATTACAAAATATGTTGAAAGAGTTAAAGCATGTGTTAGTGCAATCAAAGCATCTGGAGGAGATATCAAGGAGGAGACAGTTATAAGTAAAGTTCTTAGAACTCTACTTCCTATTTATGTAATCAGAGTCTCTACAATTCAAGAAAAAAGATGTGAAGCAAATCAGAAGATAAATTTAGAGGCCATAGTTGGAAGATTGACTGCATTCGAGCTAGAGAACTATGATAATTATGTTCTAACCGCCAAGAACATTGAATCAACATTTGAAGCCAAGCTTTCACACAAAGAAAAAGGCAAGAAGATAAAGGATCCTTAGTTAGATAGTGATGAAGAATCATAACATATTTCAGACAATGATCTTGAGGTGGTTGAAGCTCTGCTAGCAAGGAAATATTCAAGAGATAAAGGGAAATACAAAGGTAAGGTTCCTCTAATCTATTTTTCTTGTGAAGAAATTGGACATATTGCTGCTAGGTGCCCAAATAAGTAGAACAAGGATGAGAAGAAAGGTCACAAGTGCAATGGCAAGAAAGACTTCAAATCATTCAAGGATAAAGGTAAGAAAACATGTTTCATGGCTAAAGATTCTGATAATGAAGAAGAAGATGAAATTTTTTACATTGCTGTAAAAGATGAATCTGATAATGATGAAGAAATGGCACTCATTTCTCATATGAGAAGAAATGATACATGGATTATAGATAGTGGTCATTCTCATCACATAACTGGTGATAAAACTAAGTTTGAACATTTTGAAGACTATGATGGTGGTAGTGTAAGATTTGGTAACAATGAACCTTGTTGTATAAAAGGAAAAGGAAGAATCTCACTAACTAGGGAACTTGTATATGATAATGCATATTTGGTAGAAGGACTAAAGCACAATCTATTGAGTGTGGCACAACTACTCAATAATGGATTTAAAGTCGAATTCATGCATGGAAAAGCAAGACAGCTAGATGGCAAAGGTAAGCTGATTGGATCAGGCACTCAAACAAAAGGTAACTTGTTTTATCTTGAACTTGGTGAATGTTCATATTGTATTGCTCAAGTTGAAGAAAATTGGTTATTTCATAGGAGGTTATGTTATGTAAACTTTGACAACTTGGTAAAAATAAGTAAATTCAGAAAAGTAAGAGGCATTCCTAACATAAAGAAACTCGAAGTCGATCTATGCAAGAATTGTTAAATTGGCAAAATGGGAAAGACTAGTTTTAAAAGCAAGAACTATCAGTCTGAAGAAATTCTAAAAATTGTGCATACTAATTTGTGTGGAGCTATTGGTATTGAAACTTATATTGGTGAAAAAAAATGCATTCTTTTTGTTGATGATTATTTAAGAATTATGACTATCATGTACCTAAGAGAGAAATTAGAAGCATATGAAAAGTTCAAATGGTATTTGGCTAGAGTAGAAAAGGAAATAGGAAAAATATTGAAATGCTTGAGGTTTTATAGAGGTGGTGAATTTATTTCACATGACTTCAATAACTTTTGCATTGAAAAGAGAATCAAAAGATAGGTTTCAACACTTGGAACTTTTGAACAAAATGGAATAGCAGAAAGAAGGAATAGATCTATCATGGACTATGCAAGAACCTTAATGATTGAGAAGAGAATTGCTACCAAATACTAGAAGGAAGCTATTAGCACTATAGTTCATACCTTGAATCGAGTACAACTGAAAAAGGACTCATTCAAAACCCCCTATGAGTTATGATATGGCTACAAACCCAATGAAAGTTACCTAAAAGTATTTGGGAACAAATGTTACATTTTGAAAGAATCTAGAAAAGGTAAATTTGATGTAAAGGATGATGAAGGAATATTTTTGGGATATTCTTGCAAAAGTAAAGCATATAGATGTTTGAATTTGTCTACTCAAAAGTCATAGAAAGTGCACATGTGAAAGTTGATGAGTTTGCAAAAAGAACTAAAGAAGAAAGAAAAAAGGGAACCTGAAGATTACAGGACATTTGTTTATAGTGAACCTGATACAATGCCAAATAGACCTATCAATTAGGAATCTTCAACTCCTGAGTCTTCAGTAATTGAGTCACAGGAAGTTCAAAGCAATCTAATACCTACTGAGTTGTAAGAACTTGATTTGTAAATAGAAGCTATTGAATCAACACCTACCAAGCCTAAGCAACTAGAACCAGAACTAGAAGTTGAAGCATAGAAGGATAAAATTTCAAGTCATTTGAAAGGCAAGGAGCTTATGTTAGCCAAGTATGTCAGGAAGCATCATGCATGAGATCAGATCATTAGAGATAAATCAAAAGGAACAATGACAAGAAGTAAGTTGAAAGGCACTTGTTTACTTGTTGATTTTGAACCTAAAAATGTCAAAGATGTATTAGAAAATGAAAGTTGTATTGAAGCTATGAATAAAGAGATAGAAAAAATAGAGAAAAACAAAACATGGACTCTTGTACCTAGACCTAAAGACAAAAATGTGATTGGAACTAAGTGGGTATTCAAAAAAAAGTTAAATGAAGATGGTAAGGTGTCAAGGAACAAAGCTAGACTAGTATGCAAAAGATACTCTCAAGAAGAAGGTGTAGACTATGGAGAGACTTTTGCTTCTATTGCAAGATTAGATGGATGTGAAGTTAGCATTTCTCAATGGCATATTGGATGAAGAGGTTTACATTGAACAACCTAAAGGTTTTGTTCATCCAAACAAGAAGGAAAAGGTTTGAAAATTACATAAAGCATTTTATGGACTAAAGCAAGCACCTAGAGCAGAACTCTACATCCCAATCCATAGCAGAGGTTGAATATGTTGTAGTAGTAGTAAAATGCTCAAAAATTGTATGGTTCAAACAATTATTGAAAGGTATGAAGCAAGAAATCAAAGAACCTATTGTTATGTTTTATGACAACACAAGTGCAATTAACATATCCAAGAATCTAGTGATACATTAAAAAACCAAGCATATTGCTATTAAGTATCACTTTGTTAGAGAATTGGTACAAGAAAAGGAAATCAGATTGGAATATGTCCATGCAAAGGAACAAATTGCTGACATATTCAAAAAGTCTTTACCTAAGGATGAATTCTTGTATCTAAGAGGTAAGTTAGGGGTCATTCCCCTATCTGAAGCTCACTAAAATATAGTTTTAGTGATGCATCAATAGGAACAAAATTGAAGATCTATCAGTTGATGCAGCAAAGTAATGAAGACATTGCATATGAATCATGCTAGTCATTTGATTTGTGTTGTCTTTGGTATGTGTTTTCAAAGAGGGAGAGTATACTATCATATCTTTCTAAAATTTGCAAGAAAATGAGAGTTTTTGTAAGAGGGAGAGATTATTATGAAAGAGTGAGATTACTATATTTGAAGAAGAGGGTAAAGTATTCTATCAGTAAAGACCTATTTTTGAATTTCATTCTACTATGATATGTTGTGTTTCTATCAATGCCAAAGAGGGAGATTGTTGGATACAATTGTTCAATTGTGTATTGTCTTTGATGTTACACAAATGTCATATTAGTCATCAGAGTGAGTCTACTAGGCTCAGAAGGTTAGCAAAGAAGGTTTACAGTGTCTACCGAGCGTTCTTAGGCTTTACCTTGTGTATTCAATTGCTATCGAGCTTTCAAGGTTAGCAAAGGAAATTTAGTTGCTATCGAGCAAACTCAATCATCAAGAAAAAATAGTGTAGGAAACAGTTCTAACCAAGATTTCATGGACAGTGAAGGAAATTTAGTTCTTAACAAGTTAACTTGGTAGCCAAAGGATTTTGCAGATGTTGCAATGTTAACTAAGTTAAGACAGTTAACTCAGGAAATTATTTCTGGAAGTAATATTTACTGAGTAGGGTTGTCTAGTGAAGGATTTCATTGTTTTGTGAAATAAAGTTTATTTGTTTAAAGTAATATTTCTAGCTGACTAATGTATGGTTTATTGGTAAATGTAACTAATGAATGAGTCAACTTGATAATCTGAATGGTATATATAAGAAGTCAAGTTGTGAATTCTAAGTGTAAGTGATGGATTTGATGTAATGTGAATGAGAAGGAAGATTGATTATTGTGAAAGAAAATTTTGAAGGATGATCAAAGATCATTGAGGAACATCAAAGATATATTTGATCAAAAAGGATCTAATAGTACAGAATAGAGATCTGTAATCAGAAAATTTAGTTGCATCTTATTTAGATCAATTCATTGTTACTTTCTAACCATTGTAGCAATGATTTCAAAATCTCTTAACATAGTTGGTTTAACAGCCATTTTTGTAAATTCTCTAACAAGGCGACAATTCAATTGAATTGTTCTAAAGACCTCTAGCAAAGCCACTCCTAATAGGGTGATTAAATCCTCTAATAGGGTCACACCTAATAGTGTGTATTGTAACCTTTAATAGGGTTGGCTCCTAACAGGGCTCACTTCAGAAGAGTGAACATTGGTAGCTAGTTACTTGGTGGTTTTTCCCATATTGGGTTTCCACATTAAATTTGGTGTCTCTCATGTTCATTTTATTTACTTCTACATGCATGAATACTTGAAGAACAATAACAAGTTAATTTACTGAGTTACAACATTTTTTTTTATAGTGTTTACTGAGTATCAACAATAACTAGTTATTTAAGACATCTAAGGGATCTGTGGATTTGTTTTTGGAGTAACTGATTCACCCCACCTCTTAGTTACTCCATCTATAATCCCAACAACGAAACCCCTTTGTATCATAGACACAAAATATATTTGAAGAGAGCCCAAACATACGAAAGGGATCCAAAAAAAGGTTATAAAGGGACTAGATACCCCAAGTATGATCTCAAAAATAGAAGAAAACTAGCACAAAAAAGCATTATATTACTAGCAACACCAACAACAAAAAATCTAGAAAAGGAACCAATAGAAACTCTTCATTTCACTGTTACTTTATAACAATTGTAGCTTAGAAAATATCTTAACTGGGTGGACTTAATAGTATTTTTGGTAAATCCATTGGTATGGTGACATTTCTTTAAATTTTTGTAAATCCTTTAGAGTAGGACACTCATATTGAGGAGTGATAAAGTGTAGATGATCTTTGGTGTAAATCATCTAACAAGGTCACATTAAGAATGTGTATGTAACCTTCAACAATGTTGACTCCTAACAAAGCTTACATTAGAAGAGTAAAAAATTTGGGTTGTTGGTCCTAGATGGTTTTTACCTTTATAGGGTTTCCTTGTTAAATACTTGTGTCAAAATTTGTGGATAATTAAATGTGTTTCATGTGATTTCATCTTTATTATTTGTTGATGCAAAATACTTATCATTTTAGTCTTTCAAGTAAAAAGTTAACTTCATATACCAAATGTTAGATTAAACTTCATATATATATATATATATATATATATATATATATATATATATATATATATATATATATATATATATATATATGAAGTTTAATCTAACATTTGGTATATGAAGTTAACTTTTTACTTGAAAGACTAAAATGATAAGTATTTTGAAGATTAATTTGTTCACCAAGCTAGTGGTTTGAAGCTTTAAATTGTTATGTTTTTGAAAGGGTGTGTTTAAGGACTTGTAGGATAATTGGTTATAATTGATTCAACCCCCTAGTTATCTAACAATATATGTATATGTATATGTATAAATATATGTATATGTGTATGTATATATCTATGTATGTTTGTATGTATGCATGTATGTATGTAT
The DNA here is from genome assembly GCA_028749045.1 of Cupressus sempervirens. Taxonomy (NCBI): domain Eukaryota; kingdom Viridiplantae; phylum Streptophyta; class Pinopsida; order Cupressales; family Cupressaceae; genus Cupressus; species Cupressus sempervirens. Next base: position 583,764,343 of record CM053784.1, on the reverse strand, counting down.
GTATATTTATATGTATGTAGAGACACACACTAATTTATATATACATTTATTTATTTATTTATATTTATATATATATATTTAACATAATATTAAATTTAAAACATTAAATTCTATTAAATATCTATATTCAACCATTTCCTTTTTAAATTATTTTATTTTCACCTAATGTTCTCTCAAATGGTTTTGGTAGTACTATGAATGTTTCCTTGTTAAACATTTGGTTCTAATTTTCTCAAAAACTAGGTATATCTTCTTAGAAATTAAAACACACTTAGAGAGCACACACTTAAATTTTTTTAATTCAAAACAATATTTTCGTTATAATTTTTTTTAAATTTCCTAATGTCCTTTGATGCCAAAATTTAAAATATGAAAATAAAAATCAATTAAGGGTAAACAGATTAGGGACACTTAGATAAAGAGATTTAAAAATATTGAGAAGAATTAAATGGGAATTTAGAAACCTACTTGGGGTCTTGTAGAGATTCTTGAGTTGACAACCTCAAATTCTACACTTTTCTTGAGCCTATCCTTCTTAAATTCTTTCACACCTTCTTGATCCAAAATCTCCTTCCAACCCAAGTTTCCCAATGCCCATGAATTTCCCATATATATAAATGTATAGGTTTGTGTTCAAATGTTGACACACTTCTATGAATCATTATATCCAAGATTTCTCAATAATGAGGTATCAAATGGTGACTCATAGCTCTCTATTCATGAAGTGCAAGGATTTGTAAGGGAGGCTGTCTGTCTGACCTAGTTTGTGCCCATGAAAGTACACCATAAAACAAGAAATTAACGGATCAAAATATGAATGAAAATGAAGATGTAAGATAATATAAATGATAACAATGCAAAGCAATGCAAGAAAGGAAATATAATCTATGAAAGTAAATAACAATGCAAGATTCATCTGTGAAAACAAATATGACTCTAAGATAATATGAAAATACAAGGATGAAACCTGATGATGGAAGACATGGATGCTAGAGAGAATAAGACAAGAAGAGAGAAGTTGCAATGAAACTCCAATGTCCAAACCCTAATGATCAAACTCCTTCTCCAAAATCACTCTTGAAACTTGTAGAATAACAATAAAATATTTCTTTATATTTCTCTATATATCTCTATATCTCTATATTTCTCTATATATCTTTCTCTATATGAAAATGAGAAGGAGAGGGCTCCTTATAAAGGAAAATTTGTGGAGGTGGGAGGCTTCTCACAACCAATATGAGATAATAGAGTTTGATCCATGCGAGACAAAATTCCACCAATGAGAAAAGAGGAGTGTTTGAGAAGAAAGCACTAGAAAGAGGAAAAAAGGAATCCCACTAAGTGATATGTGCATTCAAGTGTAGAGAAAGATAATTTATTTATTTATTTTTATTTAATTATTTCTTTTTGTCATCACAAAGAGATATTTAAGTGGGGATTTATTTAACTAATTAAAAGAGGGATTTTCTTTTTAA